>CM050167.1:187295252-187345252 GCA_027410445.1 Discoglossus pictus | reverse complement strand
ATGAACGGCTGCAATGGCCGCTTTCGCCATACAAAATAGATGTTGTGGCCTTTAGTGAAGCACAATGCACTCCTGTGATTAGTGAATCTTGGGATGTGTCTGTTAGCTATAAACTCAAATGTAAATCAAAGTGCAGCATATAGATTGCTTTCATTAATACTTTTATCTTTAGAATCCAATGCAGTGTCAAGAGAAATTGTTGAAGCCCTGTAGTTTATGTAATGTAGACATTTGCTGCCAAATGGACATGAAATGTGTATTAGACCCACATGACAAATTGGCTACATCTCAAACAATTACACCATATTGGCCAACCCTTTCTTTTTATCTTGATAAAGATCCCTTAGTGATGTTATTTTAAGTAACAGCTTGCGACCCTAAAATAATATGTGATTATACATTATTGTGCACATAACTATGAGTTCACATTATGGTGTTGCAGTGTTGTGAGTGATAACTTCCTTAGTGCATATGACTGTATATGTAAGATGATATACACTATGGTGCTAGCTCTATAACTGGAGAGAAAACCTTTCTGAGTCATGGGGGTTAAGCAATAAGTCTTGTCATAGGCCAAGAAGGGCACTGAAGAGTTGAAATGTACATTTTTCCAATACAAAACTGCCATTGTGCACTTTGTACAAAACAAAGTTTGAACAAAGCATTTCAAGTTAGAGAGTTGATTATGTTTTTTTTTTTTTTTTTCAATAATGAAAATACTGTCACAATATGGTGAGATTATTGCACAGACTATACAAGACCCCTCAATGACATTACATATAATGTATTGATGCAGAGTTACTTAGATATATGGGATCCAATAAAAGTCTATTAATAAAGTAATTTTATTATAGCAAATTAGTTTGATAGAAGTATATCTGATACAGCACTGTGAACATTGAGGCATATGTGTAATTGTCAAGCCCACTGCCTAAAAGTCAAATTACTTGGAAAAAGGCTTGTTGAATGAATAAGTCATTATATTTTAAAATATAGCCTTACACCTAAAGCTGTAATTTAAATAAATAGTATACTGGATAATAATGAAATCTAATGAAAATAATGCTGTAATACAAGCAAGTGCGCAGGGGTACTTTTATTTATACATCAAGATTTTGGTAGATTCAACAACCATTGTGGTCCAGTCACTACCTGTTATTAGTAGATCACAATTTTTTGTGCTAGCTGTGTTTTAAAAGCATATCAAATCACAACTAGAGCTAGCCAGCCCAGCTTGACAACTAATTTAAATCCTCTTCAAATTGCTTGGCTAGCAATTCTGCAGCAGACATCCGAAAATGGGGCAAATATTTAAAATAAAAGCTCAAATGGGAAATAGCAAATGAAACATGCCAATTCATCTCTACTGCTATTTGCAGAGAGAATTCTCAACCATATTATTTGGTATTAGCACAAAGCCTAATCCTAACTAAAATGATCTTTAAACCCACCTGAATTGGTAGTTGTTAGTTTGGTATTTATTAGAAATGTTTGTCATGTAGATGCAATTATGGGAGGTGAATGGGATTTCATTTTATATAAATACACAAGATAATTGGGCATATTTGAAAGAGAAGTCGGATACCATTCACCAGTTTATTTATTTCTATTATATGTGTTTTCACATTTTGGATATGTATACATAGCACTAAAGCTATGTTGGTGGAATGCACATATCAAACTGTATGTAGGGGTGTATGTACAAAGTTAAAGGGATGCTATATTGTGATTTATTTTTTCCTCCATTGTCTACCAAAGTTCCTACACCCTTTGCTGTGACTATATATAACTGCATAAATAGCAGGTGCTACATTAGAGGTCCTTTTTTGTAGTGCTTTAAACATGTATTTGTTTTAGACAGCGCATTGAAAAGATGAGACTTCAGTGCCTCTTAAAACACAGTATTATTGGTGCACAATGTGAACCAAAGTTAAAAAAATCTACTGGTTGAAGTAATGTTGTTTCTGTGCATTATAACTGTACTATGAATTCCTCCACATTTTCTTTTATACACATTCATCCTTAGTTGCTGTCCTTGGTACTAGAGTGCATGGCCCTTCTAATGCACAGTACTTCAATGCCCTAGTCATGTGTTTATTGTATTGTCAACAAGGAGTGCAGTGCTTCTGGTGGTCCCCATGCCCCCTTTCTTCAGAGAATTGATTCAGCAGGTTTATATAGATAAAATTACTCCCATTGACATGAAGGTCAAGATTCAAACAAACAA
Source organism: Discoglossus pictus (assembly GCA_027410445.1). Lineage (NCBI taxonomy): Eukaryota > Metazoa > Chordata > Amphibia > Anura > Alytidae > Discoglossus > Discoglossus pictus. The sequence goes on along the minus strand of CM050167.1, from coordinate 187,343,025 downwards.
TGGAGTCCTAGATCAATGCAGGTAAATGCATTCCAGCTGGAAATAATTTAATCAATAGAACAGTCATTTCTTAAAGCACATAATCTTTCACTATCCTCATGTTTAAATAGATTAATATAAATTACATGTTTGTATGTACTATGATTGCTATGTGTTGGGTAAGATATGATTATTGTACTGACTGAATGTTTCCCAGTTGGAGTTGTGGCACATAAATGAGAAGCTTCTTCTATTAGCTATATACACCTGTTTTGTTATAATGCCTGACAGAGTATGTTATTCATATATATGCTGCATTATCTTATTAACATTGAAAGGTGTGAAAAATAAAAATAAATGAAATACGGATAACTTTTGAATGTCTCCCAATATTTCAAATGCCCAAAGAGGAATACTTATATTCTTTAACATGTATGCACTATTAGCTAGTGTTATCACCATTCTGTATAATATGGTGTACAATGCCTCAAGGAGACATATATTCTGTAGAGCTGACACTTCAGGCTTCTATCTTTCTCTTGGACCTCAAGAGAAACAACGGAGAAGTCAGAGAAAGTGGGATATGGCCACCACTGATTTACTCTTAACTGTGGGACTTTACCTTCAAAAAGGAACATTTGGGAAGTTAAGAGGGACATGGGGATTTACCCTGAAAAGAGATACCATCCCTCCTAAGAAGGGGCAGTTGTGGGGTATGGTGTTGTATCTCTTTATTTAATAGGTGTAGTTTAGAAGAATAATTAAATGGCCAGGGAAACTTATTCCTGGGACCCTATTTGTCTTGTTATAACTGAGTCTGAAGTTAGTTTTCTGCAGTATGTGTCTACTTCAACAATAAGTAATCCTGAACATCAAGTACCAAACACAGGCTTGAAATGTAGAATCTCCCTGCATGCACACAAATGAGGCACATAATTCCTCAGGCTTGATGATTCACCCTCATGTGCTCACACAGGAAGTTCATTTCATTTTAAAGAGCATTAAAACTGGCTTTACATTGTATTAGCAGTTTTTCTCTTTAGTAAATAATTTCCAAAATATTTAAAATTCATTTTGTATCTCCTTTATGTGCAGTCAGTATGCTCAGGATCGAGTCACATTAGAAATAAATGGCTAACACAATATAGAGTATAGCCAGTTTTCATTTAAGAATAATCCAAAAACACAACAGTTTTTTTGGGTGGCAGTCACTTTAGCATGGATGTTACCTACCCTGGGCTTATACATTGAATATGTGTATACTTTTCTCAGTCTCTAATTATTTCTGAACATATTATCATTGCTATTGAACATATTGTTGCTATAGTGGTCCCCCGCAATTGTATTGTTTAACATTTTTATAATGGTTTTGGAAAGAACATCCACACACAGAAAGGTACAAGTTGCCCTCAATGACATCCTGTTGGTTTGACCTCGAATACTCATAAATGAAATGTGTTCTCTGATTAATATAGGTACATTTACAACTGATTTATCAAAACAGAGAACAATGAGTTGGATGTAAAATAATATATGAATTAAGTAGTGTGAATGTGAGTATGAAATAGGAATAAAACATTTCTTAAATTTTAAAAACATAACATACTTATATAAACATATAAATGCCTTTTATATAGTGCAACTTAACGTAAGGCTCCCAAAGCAACTTTTCGGCCTATAGTCGAAGTAGCCCTGTGCCCACCATATTCAGTAAACTAATTTTCTTCAGATATTTAACTAATGTTCTCTAACCAAGCGTTATACAAGAAACTAACTCTCGCTGCACAATAATGTACATATAATTATTTAATGAAATAATAAAAGCTCTCAAAATTATATATTGTGGGCACATTTGCATGTCCCTGTCTAGGTTCCCAGAATGCAGTGTAATAACTGTATTTCTCAGAATTCTGAGCAGGAAACAAGTTTTTTTAACTTGTTTTAGACATTCAAATGTGAACACAGATGTACTATTTATTTACTGTACTACAGTACGGTGGAGGGCTTCTATCGCTCTTTTGCCCACCATATTATAAATGATTGTTGTGGTGAACTACCTACTCATAAGGACCACAACACCGGCTGGGATCCCACCCCACGCTGATGATAGGCAGTAACCTTGAAACGGCTGTCGGTGGGTAGGATTCCCAGCTTGTGTATAATCCAACCTTAGCTTTTCATAAAAGCTGTGTAATACAGCGGGCATTAGCTTAAAGGAAGCCATGTTTAAAATGGTTATGGATAGACGAACAAAGCGTTTGTGGGCACATTTGCATGTACCTGCTCAACTTCCCAGAGTGCAGTGTAATAACTGTATTTCTTGGAATTCTGAGCAGGAAATATGTTTTTGAACTTCTTTTAAACAACTGTAGTTTGGAAAGACTTTAGTCATGGAGTTATCTAACTACATTGCATTACAAAACATCAGCAGCATGGATTAGTCACTATGAGTACATTGTATGCTTTGTGCAGAATCATGTATATAAATAATGTGAGGTAAGTTTCAAGGCATTGGCTAATACCTTAAATTATTACTTAATATCACCAGTTGGTGTGTATTTTTGCACCTGCTTCTATTGTATGTTAATAATAATGTATACTTGTATGGTTGTTGTGTTTTTATTTTTATATTTACAACATGTATTTTTATATAAAAATATTTAGTGATGTATCGTCACTATATTTTCTGGGTATTTTTATATTACCAGTGTTTATTTAAAGAGGAAATGATATATGGTTTTTCCACTTTTGCACTAGAAATAGCACAGGTTTACATTTCTTTGTATGATATATTACCTGTGAAATTAATCTACCTTGTTTACCAGAAAATAATTCTACTTAAAACAGCACCATCAATAATAAAAAATGAGGCTTGCTTGAGAGAAAATACTCTCTTATAAACCTTTCCGGATAAATGGATAGTCTCCGTAGCCTCCTCTCGTCACCCATATGAATCACAAATTGCTTTGTAAAGTCTTTACTACGTTGATCTGCAAAAGATGTGCCTTTAGGGATAAAAAATTTCCATATGAGCAAAGCTCCTTAATGAATACGTGGATAATGTATTTTCTCTGGAAAAGGCTGGTTGGCCCAGTTAAAGTCACGTAATTAGGCCGTGTCTTGACTATGTAGAAAGATTAACCCCTTGAGTGCACTGGGCAGGTAGCCAGGGCATTCTACTGTTTTGTGATGAACAATTAATCTCCTATAGTAACAGTGGGATGTGATAGAGATGCTCTGGTGAAGTAGGGGTTAAAAGTTATGCAGCTTATTTTAATGCTCCTGGGATTGGCTGCATCATGAGATTTCCAAAGGCCTACACACAACGCAGTTATATTATTATTATTATTATTATTATTTATTGTTATTATTATTACATTATTTGCTTTACTACCCTTATAAGTAGTATTACCTTCCTAATGTCCTATCAGTATTTGCCCTTTTTCTTCCCAAAGTTCACAGTAAAAGAGATTTGCTTCTTTTGCTAGGAGATAATTTAGCAAATTACCAAGTTTAAATGTATTTAAAGGCACTAAATGGGTTAATCAATGACAGGGATTTCTCAGTGTATAACATCTAAAAGGACACATCCGGCTGTAGGGGAGAGGTGATCCCTTGCTATAAAATGGCCCTTTACAGAAATGGTGGGCTCCCCTGACATGCAGCCAGCCTCAGCTGTGGCTCCCTCAGTTCTAATCTGCAGATAAGGATGGTAATCCAGGGGAGGGCTGTTGGGAGCTTTGTGAGGGTGATAGGAGAGAATTCAAGTTGCACTCTGCTGGCAGAGCAGCTTTTAAAGCCAAGGATCAAATCCCATGCGTGGCTCTGCATCTCTTGCTGGTGTGAGCCCAGTGTGTGGAAAAGACTAGTATGCTAGTGAGTATTTATTAAGATTTTACTCAGGTGCCATAAGAGAGAGGAAAATTACAAAGGAACATGTGTAGAAGAGGCAGTGACATCTTCCCTCCCTCTTGCCAAAATTGATTAAGATGAGCAATAGAAAACTCTCTGTGGGCATTGGCAGATTAACGCACAGCTCAATGGACAGGGGTGGAACTAACACTTGGGAAATGTACCAAGACCAGAAAACAACCCATTGGGTAATTTGTCATAAAAAAATATTTCCTAAAAGCATAAAATATGGGTAATAATTGTTGATATACAAACTAAACTCCAAACATGATCCCTAGAAATATCTAATATGTTTGTGCACCTAATATGTTTGTCCCAACCATGGCCTTCAAGTACCACCAACGTGTCAGGTTTTGGGGGATGTCCCTTTTTAAATACTCACCAAAGTTCTGATTAACACAAATGTGTTTAAGACATTTTAGGTACTTGGTCTAACCTACACAAGACCCTGCACTTAATGTTAGTTTTATCTAATAATAGTGACTGCTGACAGACAACACGTGTATTGAGATAGTAGAAGTAATTGTGCTGTTACATGTTTCTTTGGAAGTCGGTATCAAGCCTGTTGTAGACTCTGTTGGATGTCAATGGCTATTTACCATATGATGGCAAATAAGGCAACACATCCCCAATTGTATCACGTGGAATAAGATCATATATATATGGACGGTCAGAATAAATAATACAAATATGTGGGGTGCAGTTTTACTGAAAGCTGGATAGTTGGTGAACTTCTCAAGTGTTACCATATGGACCATATATTCTAAGGTTTGACATCTCCAAGAGTTTGTCAGCACTTCACTGTTTGGTACTTGTGGCCCTGGATCTTAGTAACTAAGCTGTTTTACTCCACCTTCTTTTTGAGTCCCAAATGCCAACAGTTGATGGCAAAAGGAAATCAATTCTTATCATCATCACATCATTAAATAATGAGGAATGAAACTAGCACATTGTTTTATCAGTACTGTTTGAAAGATCTATTCCAAAGTAGAGCAATAAAAAGGATATTGTCCATCTGCAGTCTTTAGAAGCCTCCTCTCTGCCTCTAATTATTGCATCTTATTCCTTGTTTGTAACGTGTTCTTCCACCACACCTCTTATCTTCTCTAGCTGTCCAGGAGAACGGATATGTAATAATGTGCTTTATCTTTTGAGCTTTAGGGTGGCTGTCATATGACCCTTGAAGTGAAAATGATTATCTATGACTTCACCATAATCTCTATTTTAGTCATCAGATGTGTGTGATATATTTTGACTCCTGGTATCCATTAATTTGCTCTTTATCCATCCTTTGAATGTCGAAGAGTGAATGATCACTAGGATATCTACTCAAATCATGTGTAAATGTGTTATTTGCACCTAACTTGAGAAAATGCCTTATATAGAGAGATAATAAAAATGATATTTGCACCTGCACTCATCATAGTCTTAATATATTACATGATAACTATACAATTATGTGACTAAGAAAGATACCAAACAAGTTAGAATACAGTGTTAAATGGAAACAACCTAACAGAACAAAGCTATAATCATTTACTGCTTCCAACTAAACATTTAACTCCTGCAATTAATTAATTTAACTAATCGACTATCATAATCTACATACTACTCAGGAGTCATTTCTCAGGCTCTCTGTTATCAAGGAATTTAGGGAGTTGACATGCTTCTTACAAGTGGGGCATCATCAGTTGACCACAATGATGCTATAAACAGAAATAAGAATGAAAACATTCCTCCATTATACATTGGTCTGCTTACAATTGTATTCTACATTCGCACATTCTTCATGCAAAAAAAAATAAACATGTCAAACACGCCTCAAATCTTCATAGTCCTTCTATAATCAAAAAGTTAAAAATGTTTTCCATTTTACTAGGAGGTACAGTATGTAAAAACAGCCTGGTTTTATGAAAAAAACAAAAATTGCCCCTTAGATGAATAGTAGAAATTACAAGTCAGGATAAATAATGAAACAGACATCAATGAGAAGTTTTGTCTTTAAACACCTTCAGTACCATTAGGGGTTTGGATACATACCTCTCTACTATCAGACAGTATGAGTCTGATAGACATATTCATATGTAACATGGTTTAGATAATGACCCCACATAGTATAACAAATTTATGGAAAATAAACTTTATATATATTTTATTAAATTACAAGGATTTATTAAAGAGTTATAAAGAAAAATGCACATTGTATGTTAGTACTTTGTAACCTCAAGGACAAGGAACTTTAGTATTTATAAGGGTCTATAGTGTAACTTGTTACATACTGTACTGTGAGAGCATCCCAAATAAACAATTATAGCAATTAATCAAAATGCTTTTTATTTTTATAAAAGCATGTTGCACAAGAATTGTAAATGATAATATTTTCAACCCTCCTTAATTCTATAGGATACTATTAATTCTTTGCAATATAATTTAGAGCAAATCAGATACTGCCTTCTCTGTGATAATTTGTCCTGAAGGCTTAGAAACCAGTAGGACAACTCCATTATTGAGATTGCAATAGATACATATATTGAATGCTGCCACCATAATTCCTTTGCTGAGTCTTTAGTCATCATGACCAGGCTTTGTACTTGTCACGCACTGTTCAGAATGTCAAAAAACTCCCACACATCCACAAATTTACATTTTTTTACCACCTTAAAAGCAAGTTAAACACTTTCATAAGTTTGAATTCAATTTAATGATTGGGTTACTTGCAAATGATGAATTTGACATGGTTTGACCAAATTACTTGCCTAAAAGCTTCCATTTGATGCAGCATGTTAGAGATGTTAAATCCTGAGATATATGGATGCTTTTTTTTTCAATGCATATACTTTTGGAGAATGGGGGTGCATAAACATGATATTGTCTTTGTATTCATACCCCCACTTTAGATTACAGTAGCTGCTCTAAGAGATTCATTTCATTGTGTGTGATTCTAGCCAGCATTGCAGTAGTCACAAAGGCTTCAGCTCAATTCTCACAGCCAGTTGCATCTCTCTTGCCTCTCTGTGCTGCACAGACAAGGCTTTGGCCCGGGTTTCTTCTCTGCCTGGTTGCCAGGGGAGCAGCTAGGCAGGCCTGAAATATGCAGAGAAAAGGCCTGGCCTGTCAAAGTGTCTGAGATGAACCATGGCCCAGTCCCCCTGCAGCTGGGCTCAGACATGCCTGAGCCCTTGTCTGGGGCCTGGGAATGGCAAAGCCCAGCGAGGTTCAAGGGCAAACTTGATATTCATTAGTCAGGGGCCTTGATGTTCCCACTCTTTTTCCTTCTCTCTTTTTTCCCTCTCCATCTTTGACACATTCCTGTGTGTCTATGGAAGAGAAAAAAAGCTTTCCTCCTCCTGTTCTCTCTATTTGTTCTTACACAAGACCATGCATAAACTGCCCCATGAAACAAGGAGGTTAGGAGCACAATGTCTGCATGAAAGCCATTCAATGAAAGGAGGCCCATGGCTGCAAGCCTGTCTGCTCCTGCTGTATTAGTGTACACAAACCTTGACAGACAAAGTGGGCTTTTAGCTCAGGCATTCAAATATTCTACATCTTTATAGTATATCATTTTATGTTTTAGCATTTCCTCAAGAAATATTTAGCTAATAATCACTAAATTTACACTATTTTCTAGTAGTCTTTATATTCAATAATTGCTGTAGGGTTTTCTACAAAAGTATACATACTTAAGAACATGTACACACACATATATATATATTTATATATATATATATATATATATATATGCATACACACACACACACACATATATATATATATATATATATATATATATATATATATATATATATATATATATATATATCACGGGTGTAGGAGCCAAAGAAAATCTGGGGGTGGGGGAATAGTATAAAAATAACACACAACTGCTTCTCTACACATAAACAATCATATTGAAAAATCTGGGGTGGGGTGTGGGATTTGTCCCCCTTGTCCCCACCCCTCCAGTTCCTATATCCATGATATATATATATATATATATATATATATATATATATATATATATATATATATATAAATATATATATATATATATATATATTTATTTATTTACATATGTGTATATATAAATGAATATATAGACAGACAAATATATTATATTATTTATTATTTTGTAAGGAAAGGTAATAACTGCATGTTTGACTGGTAAAAAGAATTGTAAGGTTAACGTTAGACATAAAAATGTTCAGTATCTTTTTATGCAGTTTATAAAGAATATTTTATTGTTCTTATAAGCTGACTGCCCAGTAATTATCTAAGCCATCCAGCACGTGTTATTAGCTTAAAATGAATTTTTCCCCTCACCAGGCCTCTGTAACAGAATAGAGGTGTAATTGTGCTAAGGAGTTAGCAGGGGAGAGCAGCTTTTGGACACATTTAAGTCTGAGGTGCTTAGATGGGGAGGGAGTATGAAAGAAAGTCATTTACATAAACAGCATGTGTCTGAAACAGAAAGAAAGATATCAGGGGTTGCAAAATTTAATCTAGACTTGAAGGAAAATAAGAGAGAGAGAGAGTGAGAGAGGAGGGGTGAAAAACTGACAGTGAAAGGGGTTTAGCTAAGTAACACCCTGGAGAGATTAAATTGTCCAGAAAGTTTCTCCCCATGATTCTGTGAAATGGGCAATGACTTGTACAGAGGGGGTGGGGTGGCAACACCTCCCTAAATACATGAATAGGAAATACCCAAAGAAAGAGATCTTTATTAGTCAGAAAGGGAAATGTGCCAGTGCTTAAGAAATTAAAATCATGTTCACAATATTTCCTGTAGATGGTAAGAGGTTTGAGGATAATTTTCCAGTTAAAGGCTGGCACTTTTTCTATGATAATAAGAAGCATGCTTTAAACCATTAGAACCATTATAGTACAGTGTGTTCAGTGTCAGAGTATTGGTCCAACAGAAAATCATTTGCAGGATACAGGTCTACCTTATATTAAAGCACATAAAAATGATAAACAGTGGATACAGTTAAGAGTACAAAACCATGTATATAGCATTCATTGTATTCATAGATTCATTGAGATGTAACATATAAATCATACATATCATATATATATATATATATATATATATATATATATATATATATATATATATGTGTGTGTGTGTGTATCATATATATATATATATATATATATATATATATATATATATATATATATATATAAATTCAGCATGGCATGCAAAAAAACACATCCAGACTGAATATGCCCAATATTTAGCTGAATATAAATAATATGAGGCTGTTTATGTAGGGGTAAATGATATCCACTGGTGCTCCAATGGCTCCTTGTTAATTATAATTTTAAATAATTAAATGTAAAGCATTTTAAAATACATAATAAGTCATTATCATATGCTTGCATAAAATGGTCTAAATTAATTTTAATATGTATACATAACTATTTTGGGGAGTATGCTATATATCATGCATAAATAAATGAAAGGATTGACAAAAATGAATGTATTACTCAAAATTCATATATCTGCAATTTATATTGATATTATTTCAGGATGTGTAGTTGATATGTATGGTATATATAACAAGTGGGAAAAAATATTATTAACATGCATTTGTAATGAGATCAAAATATCCACAACTAGCAATACTCCAGTTCATATAGTACAAAAGTGAGTGAGTACACAGCTAGGCAGTAATTAATCACTTCCAAGTCTCAGTGGTCTGTGGGAAGTCTATAGAAGACAACAGGAATAGGACAAATAAGACTTTGGATCTAGTGAAAACTGGTCAATATTGTCTGCAGGGGGTCCAGTGCTGATGTGTAAATCCAGGCAAAGTTAACATGAAGATTAAAACATCACAAAGTGGTTTGTATAGTGAGTGTGACATGCAGGCTAATCCCAATGTCCTGAGGTCTTCACATGGCAGACACACACTCTCTGTCCACAAGACACATTCGGACATGATAATATTCTCATAGGGAGAGGATTTATTGGGGGATAATACATATCCATGGTGAGGGAAGTGGTGTCCATGCAATCTCTGCTAGATAATACCAGACCAGAGGCACATTCACTGCCCTGCTCTTTAATTCAATAGATCACAGTGGCTGGGATTATTTGGCTGGCCTGTGTTTATTTGTTAGCAGTGATGTAACTGTGTTAATCTCTTCTTGCAGGTCCTACAAGATCATGCACTGTGGCTGTTCAATCGCAAGGACTATCCCAGGCAATCCTGCAGCTAAACATGAGAAAATCAAGAACATGTCAAGAAAAATCATTCAAATAAAAAGAAATGATGCATAATCTTCTGAACACTTAATATTAATGTCTATGCAATTAAAAATGAAATTGTGAATTATTTATATGTATTATTTCAACTAGTGTAATACATGTATTTGCAATATTTTTCATGTTTATATATAACAAAATATGTATATGTGTAAGTATATATATATATATATATGCAAATACTGTGTTTATTGAAAGAACATCTCAGACAAACAGGCAACTGTTCCAGGCTGGTGTTCCTTTCATGGTGTGATATTATATTATATAAATGACATATAGTATCAACAAATTAGTATAATTATTTTTCTATGATATATATATTTTATTAGATGAGTTTATTGTTAGTTTATTATTATGTGTCCCAGTTGTTTCTTCTATCTTTCAGTGGCCCAATGTAAGAAGTAAAAGAATAATTATATAATTTCTCAGATTCCTTGGTATTATATAGGTTTTTGTATATTTGAGCTTTTTTTATCTCTTAAGTTTTTTGACTGAACATTTGTAATATCATGAGGTATTTTTTCTGGACTACAAAATATAATTAAAGGAATACTGTACCAATTGTAAATAATCTATGATATTATAAAATAATGTGTGTGATTTTGTTATGTAACATTTCCTGAAATACTTGAATAAAGATTCCAATTTATTTATCAACTGATTGGGTTGTATCTGATCTTGAACCATGAAACATCTGAAGGAATAAATGAGAAAATACTGATGCTATCTATCTATCTATCTATCTATCTATCTATCTATCTATCTATCTATCTCTCTGTCTGTCTATCATCTATCTATCTATCTATCTATCTATCTATCTATCTATCTATCTATCTATCTATCTCTGTCTATCATCTATCTGTCTATCTATCTATCTGTCTGTCTATCTATTTTTCTGTCTGTCTATCTATCTATGTTTCTATCTATCTATCTATATATCTATCTGTTTATCTAGCTATATGTGTGTCTATCTATCTAGTTATCTATCTATCTAACTATATGTTTTCTATCTATCTATCTATCTATCTATCTATCTATCTATCTATATCTATCTATCTATCTATCTATCTATCTATCTATCTAGCTATATGTGTGTCTATCTATCTTTCTATCTGTGTCTATCTATCTATCTATCTATCTATCTGTTTATCTATCCAGCTATATGTGTGTCTATCTATCTTTCTATCTGTGTCTATCTATCTATCTATCTATCTATCTATCTATCTATCTATCTATATCTATCTATCTATCTATCTATCTATCTAGCTATATGTGTGTCTATCTATCTTTCTATCTATCTGTGTCTATCTATCTATCTATCTATCTATCTGTTTATCTATCCAGCTATATGTGTGTCTATCTATCTTTCTATCTGTGTCTATCTATCTATCTATCTATCTATCTATCTATCTATCTGTGTATATATATCTATCTATTCATCCACATATCTGTATGGGTTCCTGTCTCTATCTGCTTTCCTATTTGATAGTTAAATCAAGTTGCTCAGGATACATTTTTCAGTAGGACTTCTTAAAATGAATGCTTCAAGGAACATGGGCCACAACTATTTTTTTCCCATACATTTAAAAGAACACATTTTAAACAAACCAATAATTGTTTATTTTGTCAATGCAAAAATGTTTAAACTTCATGAAACTACGAGGAAATGCACAGAGCAGACTTTAGTCTGTAGATCTAGTTGACTAGCAGAGGACAAGCCCCTAAGATCAGCTAAACTTTTTTTTTTAAATTGTGTGATCTGAGATCTTTATTTGAAAAAAGAAAACACACTCTGACAGATTATCAAATACCCTTTTTCTCTTTCAACGAAGACACAAAGGGTTCCATTGCCTTTTTAATGAAGCCTTTTTATACTAATGGTGAAACGTGTATTCACATCAATGTGATCCAGCCCAATAATTACCTATTACACTATTACTGTTGATTGAGAATTATAAAATAGTTTTCTTCTGGTACTGGTATCTGCTTTTGTTTCTTTATATTATTTCTAGTTAATTAGTTCTTAAGTACAAAAACACATTCTGGTTTGTACTGACATCTATTCTACACATTTCAAGGTTAAAACAAAATATTAAACCGGTATCTGATCTCTTAAAACACACTGTGACAATGAGTAAGCTAATTATGAGAAAATACAAGGGGATGTGCTCATCCTGTATTGCATGTTGTTAATACACTGGTCACATTAAGTAATGAAGTAATCATAAAATGAAGAAAATGTGATAAAAATAGTAATTTATTATGCCTGTAAATATAACTCATATTTGTGGGAGTATTTTAATTTTTGAAGATATGATTATAGGGTTTACAAGGTGTAAGAAGCCAATCATGTAATGTTCAAAGCTGGAGTAAACAAAACACCCTGTGTAATAAGCTAAATGAATCCCCTAAAATGTAATTGCATTTTACTTTTGATTAATTTGGCTTCATATTTATTCAGTCATTTTACCATTTTAAAGGATAGACTTTGATGTATAGTTTAAAAAAACAATCTAAAAGAGGATGCATATGTTTTGGTGATGGATATGTGTAATAAAACAGATATTAAATTATTATTTTTATGAATCCACTGAAAATATTCATCGACAGGTTTATAGTATTTAATAAAAGTAGCTAATATAATTCATGCAAAAGAACCCCTCTAGTTATCAACTGGATAAAAACATGTCATAGGTTTACTAAAGATAAAGTTAATTTATAATAGTGCAGAAACTCTCATTTTTTGTCTACAGGTTTTGCTACAGCTCATATAATAGTTACTACTCCTCCTTTCCTCTTGTTGTCCTAGGATTACTACACACACAAAGCACTTGTGCAATAACTGATTAGTTGTTTTGGAGTGTGGGATCACTGGGTACTGGCCATGGGTGTAGGAAGGGGGGGGGGCAAATCCCCCCCATATCTCTCATTGTGTGTATGGGGATAGAAGCTGTTAAGTGCTCTGTGTATCAAGTGAGCTATTTTGGTTCCTACAACCCTGGTATTGTCCTGAGTTATTTATAGCTTTGTTATATTTAGCTTCACTAGTTTTATATTCAGTTACCCCATTGTTTACACACACCCTATTTGCTTGGGTGGTAATTTATATATACAGTTTGTCAGAAGTGTCCTGCATACTAAAGAAGGGTTGCTTAATAAATATAATGGTGCGCATGCGCAAGCAAAGCACTGCAAACTGAGGAAGTCTTCTGCCCCTTGAACATGAGATGCCCTAGGCCGGAGCTTAGGAAGAAAATCATCACACATGTCTTAGGGTTTTATGTTTTATTTTAATTTTATGCTTAGGTAATAAACTAAAAGATCAACCCATTAAAACCTGCTTCCTTTTGTTACCATGTTAAAATGATTGGGGGGCATTTACTAAAGTATGGCAGGGGCTGTGATGAGAGAGGATGTTTAATAAAGGATCCTGGGAATTGTCATGTCCTGGAATGGGCTGTGATGGCAATTCTCCAACACACATCATACTGCATACTGAATACCAAGATGCACACCACAACAATTGTGAATACTTAGTAAATCTCCCTCCTCATCACAGCCTCTGTGATGGCTCCTTATTTATTTTTAGCTCACATCTTTTGGAACTATGGGCAGAAAGCTTGTTTTCCTTCTTTCAACCTTATGAAAAATAACAGGGTGTAAACATGCCAGTCTTGGAGCAATAGCTTTTGTTGGTTGGAAAGTTTAAGTGCAAATGAAATTGGATGCTTATTTAGCAAAGTTCATTACAGACCCCACTATGGGACCAGTGCCCAGCTTCCATCCTTTTACACTTCATAAACTAACAATAGAAAGGAAAACACAAGTTCCTTGGCACTTTTCCAGTCAACTGGTTGCCTGTGGGCTTAAAAAGAAGAAAAGAGGCATTATTGTCTACACATCTATGTGGCTAAGTTAAGTGGTTATAGTGAAGCTTATATTATTCTGTTGTGGTATTAATAGATCAAAAGCAACACCCATTCCTTGCTTATAACTTCAAGATATTGGGATTTTATTCAACTGGTTTTTTTTTATGGTATTCAAGTATCACAAGGCATTTCCTGCATTATTCTACACAAGATATTCATTAAAATGTTCTGTAACCTACTGGCTACCATCATGTATTTCTATTTATCGAATAAGATACACAATATAGTTTTTGACCTACACACACAATATAAAGCATCTTATGGAAAGAGGTTTTAATAGCAAAATAAAAAGTAAAAACACATACAGAAACATAATGCTAATATTTTTGGTTTCTGTATAAAAAAGGCATTATTAATGTAATATTCAGACATAGAGTCAACAGAACAGATGATAGAAAATGAACAGGTTATATCAAAATCTGGTAATTATAACACTGTAACTACATGTGTGTGCAGTAGTGTTATCTGTAATCGTTTCATGTACAAAGAAAAGTTTGACTGATTTGTTTCTACTAAAAACTATGTATTTCCCAAACACTCAATTATTGGAAACGGGAAACTAAAATTATGAAGTTTTACCACCAATTATTAATATCTCACTTCTTATGTATAATGTGATTGCCGTTTGAAGGGGTCATTTAACAAACAACACAAGTGACTGGAATGGGGGTGAAGGGCTGATCTGATTTATTTCCCAGTAGAAAATACTGCATAGTAAATACAGAGATGCATATTTCCACTGCTGAAATGTACATTTTACACTTTTATAGTGCATAGGTAATCCATATTATAATCACATAACACGTGGGTTAAAGCGCAAGTCTAGCATTGTGTATTTTATTGCTGATTAAATTAGTTGTATGTATGATATATATAAATACATATAGTTATGAAGAGGGAGGTAGTCGGTGAGTATCCAGTAATCTACATGGATTATCAGAGTATTGCAGCATATAGTGATACATTTTTTAAATAAAAATTATATCAATGTATACTGCAATACTCTGATTGTTCTTCCATACCGATATATATATAGATAGATAGATAGACAGATAGAGTGAAATATATAGTTACATTGATAGATATATACATAGATAGCTACAATTGTGATAGTTAGATAGATTAGATAGATAGATAGATAGATAGCTACAATTGTGATAGATAGATAGATAGATAGATAGATAGATAGATAAAGTGGAATATATAGTTACATTGATAGATAGATTGATTGATAGATAGATAGATAGATAGATAGATAGAGATAAAGAGAAATAAACAGATAGGTTGATAGATAGATAAAGTGAAATATATAGTTACATTGATAGATATATAGATAGATAGATAGCTACAATTGTGATAGATAGATAGATAGATAGATAGATAGATAGATAGATAGATAAAGTGAAATATATAGTTACATTGATAGATATATAGATAGATAGATAGCTACAATTGTGATAGATAGATAGATAGATAGATAGATAGATAGATAGATAGCTACAATTGTGATAGATAGATAGATAGATAGATAGATAGATAGATAGATAGATAAAGTGAAATATATAGTTACATTGATAGATAGATAGATAGATTGATTGATAGATAGATAGATAGATAGATAGAGATAAAGAGAAATAAACAGATAGGTTGATAGATAGATAAAGTGAAATATATAGTTACATTGATAGATATATAGATAGATAGATAGATACAATTGTGATAGATAGATAGATAGATAGATAGATAGATAGATAGATAGATAAAGAGAAATAAACAGATAGGTTGATAGATAGTTAGATAACTAGATAGATAGACTGATAGATAGCTAACATTTTGATAGATAGATATATAGCATTTTGATACATTGATAGATAAAGATAGATAGTGAGAAAAAAATAGATGGACCGATGGATATATGGATTAAAAGAGAGATACATAAATAGATGGACAGATAGATAAAATGCCTAGTACAAACAATCACATAAAAATAAACAAAAACAACACAAGGAAATACAGTTTATACATAAATTTAAACAGATACAAATAAATGTGTACTGGGTGTGAAAAATAAACAATTACATTGCATATCATCATAATTAAACACTATTCCATACATACATGTAAAAAGCAAGTAATTTAACATTACCATATAGCCCTGACCTGATAAACACACCACAATGACTAAAACTGTTTCCATATTAAACAATATTCCCTATGTATAAACAGATTTGGTCTGTGACAATGTGGCTCCGTTTTTTGGTTGTAAAGTTTAGTTTTCAGTGTGTTGAGTCAGACATAATGGCCTTGGAGAAACACAAGGCAGTCCATACAGTGGGAACACAAAGGGCGTTTTATTCAAATTTGTTTGGAGTTTAGTAGATTTGCATGAAAAATGTGTGAGAAAAGCTGTGTCGGGTGACCTCATCCACAGCTGCCATTAGCGTTTAATTAAGTGCTGAATAGCAGCATTGGCTGAGCAGACTGGGGACGTGAAGTGAATCCTGTCTGGGACCCAGACTGTGAGAAAACTCTGAGCTAGCAGCTTGCCACTAAATATACTGAGGGATCCCCAAACCTAGACAATCCCTCCAAATCACAACATTAGTCACGACAAGAGCCCTCAGGAGACAAGAGGAAGCACCAGCAGGGACTGTATGCAGGGGTTAACTCAATATTACAATTAAAACACAAGAAGAAAAAAGAAAACAGCAGAGGAAAATCAAACATTTATAAATAAATTACAAAAAAATAAACATTTATTCTGTGCGTAATAAATTTATTCTGTGCGTAAAAATCGTTTTGATTTATTCACCACCATCAATGCAATTCTCAATGCCAACTTTAGTTTTCTCTTAGCAACACCATTCAATGGACCTAGAACTGACATGATTTAATGGGCACTGTCTGGACAGGCACACATTTATTCTACAACCAGCTTCAAGTTCAAGTCCAAGTTTCTAGGCTTTGCCCAAGAATCTCAGCTCCCTTTTTCCTCCCAGCTCCTTTGTTCGCCTTTAACAATTGCTCTTTATTCCTCCTTCTGTACTTGGCACTGTTTAGCTGTCTGGCTGCAAACTTAACAACCTTCCTTCTTAGTATAAGCACCCAAATAACCCTCTTCTACATACATATTTCACTGTAGTAGACCTCTGTCCAATTTCTCCACCAGTGACTCTGGGGAGTCCATCACTGCACTATATCATATACACACTTTGTATAAACTTTACCATGTTATATAAATAAGTGATTATAGTATAGATCCAAGCTGCAGCTTTTATATGCTCTCCAGGAATACCATTTCGGGATTTCACACTGGACTGAGCCCAGGTAAGACATTGTTATAGTTTATATATTTTGGGGTTTTTATTAGCTTTCTTGGAGCAATCTGATATTTCTATTTGGGTAATGCAGCCAAGCTAACATTTTCCATAAATCAAAAAGTCATTGGCTGCTCTTGTTTGGTTTGTGGTCGAACTCTGACCCTGGAGAACCTTTGGAGGAGACTTAACTAGCTGATGCTGTAATAATGAAGTGTCTTTTGACACAATAGTCAGAGTATAGCCCCCTTTGGTATATGCGGCACCAGAGTCTGCACTCACATTATTGTAGTAGAGGTGTACAGAATAATTAAAATATATCCAACCAAAAGAAGACAGGAATATATATTGTTGATATTTATTCACAAGCCATAACTGTGCTAATAATAATTAATTATATTAATACACTCATGATAATTAATAGCTTCAATTTTAAATGATAAAATAAGATCTAACCTCTTGCAATGCAGTACAAGCTGACAGAAATATGTCTGTAGCAATTTGGAATGAACACTGTGGGTGACCATGTAATATTTAAATAGAATACATTATGTGTGAATTGATTTTGCTATAAAAAGCTGCATGTTTCAGATGAACAGCACATTTGCTTGTATTAATTTCAGAGCATACACTATTTAAATGTCAGTTGCCTGGCTGCTGCAACTTGTCACGTCTCTATATTTTTAAACAGATGATTGCATATTTTTCTTTTAAGAAAAGCAAGTGTGAATATGATAGTATCAGTTATCCAATATTTCATTAATATTAATTAAATGCAGCAAAGTGTTGATTTAAGGCTTTTTAATATATATATATATATATATATATATATATATATATATATATATATATATATATATATATACACATATATATATATATATATATATATATATATTTATTTATATATTTATTTATTGTTGGATGAATGCAAATACATGTCAGTGATATAGTTTTGTTTTCATGTAATACATTGATAATAGATAAAATGTTTTGCTTCGGAAGATATTTTGCTGTACCCCCTAAACTGAATTAAAATATAAAACACATTTTGCCAAATTCATATAAAAAATGTTTTTAAACATATTTAACAGTTGATAGTGTTGGTATATGGAAAGGTTGCATTATTACGACTGGAGACACAAATTTATTCACATTATCATATTGCAGATCTTGCATTAATTGGTGATTTAAATATGTATGTTGTGCACTGCATGTGCAGCACTTGCAGGCATGTCATAGTGCAGCTCCACTGTACAGTTGTGCATAGAGTGTTGCCTAGCAACGCCGTACAAGTCTCATGGTCCTATTACAAAAGCAGTTGCCATGATGTTCAGTGATACACAGACATTTCATGGGAATATGGCGGGTTATTTGTCACCTGAATGTGTTATTTACATGTGGCATACTATAGTTCCTAGATATCACTGGGCTGTGTCATTGCTGATGTTCATATCACCTAATTACAATGATCTATTATTATATATTGGATCTCACCTTAAAACTAAGCAATGCATGAGGTGTTTATCATTTTATCTACTGCTCTGCAATGCGTCACTGGCTGATCCAGCAGTGCAGGGGTCAATTGTCACCCATCCTTGCATACTTATGCATATAATATCCTCCTCCACTCACTCTTTACTTCTCAACGTCTATCTATCCATCTATCTCACTCCACCACTATCTATCTATCTATCTATCTATCTATCTATCTATCTATCTATCTATCTATCTATCTATCTATCTATCTATCTATCTATCTATCTATCTATCTATCTATCTATCTCCCTATCTATCTATCTATCTATCTATCTATCTATCTATCTATCTATCTATCTATCTATCTATCTATCTATCTATCTATCTATCTATCTATCTATCTCCCTCCACCACTATCTATCTATCTATCTATCTATCTATCTATCTATCTATCTATCTATCTATCTATCTATCTATCTATCTATCCCCCTCCACCACTATCTATCTATCTATCTATCTATCTATCTATCTATCTATCTATCTATCTATCTCCCTCCACCACTATCTATCTATCTATCTATCTATCTATCTATCTATCTATCTATCTATCTATCTATCTATCTATCTATCTATCTATCTATCTATCTCCCTCCACCACTATCTATCTATCTATCTATCTATCTATCTATCTATCTATCTATCTATCTATCTATCTATCTATCTATCTATCTATCTATCTCCCTCCACCACTATCTATCTATCTATCTATCTATCTATCTATCTATCTATCTATCTATCTATCTATCTATCTATCTATCTATCTATCTATCTCCACTATCTATCTGTTCTTTGCCTGCTCCCCTGTTTTCTCTCTCCTACTATATACTTCTGCTGTTGCATATTGTTGCAGGCCATTGTTTCTGCTTTGTGTACCCTACTGCTCTCTATTACATGCACACACAGATTGTATCCATGTTCATACTGTAGGGGTGTGGGCCTTCCTTATAGATTTTGTAGTTAATTCCAAATTACTATGTATTATTATAGATCTCTCTCTCTCTCTCTCTCTCTCTCGCTTGCAGACAGCTTATATTAATTGAATGAAAATAAAAACATATAATAAAAAACATGTACATCAGAATAGGATTACAGTGAGAGTTACTCAACTTTGCTAAAGGGAAAAATGATGACAGGAAGGTAGTTACAAGTATTACTTACTGAACAGTGAGCCTCTTTGTACTCACTAATCTATGTTCTTCCTGCATCACTGGAAATGTTTACATAGAGCACTTGTCGGCAGACATGTTTGGATCTTTTTTTTTTTACAATTTAAAGTATATTTTTTTATTATGCTAATTGAATAAATCAGGAAGACTGCAGGGGCCAGTTTATCTGTAGGCCACATTCACTAGGATTTGCAGAGGTTGTGGGAATCTTAGTGGATCTGGCTAATTATCATAAGGCAAACATGAGACTTTACTAAAGTCAACACCAAAAGCTTTACATAAATTAAAAGGATGGTCTTGATGGTATTGCCTTTTACAAATGTACTCACCCACATTTCAGCAGAAAAAAAACAAGGCTTTTGGTTGTACCCTGTGTTTTGTGGTAGTTGGAGCACTACTGTGGTGCTCCTACTATATGGTTACTATATGGTTACTGACTAGCAATGAAAACTGTATTTGTAGAACAAAAAATCAGTGTAGCTTTTAAATTGTATATTTGAAGTTTAGTGTTTTTGACTTCAGTAGATATGCTGCTCTCCATCCCCAATCAGATTTCCAGATAATAAAATATTGTATCTCTTGTTCTGATAACAATGTTTATAGCCTCCTTGCCTGCAGTGGCTAATGTAGGTAACCCTACACTGGTCAGGAAATAACTTATTCACCTGGACACCTAATAAGGTGTGGAGAGAAGCATATGGGCTGGAAGTTACAATGATCATTTTAAATGTCAATTTTTAAAAAGCTACACAATTTCTTTCTGTTCAGATACTGACTTTATTGCTAATGAGTAAGTAAGCAAACCAACAAAATAATATAATAGTGGGCCTTTAAAGTAAAAATGTGAAAAGGCGCCAAAGGCGCTCATCCCTACGACCCTGTATGACTTAGACACTATGCAACGAAGACGCTCACTTCACTGTTGGAGATGAGTGCCGTAGGCGCTCATCCCTACGACCCGCGGGACTACGCATCAACAGAAATCTCTATTACACAATGCGAGACCTTTAAAAAACTCTATTGGAAAAATTACACCCAGTAACACTTTGCAAAAAGGAAAGCAGGCCCGCAGCACTTAAAAAAAAAAATACAAGGTCAAATAAAATACGAAGTTAACGGCGAAACCGTGCACATAACAAACAACAAAAACACAAAGAAAATAAAAAAAAAACATAAAAAAAACACCACGGGGGGGCAGCCAGGACGTCTGGGAGAGAGGTTGCACGAAAATGTAAATACAATTTAACGATGGGGGACAGAAAAATGTTGTACGAAAAAAATGAAAAAAACTAAAACCAGGCTACACGACCCCTAACCACACAAAACACCGCCAGTCACATAAGACTGGAAAGTGGGACTTTACGAAGTTAATGGCCGAACCGAGCACATCCAAAAACACAAAATAAAAATAACAAAATGACCTCACACACAGCACAGGGGGACAGCCAGGACGTCTGGGAGTGAGGTTCCACGACAATTTAAACACAATTTCCTGAGTTTCGGCACTCGAAAATCGCTTAAGCGACAAAAAAAATGGAGGCCGAAAAAAAAGAAAACGTGGCTACACGACCCCTAACCACGCAAAATAAGACACATAAGACTTTTACCCAGGAACGTACGAGGTACAAAATACACTATTAGGAAGGACGGAAAATGCTCCAGACCCTCGTAACACATAGATAATTGGTGCCATTTTAAAATATTAACTTGCAACTAATAACATTACCATTCTAAAATGGCGCTTTACACAACTAAACAAACGGTTTGGCCTCGCGCACGCAGCCTATTTATACTGCACACTTGCCACATTGCTGACACTTACATCTCAGGTCAGCAACAGTCCAAATGTACATTGTATGCTGCAGAAACATCAAAACAGATTGTTAGCTCTTCAGGATATTGAATGCTGGGTACATTAATTAGAAATAGGTAAAGTATATTAATTTATTATTTAATTAATTAATTAATTATTATTTAAAAAAAATATATATATAAAAAAAAAGAGCAGAGGAGAGGCTCGCAGTGAGCGCCAAGGTTGCTCAGAGGACCAAAAGTACATGAGGGTAGAGACTGAAGGTGCTCAGCATGAGGCTCGCAATGAGCGCCGAAGGTACTCAGAGGCCTAAAAGCCTTACATTGTGTGGCAAACAGCATTACCTACCTTAGAATTGTATTTCCGTCATTTTATGATGGGCAAGTCTCTAATATATAATAAATTCATGCATACTACACACTATTTCTTTCCCATATGGAACCAGCAGAACAGCAGCAGCATATACATGGTCTACCTTAGAAACCATGGCCAAAATGATGTCAGCCTCACAGTCCCTGCAAGGTCCTTTGCAGAGATAGCAATTTCCCCATAAAGAACAGCCTCAGTATCCTTTAGTGGTTTTTTTAAAGTGATTCCTTTTTCTGGGACAATGAGTAAACTGTTTTCAAGTGCCTTTTACGTTTGTTTTAAGATATCTGAATACCTATCAGTAATACAAAAAATCTGTGAGCAGGACATTTTGTGAAATATAATTGTTTACCCCTTAGCCTTATACCCAAAGTAACACCTATTACAAGTAGGGAATCATTTAGTACAACCCAGATATTTTCTCCAGGACCACATATATTAGTGATGTATTATTTATACTGGAATGTATTTGAGTATTAGGAACATGATATATATTATTGTCTGAATATGTAATTGGATGATGTGCATATATCCCATTGCCTCTACATGTATGTACAATATTATATACATAATATATACAGAATTGCACACACTATCTAAATCTACTATGTTCATTTCTGTTTTCGATAACTCCAACAGTATCACTCAAATGCTGGAATTAGACAAAGTGTTTATATGTGTATATCTATTTATACCTTTAATTAGAAAGACAAACTGAGCCTCTCACTGTGATTTATCCAATGCCTAAAAGGGACAGTGAGCTCTCATTATTAGGGATTGAGACAAAGTGAGTGCATTGTGGGATTTTATTAAGAAACATCAACATCTGATATAGTAAGAAAGCTAATCATGCCAGTGAAGGAGGACTAGCCACTACTTTGTGTGAGCCATGTTCTTGATGCCAGTGATGGGGGGCATAAGAGAACAGTATCCTGCATATTATCATTTTTTTATATATTTTAAGGGCTATGACATATCCATTGTTTACCTGTAACATATTGTTGTCAAACAATTTCCATCCTTGTAATCTGCAAACAACGTAAACAAAAACATAACACACATTGTATCCTAAAGGAGCAAGTAATATCACTGTGAGCTCTCTGCTGCCCTCACTAGGTTGACGCGTGAACAGCACCCAGTGCAGCTCGGAGACCTCTAATGACAATTAATAACAGGCACGTTTGCTCAGATGTCCTGTATATAACAGCATCATATATGTCAAGGTCTTTGTGACACATCAGCAACAATGTGTGCCTTATAATTACCGTATGCCAGTGCACACTTGTGCTAAACGCTATTCTTACGATTTCTAACAGATACAACTGAATTATGTGGAATGATTTATTTCTATGCTATATAATACACATTAATTGAGAGGTGCAGGGTTATTATAGATCAGCAGATCACTACTGCCTTATACATTCACTCACGTGGACAAATCCCATTTTGCAAGCAGCAGCCATTTTGTAGTAGGAAAGGGATAGTCCAGACAATGTGCAATAGAAGCTACTAACCAATGTGTCATAAACAAGCTCATTGTGATACATCTATTTTATGAAACATAATGCTATATTAATGATGTGAAATAATGCAGAGTGCATAGGTGTCTTGTTTAGCACACAATCCAGGTGTGGTGCTGATCTTCATGCAGGTTAATGCTGCAATTCTTCTTCTGCATGTCCATGTGAAAAGGAAAGCCTGATTTAGACCTTCATTTGATGCAAACGTGACTAGCATGAAATGTAAATGGAGCCCCATTAGCATGAGGATGTGTATACTAGCAACATGCAGCCTATGGTGGCAGCAAATGGCAGAGGGAACCCATAAAACATGGAGATATCCCTGTGCTGGTTATTTGTTACATTGATATATGCATTACAGAGGTTGGGACTTAGTAATCCCCTCAGAGACTAAGGACCTAGGTGCAGTGACCTGTCCAGATATATATATCTAATCCAACCTATACTGTCCTGCCTGCAGTGTACATGTGCTGTGTAACTGGGACATGTCACTCCCTCATTGGCCACTGCAACAAAAGCATCAGCATTTATTTTAATTAAAAAAAACTGCATTTATCAATCTCTCTATTAATATATGTATGTGTGAGTATTTATTATTTTGTAGTAAATTCTATAGCAACCATTGGAAATAAAGGCCATTTGTCACGATATATATCTCAAGGTCAAATATATAGAAACATAACACACACATGTAACAGTTTCATTTGATACCAAATACACTGGACACTCACACAGACCATATACATCTAAATGTGACATATATATATATATATATATATTAATGTATTTATAGTTACATTGGTGTGAGATCAATTTATTCATATATGTCTTATAAAATATTAATTCGAATATCTAATAATTAAGGTGATAAGCAAATGATTATAAAAAAAAAAAAAAAAGACACATATTGTGTGTTTTCAAGGATAATACAATTAGCTGATAGTGTAGGTGGTCTCTGCATATACATGCCTCTGTACTGGTAGGACATATAATGTATTTGGTATATAACAGACATGTCACTATAAGTAGAAACTGCAAATTGAAATAATCCTGTACAAACATGTGCACCCATTGGGGCTGTGTGATAAAGCACCAATCATCTTGTGTTTTATAGAACAAGACTTTTGGGGCATGTCTTGTGTATTAGTGGGTAACTTTGTGCACACTTAATGTGAGAAGCAGTAAACAGAAGAAGCATATCACAACTTGCTTGATCACACCTAAGAGATCATTTCTGTCTGATGCCTGAAAGGTAAATTACATCCTTGGAAGAACTATATTTTACCAGAACTAAGTATTAATACAGGCACCACTTATGTCTATGTACTACTTATTTATTAATATGATTGTATTATTTTGCACTGCATGTGCATTATTATGTAGGCTCTCCAGTGTGTATACAATGGTGATTTCATGATCAGAGAGGGGACACATTCTTCTCTTCTAATGTAGAACAGGCCCTTTGTCAGTTCTGCTCTGAATGCTTTAGATTGGAAGAGGGTTTTTTGAATTCCTTCCCAATTAACAGGGATTCTTTAAAGATATAAGACCTTTAGATGAGTGGATTTGGCCTGAAATGAAGAACAAAAGCCTGATGCACATGTGTGTTCCTCTGCCTGACCTGCCATTACCACACTTTGTATTTCTCCCTGCAGCACCTGCCTGTGAAGTACTCTTTGCCTGCAAAATATACAAGCTTTGTATAGCTTTCTGCACACTACCTGATGAAGAATAAAAACACTAGATATATTTATACAAGGTACTTAGCACCGATTGTGTAAGGAAACGCTCCATCTTAAGTCAGGCAGCACAATGCATCTTATTCCATGGCAGACCACTGGAAAACAAACCAACTTTTTATAATGGGAGTACTTATTTAAAAGTGCAATCAATGCTACTCTATTAAAAAAACAATTTTTTTGTTGATGATGCAGCCAACAAACCTTGTTATGCTTTCCACAGAAATGCTTTTCTTTCTTTTACATAATACTGACTGAATCCTTCCTATGTACTAGGTATTTAATGGAGACAATATTAGGATGTGAAGTTTCTGTTAACTTATATTTTTCAACTATCAATGTGATATTACAGAAAATGCATAGAATACGTATTTAGCAATTTGTATCTATTTATAATATTTTTTATTTAATGACTACATAGCTAGTTATACTTCTAGGTTAACATTAATTTATGGCTAATTTAAGGAAATAAAAGTGAATATACTTATTGAAAACGAAAAACAAATTAAATGTATCTCTCCCCTCCTCTTTCTCTCATATATATATATATATATATATATATATATATATATATATATATATATATATATATATATATATATATATATATAATATATATATATATATATATATATATATATATATATATATAATATATATATATATATATATATATATATATATATATATATATATATATATTCATTTAGAAAGATATATTCACATAAACACATATAGAAAGAGAAATGATTTATGGAAATACAGGTAGATTGCTAGCTATATTATTAGAATATATGATAGATGGACAGAGCGACATCAAACTAAATAGGAATAATGAGAAGAGTGATATATATATATATATATATATATATATATATATATATATATATATATATATACAAATGGATGGATGGATAGATAGATAGATAGATAGACAGATATATACAGATGGATGGATTGATATATATAAATATAGATAGATAGATTGATAGATGGATGGATAGATGGATAGATAGATAGGTAGATCGATAGATGGATAGAGAGATAGATAGATAGATGGATGGATGGATAGATGGATTGATAGATAGATGGATACATAGATAGATAGATAGATAGATAGATAGATAGATAGATAGATAGATAGGCATTAATGGGGTAGGAAGTGGGGGAGGCGAGGGGGACAACCCCCCCCCCCCCCCAGAGAGGCAGTTGTGTGGTATTTTTATACTATATGCGGTATCCCCCTTAGATTTTTTTTGGCTCCTACACCCATATAGATACTTATGCTACAATTATACACCTTGAGAAAATTAAGTAACATTCCTATGAAATGGTCCATGACTCTTCCCGGTTTAAGACTAATCTAACACCTCGCTTATATATGATCGCTGAAGTTATAACCTACATGTTATAAAACTATATAACATAACTATTTAATGACAGCAATATTAATGCTTCCTGTGCTCTTCATGTTAGACACTACAAATCTTACAAGTAATAACACTCATGCTAAGACTAACTGCAGGACACTTACAATGTTCTTTTCTAATGCAAATAAAAAAAACTAAGTGTATTCTAGCTCCAGGAACTGTCTGTTTGATATAAGTAAGGGTATACCTTATATACATTTCTGACTGCAATAAATGTGATAAAAAGATTTGTATCTATAATGACGTTTTGAAGTGATTTTGTAAGTGTAAGTTATAAACCCGAACTCATACATGTAAAGTACATCTTCATAAACTTATAAACCAATGAATACCCCAAATACCCATGTAGTCTTCAATCTCTTCAAATAATTAATTCGTTTATAAAACAGAACCTCTATAATATTATTATCACTAACTTAAAATTATTATTTTGGTAATATATTTGTATCTATTAATATACAAAGCTTATTATTTCATGTTATTAAAATATCAGGGGAATTTACTAAGCATCCCCAGTATTTCTCACCTTATCACCTGTGGAGAATACAGTCCTACTCACCTTGGGTGAAATTTACTAAGCACCTTCTCACCTGAGATGAGTGGAGAAGCCCCGAGATAAGGTGAGGAGGGCTAGGAAATAGCACACAGTAAATAAGGAGATAACATGAGATGTACTTGAGTAAATCCCCAATATCTCAGCTCTTCTCACCTCATCTCAGGTGAGAAAGTGCTTAGTAAATCCCTCAAGTTCTCACATATCAGATTTGTAAACTAACAATTGAATTAGGAAGTATTATGTGACATTAATATTCACTCCCAAATTGTGGTCAAAGTAAAAATATAAATTATTGCCAAATCGGATAATTTTAAAACTCAAAGTTAAATTTTATCCGCAAGAATTCAGAAACTAATCACAAATTGGACATTTTTTGCGTGAGAGATTAATTATTCAGCGAATGCTTAATTGAAACAAGTAAAAGATGTGGATCAAGAAGAAATATTGCAGCGAAAGCTTCTCAAGATAACTACCCAAATATTTTTAACTCTAAGATTCTGTCATAGTTTTTTACAGGACTCCACATATATAGATAAATATATGTGATATAAAATAGATAACATAAAATAAAATGTAATGGGCAATTGTACAGAAAATAATATTTGATTTGCAATATATTTTGTGGGGAATATATATATATATATATATATATATATATATATATATATATATATATATATATATATATTTATTTTTTATTTATTTTTTTTTTTTTTGGTATATATTGCAATAAATACCCAGTCTTTATATGAAATGCTCATGGACTAAATTACTTATTTGCTTTCTGTTGCCAGATGTATTTACCTTTAGTATACACTGCTACAATTGGTATGAAATGAAAAACTTTAATTAAAATGCAAACAATCAATCATTTCAAAATTGACCAATGAGTACTAATATGATCTTTTGAATAACTTGACTTCATAATGGCATATTTGTGAAATAGATATCATTTTAATAACTAGTATATGCAAACAGTATTAAAGACGACAGTCTCACTGTTTCTATTAATTTGCTGTGTCACTTGGGAGGTACCTGTGGTGTTTACTACACTTCCATTAGGTGTATTGAAAGCCCTATTAAGAGCAAGCTCTTATAAGAAAAAATGTTTAGTTTATCAAAATACTAAAGTAATGTCCCCATTTACAAAATGGATAAAGAAAAACACTGCAATTACCTTTCCCTACACAGCAAATTTGTATAAAAAAATACAAAATCTTTGAGGTTTCTTAATGACTAGCAAATATAAAAGATAATTATTATATACATAATAAAATATTTATTAAAATGTATATTGGTTAGCAGAAATAATAAAAACTGCCTATTATGGGATTAGTTATAGCTGTCACCTACCAAGGATCCCCATTGATCTGCAAAACAGGACATAAGGAGCTGCATATCTAATTTCTGTAATATGTGCATGCCCACACATGTATCTACTTATATCTATCCTACCCTATGTAACGTTTTTCTTTGTACTCACAAGCAGATTTTTGATAACTTTGGAAACGTATTTGAGTTTAGGAGTTTTTTTAAAATAAATATTTATGCATTTTTTATTCTGATATTTAAATATTTGTGTCCCCTCCACAAATATGAGGATCCCATATGATTTAGGTCCATAACATAACATGTAACACATATATGCCATTTTACACATAGCCACCAAGTAGTAGGAATAATGTGTCTTTCATCATCTAGTTCAAGGAAACATTTAAATCTGAGTTAAAAAATGCATTTTATTTAGTTTCAATACTAATAAGTGTCATCAGGTTGGAAGATGATACAGTTCATGTATAGGTGATCCTATCAAACACACAGGGCTGTTTGCATAAATAAATAATGCACATGGTGGCATGGGTATGATGACCTGTTGGTGTCTTCACACATCACAGATGAGCAGATAAGGACAGCAGTAGCTTTGCTTTCAGTCCCCAGGTAAAGTGCTGCTGATTCATTGCAGCTTATAATATCTTTTAATGGATCAGCACAGCAGCTCTCCAGAGATGTCCTTATAATTGAGCTTTGGAGAGCTCACATGTATTTTATCAGATGTCAGATCCCCAAACCTCCTATATAATAACATCTATGAGCAGGTCTATTCATAATCACCCCCTGTCATTAGCTGTGCACATGCACTTCTGAGGCTTGCTTTATAATCAGTGAGCACTCTGCACCCACGCATGGAGATGGGACTGCTGCATACCAGTGTATATAGGCTAAGTGCCATGCAGTCAGTCCATTGTTACTCAGTATAAAGGACATTACAATACATACATGCATGTGCATGCTCTAAAATCCACATGCATGCATACTCTTACACGTTAATATACACAAATACATACCCTTACACATACATACACATACACACCATTACATATATAATCATACATACAGGTACCTGTGCAGTCATGCATACTTCTGTACATAAGCTCACACAAACTATTCATTTATGAAAAGAAAAAATAAATAAATAAATATATATATATATATAAAACTCTCATACACATACATGCCTATACACACACACACACACACACATATATATATATATATATATATATATATATATATATGTAGTTGTTTTCTCTTTCAGTCATGTCCCACTCTCCATGACTCCATGGACCACAACATGCCAAGCATGTCTTGTGTCTGGTTGTGATTATCCATAAGGTTTTCTTGGCAAAGATACTGAAGTAGGTTATTAGTTCTTTTGACAGTGGATTGTGATATGTCTGACCCCTCTGCTATGACCTGCCCATTTTGGGTGATCCTCCTTGGTATAGCTCACAGCTTCAAAAGTACACAAGCCCCTTTGCCACAAAAAAGTAGAGATCAGACCCAGAAGGAGAATTGGGTTGGTATAACATGGCACACTTAATGCACTTATAGATAGCTAGCCTTCTCTGCCATATGGCAATCATCAATCCCCTACCATCAATTTTAGTTCATATCTAAACAGTTTTTTCCTCAAAGTATCATGTACAATAGAACTACCCTCTTGCACATTTGCATCTAACAAGTCACCTGTTTATGAGCATCTCTTCCATAATAATAATATTAAGTACAAGTTGTTTGGTTTAAGGACTCCATACCTGATCATTGGTTAGATTGGTTATAATATCTGATGACATTCATATAATATATACCCCAAATGAATATCCAATGTGTTCAATGACACACATTTTACATTTACCTAGAGCAAAGTGATCTGACTGTATGGGATATAGTCATTAAACTATTTCAGGGGCTTAAAGTAGGTATATCACTCTTTTATATATATATATATATATATATATATATATATATATATATATATATATATATATATATATACACCCTCATTTGGAATAAGGAGTACAATTTTAGGCACTACTTCATAAAAAGGACATTTTAGAGCTGGAAAAGGTACAAAGGAGGGCAACAAAACTAATTAGGGGAATGGATGTGGCTAAGTTATGAAGAAAGACTAACCAAATTAATCTTATTTTCTCTAGAAAAAAGACATCCAAGAGGAGATATGATTACCTGATATAAATACATCCAGGGTCAGTATAAAGATTTGTCAGGGGAGCTTTTTGTGCCAAGAGGTTATCAACTGACAAGAGGACATCCTTTCACAGTTAGGGTGGTTAAACTGTGGAATTATCTACCAAAGGAGGTGATGACAGCCGATTATATAGACAGAAATGATAGTAATAAATAGACATGAGATTGGCAGAAGAAAATAAGATGGGGAAACATATAGGGAATATGAAGATGCATGGGGGAAGAAAGGATGATCCAAAGAAACATGAGACAGAGACATAAGGGGGAAACAGAGGCACATGTGGGGAGAGGAAGACATAATGATGAAAGACCAATGATGGGATGGCACATTGCAATAGGAGAGGAAAACATGGTGATGGAAGAGAGGAATTAGGCTGGACCGGATTAAATAAAAAGGGAGACAACCACTTCAACAAATAAAACTGATTAAAGAAATCTGATATATTTCTAAATAAAAAGGACGTTCAGTTATATCCTGGGTAATTAGAGAGGGAGTATTGATCCAGGGAGGAATCCAATCGCCAGTATCTGGGGTCAGGAAGGAATTTTATATTTTTTTCCCTCTTGAGACAATTGGCAAAGTCTCACTTGTTTTTTTTTTCTGTTTGCCTTCCTCTGGATCAATTAACAATTAATTATTAGTCTGAATACTGCAGAACAGAGGAGATCTTAACAGATTGAACTTGATGGGCTAAAAGTATTTTATCAACCTCAGTTACTATGTGTGTGTTTGTATAGTTACATACCTACACACACAGAGGCACAGACACCTACCAACACATATACACTTAATCATCCATTTACCTAAACACTATTATGATGCACCTGGTAAATACAGCGTCCTATCTGCACAAACACACAAAGCAAATGTATTTATCTGGGTGTCACACAGAAAACATGCACATAGGGGTAAGTTATGACAAATCCATCCATGCGTCCATCCATCCATCCATCTTTTCACTCTTACTAAACTGTCCAATAAAAAGGTATCACTATATACTGCGATTATTCTTCTGTATTACTGGACATTCATGTCTATTTCTTTCTTCATATATCAGACCCAGTATGAGACTTGTATGATGACCCTGCAGAATGTGCCATCAGTACAAGCAGACACAATTACATGATCAATGTGTATAATGTACAAAAGTAGTAGCAAAAACATACCACATATACATATAGATTTAGACACACAAATGTCTACAATATAGCAGTGCATGAACACACAAGGGACAAGCCAAGTGTTGCTCTTTGCAATCTGCTGATGTAAATCAACAAGCTGGACCAAACAGTTACTCTGCATAGGTCCAATCAGTATAAAAGCCACCATGATTATGGGATTACTGCACCTCCTCCTACAGTGGCCAGCAAATGAGCATTTGTACTGTACTGTAAGCAGCCCCCTGCTGCTCCACTGCCTCTTTATGAATGCAGGTGTAAGGTCACGTGATGGGTGTTGATGACTTGTTTTAATTCATTTATTCTTTGCTGATTTTCTGCTTGTCAGTGAGATGAATAGGTCCCATTATACATAGCACCAGACAAGATCTCCTTGTTCCACACAGGCATCAAGAAATTACTGTGTATATGCAAGTATGCATAATAAACTCTTTTCTATGAAAACTGTATAACTTAATTTATAAGAGTGAGTGCTGCAGACATTGTTGCAGGTTATTGTTTATTTTGTATGGTGATGAGTGGGAGATGTTACATGCAAGCCATAATAGCATATGTTTCTCTGATGTATCCCATAAAAGCAGTAAATATTACAATAACCTTTTCTACACATACAGTGTAGTATATTATGAAAAGATGTATATTTGCATGTAATAGTGCTGCAAAACAGTACTCCCACTGCTGCACATGGGCAGCTCTGCAGAGTGCACCCATTAACAAAATATAATATGTGATAATATACATCTATAGTACATGAGTGAGATTCGATGCACAGTAAGAGAGTTTGGTTGAAATAACAATAGTTGAGGAAGTTGTGTAATACAGTTGAGATATATATACAGTAGGTTAGTGGAGTTAAACATACATTAAGTGAGGTCAAATGCACAGTAATTGATTTGGGTTGAATGTGCAGTAGGTGAGTAAGGTTGAATGTACAGTGGGTAACTGGAGTTGAATGTACACTAAGTGAATGAGGTTGAACATACAGTAGATTAGTGGGTTAAATGTACATTTGTTGAGTACATAAGTAAGTGTATTTTTGGTACATTAGGTGAGATGGATTGAAAATACAGTGGGAGGGTGAAGTTTAATGGACAGTCCACATAATTGGGTTGACTGTACTGCAGATGAGTGATGCTCAGTGTAAAGTAGGTGAATGTGGCTGAATATATAGTAGATGACTGAGGTTGAAAGTATAGTAAGTGAATACAGTAGGTAAGCGAGTGCAATTGAATGTACAGTAGTTTAGTGGTGGTAAATGTACAGTAGGTGAGTTTTTTTGTACAGTAGGCGAGTGAATTTAAATGTACAGTAGGTTCAGTATACAGTAATTTAGTTAGGTTTAATGTACAGTAGGTGAATGGAGCTGAACGTGCAGTTGGTAAATGAGATTCAATGCACAGTAGGTGATTGAGGTTCTAAATACTGTAGGGGAGTGAGGCTGAATATACAGTCAGTGAATAGGGTTGAAGACACAGTAGGTGAGTGAGGTTCAATATACGGAAGATGAATGAACAGTGTAAAGTATTTCAGTGAGATTGAATATACAATACACAGTAGGTGGTTTAGGTTGAAAGTACAGTAGGTGTATGCAGTTGAATGTACAGTTGGTGAGTACAGCTTAATCTACAGTATGTGAGTGATTGTTGAATGTAAAGTAGATGAAATGGGCTGCTTGCACAGTTGGTGAGTGAGGTTAAATCTACAGTAGGTGAGAGATTCAGCATAGTATGTGATGATGCATGCTTAGTAGATAAGTGAGGTTCAGTGTACAGTAGGTGAGAAGAGTTGAATGTGCAGTAGGTGAATGAGGTTAAATGAACCAAATATTACAGTATCATATGTTATGTTCAATTGTCTGTTCTGCCTCTCTCTGTGAGGTCTCTCTCTCTGTACCCTCTCTCTCTTCGCTCTGTGTGCTCTCTGTCTCTCTCTCCCTCTGGTCTCTCTCTCCCCCTCCTTGCCCCTTGTCTCTCACATTTCTTTCTCTCTCTCTGTCCCTCCCCTCTCTCTCCCTCCCCTCTCTCTCCCTTCCTCTATCTCCCTCCGTCTCTTAATGCCTCCCTCCTACTCTCTCTTACTTCCTCCCCTCTCTCTG
Organism: Discoglossus pictus; assembly: GCA_027410445.1. Lineage (NCBI taxonomy): Eukaryota > Metazoa > Chordata > Amphibia > Anura > Alytidae > Discoglossus > Discoglossus pictus. Next base: position 187,308,662 of record CM050167.1, on the reverse strand, counting down.
CCCCCCTCTCTTTCTTTCCCCTCCTACACTCTATCCTTCCCTCTCTCTCTGCCTCCTTTCTCTCTGCCTCCTTTCTCTCTCCCTCTCTCTCACCTTCCCTCTCCGCATCCTCTCTCTGCTTCCTCTCTCTCTACCTCTCTCTCTGCATCCCGCCCTCTCTCACACCCTCCCTCTCTCTCCACCACCTTCTCTCTCTCCTTCCCTCTCTCTCTGCCTCCCCCTTTCTCTCTGCCTCTCTTCCTCTCTCTCTGCCTCCTCTCTCTACCTCCCTCCCTCTCTCTGCGCCTCCTCTCTTACTCCCTCTTGCTTGTCTCCCTCTCTCTCTCTGCTTCACTCTCTCTCTCTGCCTCACTCCCTCTCTCTGCCTCACCCCCTTTCTCCCCCCCTTCCTCTCTTTCTCTCTCTTTCTCCCTCCCTCTCTCTCTCTCTGACTCCTCTCTCCCTCCCTCTCGCTTGTCTCCCTCCCTCTCTCTCTCTGCCTTCCACTCTCTCCCCTTCCTCTCTTTCTCTCTCTCTCCCTCCCTCCGTCTCTCTCTCTTCCTCCTCTCTCCCTCCCTCTCGCTTGTCTCCCTCCCTCCCTCTCTCTCTCTTCCTCTCTCCCTCTCTCTCCCCTTCCTCTCTTTATCTCTCTCTGCCACTCTCTCTCTGCCTCCTCTCTCCCTCCCTCTCGCTTGTCTCCCTCCTTCTCTCTCTCTGCCTTACTCCCTCTTTCTCTGCCTCACTCCTTCTCTCCCTCCCGCTTGTCTCCCTCTCTTTCTGTCTCTCCTCATCGCATGCCTCGCAATGAGCGCCTTCGACGCTCATTGCGAGCCGCAGGACCTTCGGCGCACATTGCGAGGCTTGCGCTGAGCGCCTTCAATTATTCAATTAATTAATTAAGTACTAATTAATTATTTATGCAATAAATTAATATACTTTAATTATTTATAATTGATATATGCAGCGAGCAATAGGCTGAAGAGCTAACAATCTGTTTGTATTTTGCGTCTGCATAGAATATACATTTTGAGTCTTGGTGCTCTGCTTATAAAGTGTAATGAATGTTTGAACTGTGCATTCAAAATAGGCTGCGTGCGCGAGGTAAAGCCATTGGTTTATTGTGTAAAGCGGCACTGTATAGTCGTAATGTTATTAATGTGATACACATCTTCTGAGCATTTTCCGGCTTTTCTAATAGTGTATGTTGTAGGTCGTAGTGTGATGTGTAAAGTGTTACGCGGTGTGCAGTGTTTTGCGTGGTCCGGGATCGTGTAGCCTCATTTTCATTTTTTTCATTGGTCATTTTTTCGTCACTTAGGCGATTTTGGTGTGGCAAAAATCGTCTAAATCGAGTTAAATGAACGTTCCACCTCACTCACAGGCGTGATATTGCTGGTTTTAATTATGGGGAAAATACTTCCAAGTCATTATGATGATGAAGTCTTAAAGTAGGATATCGAAGAAAGAAAGTGTATAGATATCATAAAACATATTTTGGCTAGTATCTTGTATATGACATGGCAAAGATAATAAAAGTTATCATTTACTGAATACTGAGAAGCTTACAATGTTCTGGTTCATCATCAGCAAAGAAGCTCAATAAATCTAGTTCCATTTGTTAAAGAACCAGTGAACACATATTTTAAGATATTTTAAGGAGGCATTTTGTAGTCTACAGTGTTCTACAATTCTGCATTTTCACCTGTAAAAATTGCAATACTTATATAGCATTGCATCTGTTTGTGTCCAATGTTTATGTCCAATATCCTTCTATACCTCACCCATACCCTTTAGATTGTAAGTTTGCAAGTTTTCAATCTTGATAGAAGCTTTAGGGAAAGCTCTGTGTATATCTGATTTTCAGCTCAAAGACAGGGGCCTTCATTTTTTTTGCACTGTGTTAATATTTTTTGTGAATTGTACTTGGCACATTACGAATATAGGATAATAATAATACTATTAATACTACTACTAATAATAATGTGCATAACACTGCTCTGCAGTATTTGTAGCATGCCAGAGTCGTAGAAGACTTGATCTACTGTTATGCTCAGGATAATATTGTATGTGAGTCTGGTAAACTCATTCCAACTGTACTCCTCTCACATCTGAAGCTCATGGAATGAAAGACTAAAAGGCAGCCTTAATACACTGGCATGTGTTAGAGATGTCTGTTTCAAATTCCCATCAGTTAAAGGCTTTCTGACGTCCTTAGTTTGCAAGCTTATGGTGTGTCATACATCCTGACATATCTCTGAGGTATCCCTGAGGGCTCCGCAGTAAGGTGAAAAAAATCCTTATTAGCTATTAAAATGATATCTTCAAGATATACTTTTAACACCAGCCTATTAAGTTAAGATTATGACTTTTACGATTGGACCCAGACTCATTATAAGCTTCCCTATCTATCTATATATGTGTCTATCTATCTATCTATCTATCTATCTATCTATCTATCTATCTATCTATCTATCTGTCATTATCTATCTATTTATCTATTGATCAATCTATCAATGGTGGTGATACGAATATATATATATATATATATATATATATATATATATATATATATATATATATATAATGAGTGATATACCTACTTTAAGCCCCTGAAATAATGTAATGACTACATCCCATACAGTCAGATCACTTTGCTCTAGGTAAATGTAAAATGTGTGTCATTTGAACTCATTGAACACATTGGATATTCATTTGGGTATATATTATATGAATATCATCAGATATTATAACCAATCTAACCAATGATCAGGTATGGAGTCCTTAAACCAACAACTTGTACTTAATATTATTATTATGGAAGAGATGCTCATAAACAGGTGACTTGTTAGATGCAAATGTGCAAGAGGGTAGTTCTATTGTACAGGATACTTTGAGGAAAAAACTGTTTAGATATGACCTAAAATTGATGGTAGGGGATTGATGATTGCCATATGGCAGAGAAGGCTAGCTATCTATAAGTGCATTAAGTGTGCCATGTTATACCAACATAGGGCCCAATTCTAATGCCCAATTTGTAAATGTATACACACTTAAAACTGCTCTTAATATTGCCACATACTCTACTCACAATCTGATTACAAGTTCCCCACCCACAAATCACTATCGGGCCAGCCAAACCTGCAAAACCGGCCTTAGAACTCCATTGGTTTTAGCACAGCTGAAATATTACGAACTCCCATTAACTAAAGTTCCACAAAATTTATATTCTATTAGACCCGTAGCACTAGCTTGCAAATAAAGTCTAACTCCCAACATAAAAAAAATATAATTTTTCTGTCAAAAATATTACAAGTACTAAATAGGACTTGCAAGGGTTTTTTCACACTTATTAAAGCTGTAACAGCAATTAAATACACAATACTGTACTTTAAAAGCATGGGAAGTTATGGAATTACATTAGAATTAATTGCAAAACAGTCTCAAACTCACAAATATGCAATAAAAAAAAAAAAATGTTAACTGTTATTTCTGAGTAATATCGATCCTGGAACTCAAGGGGTTAATACATATCATGAGACTCACATGGACTAAAACAGATGATATAATGCAATTTATAGATTGTTTGATTGCTTGATTGTGATCCCGATCTACAAATATTACTTATTGGCACTAATTAATTTGTAGCCTCCAATTGCAGATTACATCTAACTTCCATGTTTTACTGACGTCATGATGACGGTCTCGTTTACTGTTGGCTGTGTCCAAGAAGTAATTTTCGGGCTTGCTTATTGCATATCATCAGAAATCCTACTTAAAATGGCAGGGTTTACGAGTTTAGTATTAAGGAGGTAAATTGTGGGCTTGAGTCAATAGAATACATGTAAACATTTTGAGAAAAAAACACATTGCAGCCAAATTTACGAGTTTGGGGCATTTATGAGCAGCTAATAGAATAGGGCCCATAGAGTTATGTTATTGCTGTTTGTTCTGTTTTTCACAACGCCCCTTTTTTACACCTGAGGATGAAATTTTGGGATTTTGCATATTTTGTATCTCATTGACATGGAATTTCTGTATTTGATCCTAAAATGTATTATCAACTACAATCAACTCAAATTTATGTTTTGTAGAAGCCACATAGTGCTTGGCTGTTTTCTATCTTATGGTTGCCACTGCAGTCTCAGTGAACTACTTTGCAGTCACTTTGAGTCTTAGAGGATTTTAGCCAGAGCTGTATAATTTAAGGCTTCTTTTTCCATTTCGTAACTCCCTTGGCTTTTACAGTCTTCCTGCAGACTGTGGGGTACATTCACTAAACTTCACAATGGATACAATGTGTTTTTCTGAGGCAGTGATGGCAATTTCCCACATGGGACATTACCACCTTCTGCCATCTGTTTCTTAGTCCCTGTGAAGATTAGTGAATGTAGGGGTGTATATTGTTAATGTGAGAAACCAGCTCTAGATTCTTCCAGACACATTTTTTGCTTATCAGATGCTCAGGCTCTGTATTAATTACACGCTAAGACCAATTATTTTTTCTTGTGAGCATTCTGTGTGAATCTGGAGTAACTCTTAGAACCTAATAGAATTAGACCCATTGATTAGAACAGGACTTATGTCTAGAACAACAGTGTTAAGAGCTTGGTGAGTCACCTCCTTGTCTGATGTTGCTTTTGTCCTGTTTTTTGTGTCCATGGAATAGCCACTTCTTAGGTGACATAAATCAACCAGTCTACAAAATTCACATCAAGTCTTACAAAAAATAGACCACTTAATTCTTTCACTGCCAGGGCGGGTAGGAACAAATTATCAAGGGTTTACAAGATAAAAGTGGGTGGGTGTGGGGGTTAAACCGCCTCACTGCTAACACCAGTATAGAAAATCTTGTATTTTGTGGATACAGTGTCTTGAGATCCATATATAAAAATACTGGCCAACATCTGCATATAATGTATTATCATTAGCTAATCCACAATGTGACTGGACTTTCAGTCTTATTTTAAATCCACAGTCACTACGTCTGATTCCCAATGGTCACAGCCATTCCCACACCCAAACACCTCCATCTAACTTACAAAATATTGTCCAAGAGGAAAATACTTGGATGTCACAAGAATCTAAACAACCTTGGTTCCTAATATAAGCAGGCAGTGCTGCAATTAGCTATAGAGCTGTTTTCCGTGCAAACACAGGGCCTAGGATTATTGCAAAATCATTTATATCTTCCAGGCCAGTAAGCCTCAGTGTCTGCATTATGAGTTAGCATAAGAATGGGAGCAGGTCCTGTGAACCTCTATGACCTTTTGACCTTCTCCCCAGAAATGAATAGCAGCACTTTCAGTCTCCCCAGCCTCTCCAACAGGCTTGAGCTATGCCTAAATTCCTAATCATGGTAATTTAATATATCTTAAGCCCCTGGCTGCTTTATTTTAGCTGTTCTATAGTTTGTTTTAGGCATTCACTGGCTCTCACCCCATCATTAGGGCTCCTTATTTGACGAATGTAAGGGTTTGCTATGAGACTACACGGCTCTTTTCATCTTCTAAGTAAGCTCTGCTGCCATGTAATTACAATGGTATTCCCAGCCAGTGAGTCTTTTCATAGGAGCTTAACAAAAAAACTACCAGGAGTTGAATATTCCCAAACTATAAACCCAACCACTTAAGCAAATATGTTCCTGAAAAAAATCTTGGGACATATTTCCTGCAGAAAATAGTTAAAATGTAATGAAAATATTTTTATTTAGAAATCAAAGATAAAATTAAGCAATATTATATTTATTAGGAACAATTGTGTAGAAGTGATGGGAACAGTGTGGCAATGGCATTATTTTAATATTTATTTATTTATTATACATAATATGTTTTTTTTATATTTCCTCCAAGATTCCCTGTTTTATATTACTATTAGTATTAGTATATATATATGTGTGTGTATTTTTATTTTTTTTATTTATTTTTTGCCATATTTTTGTTGTGGTGCACATATAAATAAATAATAAGAACCATGAATTTATGTCCTTGCTATATTAATATTTATTGTAACTTATTTGTAATATTTGTATTAACATATTCGCAACATCAAAAAATACATATTTGTGATAATAAAGAGAAAAAAATAAATGAAGTGATTATTGTGTATTATTGTTATATAATATAATAAGAAAATGAAAAATATGTATCGCAGGACAATAAAGTATTAATTTTGCTACATTTGCTATGGAGAAAATGAACACATGGTTTTAGACATTAATCTAGCTAACCTACTGTGAGGGATGCTCTGTAGATTGTAAGCTCCCAGCAGCAGGGCTCTGTAGTCCTTTTGAATCCTGCTGTATAAATTTGTACTGTCATGAGGCTCATGTATTCATTGTTGTCTGTTGTACACATCACATAATATGATGGAAGATCCTAAATAAAGAATACTGTATTATTATTATTATTATTATTATTATTATTATTATTATTATTATTATTATTATTAAAAACTATTAGCAACGTAACAGCTTTCTTATTTCCTGTTAACAAGTTTAATGCATGCCAGATATCATGTTTGAGTTTTTGATATCTTTTGTAAAATTTCCACTACAATAAAACAACTATATATATATAATGTTATAACCACACACACATATCACACAGAATCTACTGCAACAATAATATAAATCTTCCATTTCCATATTAAAACCTAGTTTTGTACAACTGGACTCATATTCTGTCTACCAGGCATATATAGGGGTAAAGAAACTAAACAGAATATCTAGTGACGGTGCAGAAATCTGACACATGGCCTACAAAATACAAATCAATAATTAGGAAAAATGATGCAAACAATGAAATTAATTTATATTTTTTGTAAGATAGTGACAGTTATATTTTCCTTGACATTGAGTTTTTTTAGTTAATTATTATTATTATTATTATTATCTTTATTTATATGGTGCCAACATATTCCGTAGCGCTGTACAGTGGTTTAGTACATGGCAAAAACAAACTTAACACCTTATAAAGAATGGAGGGGCCTGTTTTTGAGCTTAGAATAAAATGTACATAGTTAAAAATATATATTTTTTATTTTATTGTGTGCTTAACTATTATTTAAGATTTTGCTTTTTTTTCTATGGTTGCTACATATTAATCTCCAGAAAAATACATTGTCATATATCACCTTGTGACAAAGGTAACAGCTGATGGATGGACAGAGAGACAAACAGATATATACCTAGATTCACTAAGCCTCAGTAGGGCTGCAAAACATATTGCTGAAGGCTGCAGTGGGGGATTTACTATACTATCTCAGGGATAGGAAGGGATACAATGGAAATTTTCCAAATAGACGATAGATCACAACAAATATAGGGCCTCATTCAATTGCGATTTGGCCAATTGAATAGGGCTCAAAATAAGCACATAACATATATTTTTTTAAAAAGTTTTTAGTTAGTGAAAACCTTGCTTTTGGATAGATGTTTACTAACTAAAAAATTATTAAAAAAATATATGTTATGTGCTAATTTAGAACCCTATTCAATTGGCCAAATTGCAATTGAATGAGGGCCATAGTGATTATCTCTCCAAGTTTGTTTGCTATGAAGAGTATTGCTACTGAAACCTCAGAGAAGCCCTTCACAGCTCCTGCTACACTTTCTGAAAGACAGACAGTAAAGGACGAGGGGCAGCTATGAAGGATTGTTTTAGCAATGTTCGCAGTAAAAATTACCCATCACAAACTTGCAATGTTTGGTGAATATAAGGGGGAGACAGACAGAATGACAGACACCCATCTGAATTCTCTGACTTGACTCTACGTCCCAGGGGCCATAAAGCAGGTCTCTGAAGGTTACAATGACAATTTCCCATGGGAAAAAAATCTATTGCAACCCTTCACTGCATTTTAAGCCCCTGAAATAGTTTAGTGACGATGGGTCGTATGCTAATCCCTATATTGCTAAATTACAGAAGGTTTAAGAACAAAGTAAAAGTACCTAGCTATGTTAATCATCCATCCCGGAAAAATTGCAAGAGAACTGCTACAAGTAACTGCGGCAAGCCGGAGCCGAAAATTACGGCAAACTATTACATTGCTTTCTGCACTGACAAAAGATTACGGGTCACTCTATTAGACTTTTACACGAAAATAATAATAATAATATTTTACGGATCAGTCACAAAATAGGGCAGTGCCTTAACTACAAAAAAAATTACAAAATATTACGGATACCAAAGATCATGCGCAAATGGTTTTAAAACTATTGCGGAGTGCCACAGCAGCAGTTATAGAGACAGTATAGCATCAAAAAACAAAAAACAAAAAATATGAAATTTCAACATTATTTGACACTTAACAGTCTAATATAAACATATGGGTAATTACAAAATATGATATTGTATTATTATGTCTTTTTCATTATACAGCATCCAGGGTAACACACAACACGGTACTCAAGGGATTAATACATGTCAGTAACTAGGTGCTCTAATGCAATGTCTATATATATATATATATATATATATATATATATATATATATATGTTGAATCTATAAATACAATTGTCATATCTATTTAATTAAAAAAATATATAACTAAATAAAAAAATAATATAATTATATATAAATAGATTGGATCCCTGCCACAGTTATGGCACTTGTTCTCACTCATTATAATAATCATGATGTTCTCATTTTCTATTGGTTCCTAGAGCAGGGTCTCATTCATAAAGCTTGGGTTGGATACTCCCGACACTGAAATCTCTTGCGGACAAGGCAGGATTTACGGATGTGGGCTGAATGCCATAATATAGCGAGTGAAAAGATTAAGATAAACATGTAACCCAGGGAAAAAAGCTCCTGCAGCCAATTTATGTGTATACAACAAACCACACTGCTTGATTAGCATGGGGGCCTATATCCCATACAGCCAGATCACTTTCCTGTTGAAAAATGGAAAAGTGTAAAGTGTCATTTGAACACATTGGACATTTCATTTGGGTATATATGATGAAAGATATATATATATATATATATATATATATATATATATATATATATATATATATATATATATATATTTATTTAGAGATACACACAAATGGGCCCTGAGGAGGTAGAAAGAAAAACAAGAATGATTCAGATCAGCAAGGTTAAAAATGGCATCTTCCTTGTTTTTCTACTTTCCATCAGTACATACATTATTTTTATCACAGTACATAAGGTCATTTGCTCAGCACATTCTGCTATACACTTGCACCCACTCCTATTAGTCAGTAGAAGATGAAAAGGCCTAACTAATACATTGGGGGCATTTGAAGCTGTTCCTAGCAGCATTGCCTGAGCTCTATATCTCCAGGCATGTTCCCCTTCTCAGTTATTTAGAGGAGCTGGCATCAATATGCATGCTTTCATGGGCTTGATTGAATGGACTTCATTAAAACTGTGGGCCTCAACTCTTCTTTGAAAATAATCAAAAGGACCTTGGTTAGAAAGGAAATACTGAGGATAAATACAGAAATAAGATCCTGAAAAGGCGAAGGAGAGGGTGCAAACAACAAGCAGTCCCAATAAACTATCAGTCATGAGAACTCAGGTTTCATTTGAATGGGCTCCATTTTGTTGTATGAGGACTGTTACAACATTGTGTGCTCTATAAAAAACATTGCTTGACTAAACAAATATATGTTTTGAAATTTACGCTTCAGCAATCATTCTTTTAAATGTTAATCCCCTAAGAGCATTGTTTATATAGATTCATTTATCAAAGGCTGGTAGTTTGATAGGCAAATGAAGGATTCTTGGGAAAAAAAAGCATCTTTTGTAAGTATTTTGTTTCTTTTTTTTTGGAAAACTACACAATTTATTGTTGGGATAAAATACTCCTAACAAATAGTTCTTTTGAGTTATACTTTGAATAAATTACTTAACTGTTACAATTCCCCCATTGAAAGCTTTGAGATTTCTGTTGGATTAATGGAATGGTTACTTCCCCATGTTCTGTATAGGAAAACCCAGACTCAAAGGAATAGGAATTACTCAACATATTGTTCATTAAAAAAAACTCAACCCTTAAATAATTAACTGTAAAATGCTAACAAAACCTGTAATCGCTAAATTTAATTGATATAATGCAGAACTTCAAATATGAAAGAACATTGCTATGATTTGTCATACAAAACCCCTGCAAATTCCTGTTGCACAAGTGATCTGTGATTAAGGACACTTGAAGCAGATTATTGTGGTGAAAAGACTGGACAAAGAAGCCAGAAGATTACACTGATCAGGTGAAAACCTCTAACAGCTCATGCAGAAAGGGGAGATCCATTTATTTTAATCTCTGCCGAGTGGCACATGGTGACATTGGGAATCCACTGATCCCAGGTAGACATGGATTAGAGACTGTGCAAAAGTAGAGTAAGACTGGCAAATAAGCCAATATACTGTATAGCTATACTAGAGAAATGGGGTCCTTGTTCTATTTAATGGAGCAACCTACCCAGTATAATGGAGCAGATACAAAAAAATCCACTTCTGTCCCATGAATGTCACATGTTATCCTATATAAGATAACATGTGACATCAATTAATATTACAATATTCACTGTATCAATAGATAATACCTATTTGCAGTATAAGGCCCTCATTCAATTGCAATTTGGCCAATTGAATAAGGCTCTAAATAAGCACATAACATATTTTTTTTAGAGAAGTTTTTAGTTAGTGAAATCCTTGTTTTTGGATAGATGCTCAGTAACTAAAATCTTCTTTAAAAAAAATATGTTATGTGCTTATTTAGAGCTTTATTCAATTGGCCAAATTGCAATTGAATGAGGGCCTAAGTGTTTTATACTATAAGGTCCCCTTCTCTTTCTTAATTCCCACCCCATATATATTTATTTAGAATCAGTACTCGTATATTAGAGCATTTAAAGCTAAAATGAAGCAATAGCTTAAACATCCCCACATATAAATGAGTGTGAGCCAGGTAGAGGTAGGTTGGGAGCTTGTTGCTCTTCAAGGTGTTGCATTAAAAGCTCAAGATGGCAATGGGATTTTGGCTATAGCAGGGCAAAATACAGAAAGGCATATCCTACCAAAGTGTTAAAGAGGCAGATTTTTTCTCATCTGATATGTTGCTGCATAGAAATAATATACAATATATATATATATATATATATATATATATATATATATATTTATATATGTTCTTTGTACCTATTTAAAATGTCACTGAAGAGCCATATTTGAGTTCTGTCATAATGGCTACTAAAATACTTTAATATTAAAAATGAAGAATAACAGTCTGATTTGACATCTCGAAGAGACCATTGAATACACTTATCTTGGCTATTTAGTTCTCTTGGAATTTTTCCGGTAAGGAATGAAGACTGGAGCCATAGCTAATAAATTATGGTTGTATTTACCAATTTCTTAAACATTTCTATAAACCTTTTGCACAGTGTCAAGTTTGGTTCTTCAAAGGATCATGCTATAAATTGGGACTTTCATGGCCCTTTAATCTCCTCTAATGAATGGCATCATACTTTTGGGATTATTACATCCCCAACTGATTTAGAAATACAAAAGTTAAAGATTTAAAGACTAACACAGAAGGGTTCCATAAATAATCTCAAACCTGCAAATTAATTATTAATAAAATATGTTTTTGGTAAACAAATATAATATAAATATTGAAAAAATCGAGGGCCCTCAAGGACTTGCCAGATCCTTTGTGCTGAATTCAAAAGGTAATAATAATTATGTTGAATGTATAAATGCCACACACTACCAAATAACAGTAAGGAGATTGGTTACATACAAAAATAGTAATAACAACTAATATTAAAAAAACAAAACAGTGTGGTAGTTGAGCTGTCTATTGCTCTCAATGCTTAGGGCGAGTACAGAGGGCAGGGTGTTCCAAAATCTGTAAAATATAATGTAGCCAAGAATATTTACTGTGTGATTAGATATTGCTCAATAATGCTTTTTAGAGTACCAAACCTGCATTTTAATTAATGTATTCATTCAATAATTGTCAATATGGAAGCTCCCAGCACTATTTGACACACTAGTAATGTCATTGTGATAATAACAATATTTATACTATATGTTGTGCATATAATTCAATGTAAAAGAATGGTGAATGGTGCTAGTGGCAATAAGAGCACAAGAGTGCCATTGTTAGGTCCATTATGGGCATTATGACAGGTAATGGAAGCAGAGAGCAGCAGAATATTAAGTGTTCAGGACTATCTCCAACTATATGCACACACACACACACATATATATATATATATATTGGGCACATTTGCATGTCCAAGCTCAGCTTCCCAGAATGCAGTGTAATAACTGTTTTTCTCTGAATTTTTCTCGTTTTTTTAACTTGCTTTAGACATTCAGATGTGAACACAGATGTACTATTTATTTACTCTCTCTCTCTCTCTCTCTCTCTCTCTCTCTCTCTCTATATATTTATATATTATAATGTCATATAATGCCACTACAGCTTTATAATCTGTATACACATAATTCCTTATAAATAGAAGGTAATATCTTCCTCCACGAATAAAAACAGCCAGTATTGGCTAATTTCTTTGTTTGGAGCCAATTCTCTCCAGAAGGAATGCAGTATATCAGAGCAATCTGTAGCACAGTATAAATAGAGAGCATTCATTCTGCAGCTAGCAACAAATCAACTAAATGAAGGGGAGGGAGGAGTTAGATGGCAAGTAGGAAGAAGAGATGTAAATGAAGGGAGAGAAGGGGGGGAAGAGAGATAGTTAAAGGGAAAGAGAGGGCAGGTGGTAGCAACATACATCTTCAAAAATGGAATATAATGAACACTGGGTACATATTTAGATACACTGATGTTATTTCCATCTGCATGAAAATCATAAACTTAAATCATAACACAATATGGCACAGTGCCAGCCTAGTATGACAGAACCCTTTAATACATGTTAAGCCTTTGCACGACAATTTCAACCACAGGTTGATGTTTGTGGTTTAAATGGCAACATGAGGTCCTAATGGCACTGATTATATAGGACAAGGGATGAGTCTGTACTCAGAAGGAAAAATACTGTTTGTGAAATGGCACAACTGGCTTGTTTTTTTATTTTTTTATTTTATTTATAGCACATTCTTGGCATCCTATTATTTCCACTTCTGGTTATTATACATCCCACTGTACTGCAAATTGCACTCTTATTCCTTCAAATAAAAGAAAGGGGTAATTTAAATCACCATATTGCTTTGTAATTAATCCTGCAAGTTCCTCATCTAAATAAAATCAGGAATATAAGAGAGAATGACACAGAAACCAGCATCTGTGTGCTTAACTATTTATGTGCTAACGACAAGAAGCATAAATGTGGTTATTCTATATGCGGCATATATGTGATCAGCTGGTTCTGTGTTGTGGTAAGGACTAATATACTGGCACATATATGGCTAACTCCTTATGTTCTATGA
>CM050167.1:187180252-187290252 GCA_027410445.1 Discoglossus pictus | reverse complement strand
TTTACAGAAGTTTTTAGTTAGTGAACTTCTATCCAAAAGCAAGGTCTTCACTAACTAAAAACTTATGTAAAAAAATATGCTCTGTGATTATATAGAGCCCTATTCAATTGGCCGAATCGCAATTTAATAAGGCTGCTAGTACTTGCAAGAGTCCTCCAAATAAACTACATTGTACTACAATCATCAATTTGATATTGAGGAATAATAAAACCAGTTCACTTCTTATGTTAACATAATAACGCAGTGCATTTAAATATATGGCAGGTTATTCTATAATTCAGTTGGATAGTATTATTATGATATTTGTTTTGTGAATTGCTTGTTTTTTACCAATATTTTATTTTTTATTTCTTACATATGATAAATAAAATCCTCCCCTATTGATTGCAAAGAGAGTATAATTTACCCAGATCTTCTGTGCCTGTCAATTGTCTTGGAAAGGACAGTTCAAAATATAAAAACTTAAGATGTGTTTATTAAGTAATAATATTCCATGACATAATTGCGTCTATTTGTTTCAATTAAAGGAAACATATTTTATAATAAATATTTCTTGCATCTAAATATGCAGCAATTTGGTCTTTTGATATAAAATGCAGATATGTAATATGCGTTGAATAGGACCATAATATCTTGCAAGAACTCCTCGAAAGCAAAAAATATCAATTACATTTGGGATAAAATAGATTTGAAAAATTTGAAGAATTCTGCTTACAAAACAAATACAGCCTTATTAAATTGTGATTCGGCCAATTGAATAGGGCTCTATATAAGCACACAGCATATTTATTTTACAGAAGTTTTTAGTTAGTGAAGACCTTGCTTTTGGATAGAAGTTCACTAACTAAAAACTTATGGAGAGCCCTATTCAATTGGCCGAATTGCAATTTAATAAGGCTGCTAGTCTTTACTTCATGTAAGGAGGATGGTATCGTCCATTTATTTTACCACTTCACTGTCTACATTAACTTCTCATTTTGTTGCATAATTATTTCATTTGTTTTATATTAATTTGGAAACTAAATTGTATTCATGATGTCTATCACTTGTCATGATCAGACTGACATGTAGACAGACAGATATAGTGACAGTTGGTCAGGAAGGAATGCAGACAGACAGTTATTGTGCTTGATAGAAAAGCAGCACACAGCAGACAGACATAGAGGGGCAGAGACAGATAGGAAAGGACACTGCCAGTCAATGATCTGGATTAACTTAAATACAAATAAATAAACAAATACATAAATAATAATACATATATGAATATTCTTGTGTATTAATAACTGATCAGAATCTTCTTATATTTTCAATTAAACCGCACATGTACAAGCACTGTATATATATATATATATATATATATATATATATATATATATATATATATATATATATATATATACATATACATAATTATATATTTATATTTTTTAATTATATTTATTTATATATATATTTTAATAAATAAAAAAAAAAAAAAAAAAAAAAAAATATATATATATATATATATATATATATATATATATATATATATATATGTGATATGAATCCCAATATATACTATGCTCCATTTTCTATGGGGAAAACATGCATTACAGCCCTTCATACCAAGCACATTCCATGGGATAGCTTAGTAAATATCACTCACTGATACCTGTTATTTATATTCAAGGGACTAGTAAATTTATTCACTATGGGGGGAATTTACCAACCATCTCAAGTGACGATGGTTATCCCCATATTTGCTATACACTATTTCCTAAGGAGAGAATTGAGAGCACAGCCACTTGAGATGCATAGTAAATTCTCCATATGTATGACCTGTATGGGCCCAGACACACCCCTTAGAAAGCCATGGCTCCCAGAGATCAGCTATGTGAGCTTTGTGATGCCATTCCCCCCTCTCTCTCTAGCCTGCTTGTTTTGTTTAATTAAACTCAATGACAGATTTCATTTTCTGCATGAATGGGCATCCTTTCCTTTATTGGAATTAACAATTTATTTAGATATGTTATTGTATTATATGTACACAGCAGCTCACACAGTGACTTTATGTATCCTCTTATTACATATTTGTGCCTCTGCATTTTGATATTAGAAGTAATAACCAGCAAGTCCTAAATGAAAGTGATACTCAGCTTCACCCATAATAACAATATTTACTCCTGTACATTAGATTATATTTATCTCATCCATGTGTTTCTATCTGTACTTAAAATATTATACCCTTTTTTTTCTCCACAGATATATTATTGCTATTTATGTTTATAAAATCTGTCCAGAAAGCAAAATCACAATCCTATCATTTAAACACAAATAAAGTAAAACAAAATTAAAAATGTATTTAATTTAGTAACTACATTTTCCCAAAGTTTAGCCTGGGGAGATAATGTTTTTTTATGTTGCACTTCCATTTAATCAGAACAAAAATACATGGCAGGTCTTTACTGCATCAAACAACTCTGTGGGTTCTCATTATAACACATGTTGAAGTCTATGGGACATTTCTGTTAATAGACACCAATGTGATCCAACTCATTGCTGATAACTAAACAACGATCTTTAAGGGCCTCATTCAATTGCGATTTGGCCAATTGTATATGGCTCTATATAAGCATAGAGCATATATTTTATTCAGAAGTTTTTAGTTAGTGAACTTCTATCCAAAAGCAAGGTCTTCACTAACTAAAAACTTCTGTAAAAAAAATATGCTATGTGCTTATATAGAGCCATATTCAATTGG
This sequence comes from Discoglossus pictus, assembly GCA_027410445.1. NCBI lineage: Eukaryota > Metazoa > Chordata > Amphibia > Anura > Alytidae > Discoglossus > Discoglossus pictus. The sequence continues at coordinate 187,287,512 of CM050167.1, read as the reverse complement.
CTGAATCACAATTGAATGAGGCCCTTAGAGATTTCTATAGGAAATTATCCTTGTTGTACGCTTTAATATCATTATGCTTGTGAGTTACCTAGGACTGGCCAGGAGTTATGCTCAGGCTTAAAGCTGATAGTATCACTCAATCCTAAGCATCCTTTTTTAATTAATTTGTTGTTGATTATTATTATTAGTGTTATAGACCAAGGTCCTCATTCAATTGCAATTTGGCCAATTGAATAGGGCTCTAAATAAGCACATAACATATTTTTTAAAATAAGTTTTTAGTTAGTAAACATCTATCCAAAAGCCAGGTTTTCACAAACTAAAACTTCTTTAAAAAAATATGCTATGTGCTTATCTAGAGCCCTATTCAATTGGCTAAATCACAATTGAATGAGGCCCCAAGACTGTACAAGGCTAACTGTATAAAAAGATAAACACCTGAAACACAGGTTAAGTACTATAACAGGCTGGCATTTAAATATAGCTAATTTAGCCTAATATTGAGAAACATCATCTATTTGAATGCAAAGTGATAATTGAAAATTAAGTTCATGTTTTGATAAAGGGATTTAATTCATAAAAAATAATAATTTGTGCTAAAATACATGATTGTACTGTTTAAACACTTGTCAGTAAGGGATGCAATCATGACATGGTACATCTTCTAGAGACACTAACACTAGCTATGTAGAAGAATTTCACATATGTAGAGATCACTATTATTTTAACCCGTTAAAGTCTACAGTGTCAATAGATTAAGACAGAATAATACCAAGTTCATTTCTCCAGGCACTTTTGGCAATGCCAGAGGCGCAATACTATAAGACAATTCTGTAAGTATGAAAAATTATTCAGCTATAAAACAGGTAGTAAATAGAGATATTGCAAATACTACCTTGTAAAGTGTTTTTATTATAATACAAATATTCGCAAAATTCAAATATTACATTCTAACCATGAAAAAATACATGCACCTTCAAGTTCATAAAATGCTCTAAATGGGTAACTGTTTGGCTCAATCTGTAAGAAGTGACTTAAATAAACTGTTCTGTATTATTGAGTTGGGTGCATGCATATTTTATAAGTCCTTGGAATCAAAGGCTGGTGAGGTCCTTGCTTTTTGTGCAAATATATTTTATGTATGACTCCAGAGAATGAAGAACCAATGGGGTTGGACACTGAACACCAAAATGGTCAATAAAAGTAATTATAAGAATTTATGCTGACATGGGATTGGAGTTATGGTCAGGGGATGTCTATCATATCATATCCAGTTAAAGTACAGTATATCTTTTAGGATCCTATACAATGCCAAATGGGCTTTATAATACAAACATCAGAGATTGTATGGTACTTGGATGTTATATGACACCATATGGGCTTCATAATGCACAGATAAATGCATTAGTACTGGAAAAATCCTATCTTAAAATAAAATGTCCAACATATTTAGCCAAATGTCCCAGTTTTTATTGTTGATTAGTAAGGGTGTCTTGTTACTCTTACTACCTTCCCAGTAGTTACACTGCCTGTTTTTATTGTCTTTCATTTTAAAGTGCAAGATATTTAATACAATAAAATGTAAGAACATTCCCAAACTGGAGACTTCAATGATGCAAATAAGTATAGGAAATGACATTTTACAGTGAATAGACACTATTATCACACAAGTGTCAAGTAAGTTTTCTCTATTATTCTATTAATTGCTACTGGAATGTTCCTGCATCTGAAAAAAATGCAACAAAAGTGACTTTATACGATAAACTGTAGAGGTGAAATACCATACCTTGTTTTTTTTTATAATGTGTTTTTCTTAGAAGCAACAGGAAATGCATAGTAATAAAGGAAAATACAGAAAGCAAAATATATGATTTTATTCAGTCTACATCTTGCATTGCTTCCTTCTACAGGAGAAATGTGATCATCAGAAATTAGTCCCAAAGGCAACTTTTTTCTTTACAGGAAATGCAAATTGTTCCAGATGTAGCACCACCAGAATGGGCCTGTAGCGGTCATTAGGATGGGTCTGTAGCGGTCATTAGGATGGGTCTGTAGCTGTCATCAGGATGGGCCTGTAGCTGCATAAGGATGAATCTGTAGCTGGCATCAAGATGGGTCTGTAGCTGTCATCTGGATGGGCCTGTAGCTGGCATCAGGATGGACCTGTAGCGGTCATCAGGATGGGTCTGTAGCTGGCATCAGGATGGGTTTGTGGCTGTCATTAGGATGGGCCTGTAGCTGGCATCAGGATGGGTCTGTAGCTGGCATCAAGATGGGTCTGTAGCTGGCAACAGGATGGGTCTGTAGCTGGCATCAGGATGGGTCTGTAGATGGCATCAATATGGGCCTGTGGCTGTCATCAGGATGGGCCTGTAGCTGTCATCAGGATGGGCCTGTAGGTGGCATCAGAATGGGTCTGTAGCTGGCATCAGGATGGGCCTGTAGCTGGCATCAGGATGGGTCGGTAGCTGGCATCAAGATAGGTCTGTAGCTGTCATCAGGATGGGCCTGTAGCAGGCATCAGGATGGGCCTGTAGCTGACTTCAGGATGGGTCTGTAGCTGGCATCAAGATAGGTCTGTAGCTGTCATCAGGATGGGCCTTTAGCAGGCATCAGGATGGGCCTGTAGCTGACTTCAGGATGGGTCTGTAGCTGGCATCAGGATGGGTCGGTAGCTGGCATCAAGATAGGTCTGTAGCTATCATCAGGATGGGCCTGTAGCAGGCATCAGGATGGGCCTGTAGCGGGCATCAGGATGGATCTGTAGCTGTCATCAGGATGGATCTGTAGCTGGCATCAGGATGGGTCTATAGGTGGCATCAGGATGAGTCTGTAGATGGCATCAGGATGGATCTGTAGCTGGCATCAGGATTGGTCTGTAGCTGGCATCAGGATGGGCCTGTAGATGGCATCAAGATGGGTCTGTGGCTGTCATCAGGATGGGTCTGTAGCTGGCATCAGGATGGGCCTGTAGCTGTAATCGGGATGGGTCTGTTGATGGCATCAAGATATGTCTGTAGCTGTCATCAGGATGGGTCTGTAGCTGGCATCAAGATGGGTCTGTAGCTGTCATCAGGATAGGCCTGTAGCTGGCATCAAGATGGGTCTGCAGCTGTCATCAAGATGGGTCTGTAGGTGGCATCAAGATGGGTCTGTTGCTTTCATCAGGATGGGTCTGTAGCTGTCATCGGGATAGATCTCTAGCTGGCATCAGGATGGGCCTGTAGCTGTCATCAGGATAGGCCTGTAACTGTCATCAGGATGGATCTGTAGATGGCATCAGGATGGGTCTGTAGATGGTGGCATCAAGATGGGTCTGTGGCTGTCATCAGGATGGGTCTGTGGCTGTCATCGGGATGGGTCTGTTGATGGCATCAAGATGGGTCTGTAGCTGTCATCGGGATAGATCTCTAGCTGGCATCAAGATGGGCCTGCAGCTTTCATCAGGATAGGCCTGTAGCTGTCATCAGGATGGATCTGTAGATGGCATCAGGATGGTTCTGTAGATGGCATCAAGATGGGTCTGTGGCTGTCATCAGGATGGGTCTGTAGCTGGCATCAAGATTGGTCTGTGGCTGGCATAAGGATGGGACTGTAGCTGGCATCAGGATAGGTCTGTAGCTGTCATCAAGATAGGCCTGTAGCTGTCATCAGGATGGATCTGTAGATGGCATCAGGATGGGTCTGTAGATGGCATCAAGATGGGTCTGTGGCTGTCATCAGGATGGGTCTGTAGCTGTCATCGGGATGGGTCTGTTGATGGCATCAAGATGGGTCTGTAGCTGTCATCCGGAAAGATCTCTAGCTGGCATCAGGATGGGCCTGTAGCTGTCATCAGGATAGGCCTGTAGCTGTCATCAGGATGGATCTGTAGATGGCCTCAGGATGGGTCTGTAGATGGCATCAAGATGGGTCTGTGGCTGTCATCAGGATGGGTCTGTGGCTGTCATCGGGATGGGCCTGTAGCTTTTATCAGGATGGGCCTGTGGCTGTCATCAGGATGGGTCTGTAGCTGGCATCCGGATGGATCTGTAGATGGCATCAAGATGGGTCTTTAGCTGGCATCAGGATGGGTCTGTAGCTGTCATCAGAATGGGTCTGTAGCTGGCATCAAGATGGGTCTGTGGCTGGCATAAGGATGGGTCTGTAGCGGGCATCAAGATGGGTCTGTAGCTGTCATCAGGATGGGTCTGCAGCTGTCATTGGGATGGATCTGTAGCTGGCATCAGGATGGGTCTGTAGCTGGCATCAAGATGGGTCTGTAGCTGTCATCAGGATGGATCTGTAGCTGGCATCAGGATGGGTCTGTAGCTGGCATCAAGATGGGCCTGTAAGTTGTCATCAGGATGGATCTGTAGCTGGCATCAGGATGAGTCTATAGATGGAATCAAGATGGGTCTGTTGCTGTCATCAGGATGGGCCTGTAGCTTTCATCAGGATGGGCCTGTTGCGGTTATCCGGATGGGCCTGTGGCTGTCATAAGGATGGGTCTGTAGCTGTCATCAGGATGGGCCTGTAGCGGTTATCAGGATGGGCCTGTGGCTGTCATCAGGATGGGTCTGTAGCTGTCATCAGGATGGGCCTGTAGCTGGCAACAGGATTGGCCTGTAGCTGTCATCAGGATGGGTCTGTAGCTGGCATCCGGATGGGCCTGTAGCTGTCATCAAGATGGGTCTGTAGCTGGCATCAGGATGGGTCTGTAGCTGTCATCAGAATGGGTCTGTAGCTGGCATCAAGATGGGTCTGTGGCTGGCATAAGGATGGGTCTGTAGCGGGCATCAAGATGGGTCTGTAGCTGTCATCAGGATGGGTCTGCAGCTGTCATTGGGATGGATCTGTAGCTGGCATCAGGATGGGTCTGTAGCTGGCATCAAGATGGGTCTGTAGCTGTCATCAGGATGGATCTGTAGCTGGCATCAGGATGGGTCTGTAGCTGGCATCAAGATGGGCCTGTAAGTTGTCATCAGGATGGATCTGTAGCTGGCATCAGGATGAGTCTATAGATGGAATCAAGATGGGTCTGTTGCTGTCATCAGGATGGGCCTGTAGCTTTCATCAGGATGGGCCTGTTGCGGTTATCCGGATGGGCCTGTGGCTGTCATAAGGATGGGTCTGTAGCTGTCATCAGGATGGGCCTGTAGCGGTTATCAGGATGGGCCTGTGGCTGTCATCAGGATGGGTCTGTAGCTGTCATCAGGATGGGCCTGTAGCTGGCAACAGGATTGGTCTGTAGCTGTCATCAGGATGGGTCTGTAGCTGGCATCCGGATGGGCCTGTAGCTGTCATCAAGATGGGTCCGTAGCTGGCATCAGGATGGGTCTGTAGCTGGCATCAAGATGGGTCTGTGGCTGTCATCATGATGGGTCTGTAGCTGTCATCATGGTTGGCCTGTAGCTGGCATCAAGATGGGTCTGTGGCTGTCATAAGGATGGGTCTGTAGCTGGCATCAGGAGGGGTCTGTAGCTGACATCAAGATGGGTCTGTGGCTGTCATCATGATGGGCCTGTAGCTGGCATCAGGATGAGTCCGTAGCTGGCATCAGGATGGGTCTGTGGCTGTCATCAGGATGGGTCTGTAGCTGGCATCAGGAGGAATCTGTAGCTGGCATCAAGATGGGTCTGTGGCTGTCATCAGGATGGGCCTGTAGCTGTCATCAAGTTGGGCCTGTAGCTGGCATCAGGATGGGTCTTTGGCTGTCATCAGGATGGGCCTGTAGCTGTCATCAGGATGGGCCTGTAGCTGGCATCAGGATGGGCCTGTAGCTGTCATCAGGATGGATCTGTAGATGGCATCAGGATGGGTCTGTAGATGGCATCAAGATAGGTCTGTGGCTGTCATCAGGATGGGTCTGTGGCTGTCATCTGGATGGGCCTGTAGCTTTCATCGGGATGGGCCTGTGGCTGTCATCAGGATGGGCCTGTAGCTGGCATCAGGATTAGTCTGTAGCTAGCATCAGGATGGATCTGTAGATGGCATCAAGATGGGTCTGTAGCTGGCATCAGGATGGGTCTGTAGCTGGCATCAAGATGGGTCTGTGGCTGTCATCATGATGGGTCTGTAGCTGACATCATGATGGGCCTGTAGCTGGCATCAAGATGGGTCTGTGGCGGGCCTCAAGATGGGTCTGTAGCTGTTATCAAGTTGGGTCTGTAGCTGGCATCAGGATGGGTCTTTGGCTGGTATCAGGATGGGTCTGTAGCTGGCATCAAGATGGGTCTGTAGCTGTCATCAGGATGGATCTGTAGCTGGCATCAGGATGGATCTTTGGCTGTCATCAGGATGGGCCTATAGCTGTCATCAGGATGGGCCTGTAGGTGGCATCAGAATGGGTCTGTAGCTGGCATCAGGATGGGCCTGTAGCTGGCATCAGGATGGGTCTGTAGCTGGCATCAAGATGGGTCTGTAGCTGTCATCAGGATGGGTCTGTAGCTGGCATCAGGATGGATCTTTGGCTGTCATCAGGATGGGTCTGTAGCTGTCATCAGGATGGGCCTGTAGGGCCTTCATAGGATGAGAATAAAAATGCCACAAGATCCAGTATCATTGTTGTTGTTTTTTGGTGTATCATCCTTATTAGATGATTATGGAGACATTTAAATATTTTGGGTCCTCATTTTTAAAAGGAGTGATTGCAAGGTTTCGCTATAATGTAGTGCTCTGAACAAACATTGCATTTTTTTCTTGTCAAGAGTGAACCTACTGACAGCAAACTCTACTGCTTTACACCAACTGAAACTGGACATTTATAACTTTGTGTTTGTCATCTGTGGGCAAGTAAAAATAGAACCTCATTACATAAATCATTAATTAATAGTTGATTAATGATTGCACAAATCAGCATTTAAATCGCTATGTTTCCACATATGCACATACATTACTACTTACAGCAATACAGCAATTTATTAATGACAAATATTTTGCATTCTCAGTCTATGAATAATGTCAATACATTCACATCACATTATTTCCCAATTTACTATGCACAGGTATAATTTTCTCATGTTATCTTAGCTCCTCTCACCTTAACTCAGGTGAGAAAGTTCTTAGTAAATCGTCCCCTTCTTGTAAGAGGGCTCTGGTGCCTGAACATACTTTGCTCACAGGTGATATGAGGTGCAATGATCACAACAAACATGAAACAAACTGATATTCCAAATCACTGGTAAAGTCTGTTTTTTTCTAATTGGGGGAATTTAGTAAGCATTTCTGGATGATATGTGGCTCTCTGTATTTACTATGCATTACTTCATGGGCGACAGTTTAAATCACAACCATTCTCATCTAATCTCAGTCACTTGAGATGTTTATTAAATTGCCCCATAAGTACATGGTCTCTTGATGTGCTGTTGAATCCTGTTCATATTTAAACTCCATGGGGCCCTATTCTATTGCCCAATTCGTAAATTTGTACACACTCTTAATATTGCTATATATTCGGCAAATTTTACTTATTGGCACTTATGAATCCTTAAATCAATAGAATGCATATAAACATTTATGGAAAAAAAACACCCAAAGCCAAATTTAAGAGTTCAAGGCATTTGCAAGTAGCTAATAAAATATGTCCCCTTGTCTCCTGTCATAAATTAACTACCAATATACACTGAGTCACATTTCAGCCTTTAGTATGTTTGGTCTTCTATGTTTTCTCTTCTACTGGAGGCTCAGCTTATTGTAAATCACAGCTCAGGGGAAATTTACTAAGCATCTGAGATGGCTGAGGAGTTAAGAAGGGCTGTGATCTCAATTGTTTCTCATAAGACATAATACATAGTAAATACAGGAATGCACATGGCAGTCACTTGAGATGAGTAGTAAATTCCCCACCAGTAGATGTTTTCCTTGCTCTTTTGCTAGAGTCCTGTTCATGTTCACAGTCCATGTCTCCTGCTCCATCTCTTGTGATAATAAATTAACTATATACTAATATACTATATACTATCTATTGATGAGGGTAAAAGTGCAAAAGTTGGCCTGCTGCTCAACGTTAAAAAGACAGAGATCATGGCAAACTGCAATCTCACTTCCTGGCAAATAGATGGGGAAGAAGTGGAGGCAGTGACAGATTGTATTTTCCTTGGATCCAAGATGTCTGCACATGGTGACTGTAGTCATGAAATTCAAAGATGTTTGCTTCTGGGGAGGAAAGCTGTGGCAAGCTTGGACAAGCTAGTAAAAAGTAAAGATATTAAAATATCAACAAAGGTCTGCATAGTTCGAACTATGATATTTCCAGCAGTAACATACGGCTGTGAGAGCTGGACCATAAAGAAGTCTGAGCGCTGTAGAATTGACGCCTTTGAATTGTGGTGTTGGAGAAGACTGCTTAGAGTCCCTTGTACTGCAAGAAGATCCACTGAATCAATACTTCAGGAAATCAAGACAAACTTTTCACTAGAAGGTATGATCATGAGGCTGAAGCTCAAATATTTTGGCTATATCATGAGATGGCAGGATTCCCTAGAAAAGACTCTAATGTTGGGAAAGATTGAAGGCACAAGAAGAAGGGGACGACAGAGGCGGAGATGGATAGATGAGGTCACTGAAGCAATGAACATGAACTTGATAGAGCTCAGAGGGGCAGTTACTGAGAGATGCACCTGGGGTGCTGTGGTCCATAGAATCACGGAGAGTCGGACGCGACTGAATGACTAAACAACAACAAATATACACTGAGCCAGACTTGGGCCTGGAGCCACAGATGACATATCCATCCCAAACTATGTGGCAGTCAGGATGCCAGTGTTGTTGATGTTGTTGTTCAGTCATTCATTCAGTCATGTCCGACTCTCTATGGACTGCAGTATGCCAGACACATCTATTGTTATGTCTCCGGACCTTAGTAAAGATACTGGAGTCGGTTTAAAGTTCCTTCTCCAGTGCACTGCGATTCATTAGACATATGTGCTATGACCTGCCCATTTTGGTTGACTCTACATGGTTTAGCTCCCACCCCTTCACCACGACAAGGTAGCGAGCCAGAAGGGGATGCCAGTAATCGCAAACTTTACAGATTCTTCAACCAGTTCATTTAGAGCACCCTGTAGTGGATCTGATATCGCACAGCAAGCCACCCACATTTTGAGGGAGTTGATATTTGTAGCTGCTCTAATAGTGAGTTAACTGCATTGGCAAAATATAGTTATATTCATTTTGTATTTTAATTAACCCATCAATTCTATAACCTTAACAAATCAATGTATATGTTTTTCTATATCATAATATTATCCTAGTTTAACAATTAAATTATTGTTGTTCAGTCATTCAGTTGTGTCCGATTCTCTGTAAACACCTCAATAGCAGCATGCCAGGCACATCTATCGATATGTCTCTGGTTGTGCTTATCCATAAGATTATATTGGCAGTGATACTGGAGTAGGTAGCCAGTTCCTTCTGCAGTGGACTCTGATTTGTCTGACCTCTCTGCTATGACCGGCCCATTTTGTATGACCCTGCATGGCATAGCTCAAAGCTTCATTGAAGTACACAAGCCTCTTCACCACTACAAGGTAGCGATCCAAAAGGGGAACACATCCACCTCTAATTTACCTCTCATCTGTCATATGGAATAATTTAAAGGATGTCATGAAGTAAAGTCTTAGTGTAAAAACAAGTCTAGGTCATATGATAAATAAAGATAGTATCAAGAGTGTAGTGTAATGATCGCATTGTACACAAAGTAACTAGTTACAATAACTGATGGCCATTTAAATATTAAATTATCATCCAACAACCAATATTGGGGCATCTCAAGTAGGTGTGATATGCATCCCTCTATCCACTATGTGTTGATTCCTATGGGGAAAAAATAAGTCACATCACTTCTCACCTAAACCGGTATTTAAAGCAAGAACTTGAGATTAGTGTCAATATCCTACTCCTGTTGTTTGTGTCACTCAGTCATGTCCGACTTCATGGGCCACAACACACCATGTTGATCCACTTGGTAATCATGGTAGAGATACCGAAGTGGGTTACCAGCTCTTTCCCCAGTGGGCCACAGCATACAATTATTTACCACTTGAGATGAAATAGATAGATAGATAGATAGATAGATAGATAGATAGATAGATTCCTCACTAACCAAATAGATTCTCTATAACAGTCACATGCATGAACTACAGAAATATAAATGGAAGGGAGAAAGGCAAAATGAGATTCTTATGAAAGGAAAGGAAAAAGACAAATTGACGAAGGTAACAGATAATAAGGAGAAAGGGGGCTGGCAGCCAGATAAATGTGTTTTTTTTTTGCATCCTGCAGTCTTTTTCGAATCTCCATGACCTCATGGACCATAACACATATGCACATTTTTATGTTCATGCTGATCCAATTGGTTTTCATGGCAGAGATACTAGAGTGGGTTGCCAGTTCCTTCAGCATACAGCTCTTGGTATTCCTAGGTGGTCTCCCATCCAAGTACTTACCAGGCCCAACCCTGCTCGGCTTCAGGGTGGTGTGACCTCTTGATTCCCTGATTGGAATCAAACCAAGGTTGCAGCAGTGAAAGCACCAAATCCTAACCACTGGACCACCAGTTAGTTTATATACAGCACTCACATCCATTCATATCTCAGCCCATAACTCTACCTCTGTTTCTAAGCCTATCTTAGGACACAACTGAACTGTACAGTATTTTATGAATAGTCCTGACATTGGACAGTTCATCAGTAGTATATCTGATTCATTTGAGAGTAACTATGTTGAAAAATAAGAAGGGTTAGATTGTACACAGGGACAACAATTACATGGACACCCACATGAGAATGTGAAATAACTGAACCTTTTATCAGGAAAAATCAGAAACTCTCCAAACTTATATAGATTAACAATAATCTGAGCCTCCAATATAAGAGAAAATACAAACACACAAGACCATTTATAGTAAAGGCTGAAGTGTTGGAGAAGTTAAATCTTTGCGTGTAAGAGGCAATTTTTGCTGACTTATTTGCTAACAGTTGCATCTATACCTAAGAATGTGTCAGGTATTATAAACAGGACCTGGATGAGCTCAGTAATGCCTAGTATAGAATGATGTATCCACCCCTTTACACATTGCAAAGAGTAGGGGACCAGCATGGACACTTTAACAGCTTTTTCCATTGGTGCAGGCAGTCAGATGTGTTTATATTACACATGTGCCAGCAAAGCTACAATAGTGGTTGTCAAAGATGCAATGGCTGGCATGACTTCATTATTGGTGTATAATAACAACAAAAATGACAACATTATAACATCAGCACCACATACTAATCAGTTTTATTTGAAATGTCAGTCTGTCAACAATATTACTATATTCTTAAGAGGTAAAATTAATAAAAATGTAATTTATAAAAAGCAATCTATGTTACATTATGTATATGAGGTAGTTATGAGTGTCCAGTAATCTAGAATAATATATCAGAGTATTGCAGTATATAGTGATAACTTCTTACTGGACAGACATATTCATTGAAATGACAAGCTTTCAAGAGATGTACCTCTGTTTATTATGTCTGATTTGATAAAAGAGAGGTACATCTCTTGAAAACTCATAATTTTAATGAATATGTCTGTCCAATAAAAAAGGAATCACTATATACTGCAATACTCTGATTATCTATCTATCTATCTATCTATCTATCTATCTATCTATCTATCTCCCCCACTATCTATCTATCTATTTATTCATCTATCTATCTATCTATTTATTCATCTATCTATCTATCTATTAATATTTGATTATTTATGGTACTGTAAGCATCAGTTTTGTTGATTTAATTTCCTGTTATCCTTAGCCTCTGTTGTTGTAGGTCAATGGCAGATTATTGGTAATATAATGGTATTTATACATAAAATATACTGCTATCATGTGGTTGAAACAATAGCATTGCAGGTAGTTAATAACAACATTTGTGTTTGGTAACATTGGAGATTTGGATTTTTATTGTATGCTGTATGTAACCCTTCTATAACATGCCCATTAAACACCCAGTTTACATAACTCATGATGAACCATATACAGCCAACTCTTACCATGGAACACGCCTTTAGTAAACTGCATGATGACCTGAGATGCTTTCATACCCAGGATTCTTTAGTAAATTCTTTCTATGGTATATTTCATAAAAAAAAATCTTATTATGGTTTTAAATATTATATTATGTAGATCATTTATATAATCATTTCCACTGACATGCTCTGTTACTTGTAGCACCCTGCATTTCCATTTAGTATACATGTGAATAGTATATATAAATAAATATAAATATATATATATATATATATATATATACATATATATATATATATATATATATATATATATATATATATATATATATAATTACAATTGGTTACTATTAAGCATTTTTTGTGTTTGAGAACTGAGATTAAAAATGATGTATTTACCTCACAATCTATCTGTAATGACCCTGCCTCTTTGCTACTAACTGTATTCAAGGTGATTAATTAACTTTCAAATTGGGGGTGATGAATAGGAAGAGCATGTATATATGGTAAACTAAAGAATAATGACAACTGTTCAGACTTATATGCCTCTGTAAATACACTGATTTAACTAACTGGGCATGCTCTTCCTGCTTATCAACAACACTGGGAATGTTTTTCAGGTAATTTAAGCTTAAAGTCTACTAAAGCTCAATTATCCAACGTTTTTATAACAAACTATTGAAATTATGTTTATCTATATGTGTACATTTATTTTCTACTATAGCGGAGATTTGTTTGCTTTTATTTCATGGTGTGCAACCTGGTGGGTGTATTATATATATGCCACTGTGTCATCAATGTTAAATGACCTTGACCTGTAAAATATTAATAATAATTTTGATTAGTTGAAATATAATCCTGAACACTAGTATTTTCTCAGTATATATTGTAGAGATATATCTTACTATCTAGCTAAGATTACACAACAGTTAAATCCGACTTCTTTAAAACACAGAACATTACCTATTTTTGGTGACTGCATAATTATAACAGTTGTATTTATGATTCCTATTTCATTCTAACTGCTGCACAGTAAAAACAAAGTAAATCATAAAGTATATAAGCACTGCTAAAGGGGTGCTCTTAATATAGCCAAAAACACTCACAGCGTTAATTAATATTTAACTAAAGGAATTGTCAATCCTATTCTGTAAATTAATCCGTTTTAAAATCTTTATGGTGCAAAACCACAATATTACATTTTATTGAAAAGTAAGTTTCAACATTTTTTTTTATTTGTTGTATGAATTTTCTCACCGTATAACTTAAAGTCCATCAACAGGGATTTTGATACACACTCTTCGTTAAAAAAAGAAAAGAAAAAAGAATATAATTCAACACATTAACTATCAAAGAAAATATATATCCATTGCTAAATTGCCTAAATGTTTATAAAAATCTAGATTTCTGCTTCTTTGAAATGATATATATATATATATATATATATTTTTTTTTTTATATTTATTTATTTAAATATATATATATATATATATATATATATATATATATATATATATGTGTGTGTGTGTATATATATTTAAATATAAATAAATATATATATATATATATATATATATATATATATATATATATGTCTTTATTTCTTATTTCAAATGCAAATCACAGGTTGATAATGCTGCTGACTATGTAGGGATTAAATTGACAAATGGAAAGGGTACAAACAGTAAAATATCACAAATGTTATGTAGGCATTAAGTTGATGGAATCAATTCCTTTAATGATAAAAGTATATACATATATTTTTAATATGGAGTCTGAATTTATTTGTTGAACTGTATATCCTAAACACAAAATGAGTTGACTGGATTTAAAGATATAATCCAGGAGCTGAGAGAAATCTGTAGCAGTGGGATGTCTTTGTATCCAATTTATAACTGGAGCTGGTTATTAGTGGTGACAAGTGCTAATTATTACCCTGTGATATATGGGAGGTTGGGTGTGGGAAAGGAAAACCAGATTGCTGTAAGAAAGTCAAAAACAAGGAATAAATAAAGTCGAAATAAATAATAAGATTGGGTTTCAGGAAACCATTAAGCCTCACAATAATATTTGATAAACACATGTATTGTCCAGCGTAGAAAAATGTTGGCAACTTTAATATGCTCAAGGAATTAAATGAAAATATATGTGAAGAACATAACTATAAGTAATATATAAAATTAACTTCAAACACTTTTTGATTGGTAAGGAAAAGTATCAACGATTCGATCCAATTCATTTATAATACACAAATAGTTTTGTGCTGATGAAAATATAACTATTATGGAAACGTTGATTTGTTTTGTGAATTAGAAAAAATGTGTGTCTGCAAAACCTGTATTCAAACGTGTCTGTAAATTTCTTTATTAAAAAGGAACAAATTCATTAATTTCATGCTCATATTATAGTAGAAGTATTTCAGGTTATAAGTCTGGATATAAATGTTTTTCTCCAGACATCTTCACTCCCAAAAATAGTTATACTATTAAATATAAATAATGTGTGTGCTAAATAATGACAATATAAGCGTGTATGTATATAATATTGCATTATAAGCTAAAGATTAAGAACACAATTTACCAATTATGTTAAAAACGTAAACATCAAAAATCAAGAACACGAAATTATCAAATATAGTATTTTTTGCTATGAGTAAATGGATTTATATTGGTTTTGAATCAAGTAAAACATTTAATTTATAACCTATACAATATTATCAGTACCTAATTATTATCTATATATATTAATATGATGAGCTACTGTTATCATTGCATATTTTTTGAAGGTTGTATATGTCAGGTTGATTGCACATGTAACTCTAGCTGCTGTCCAGATCAATGGTGCTGAAAGTAAGTAGGATTTTTGTAATCTATTAATACTACGATTCACCAGCATTCAACATTTTGTTTGTTACACACAAAGTGTTGAATATTTTTCTATTTAAAAATGTAGATTAGGATTGCATCGCTAAGATTTTATTAAACTGAAGTAAATTAAACGAAGAATATTTAAAAAATGCAAAAAAATCGTTGCTTTTGTGGTAGTAAATTACAGATTAAATAGCAAACTTTTAAATATTTTGTTTAGACCTACATAAATACTACAATTTAGGCAAATGTGATTAGCACTGATCTACAGAAGCAGTCAAATGAAAAATTATAGAACATTTCTATGGATGTAAGGTTTATTTGGGACTAAATTCAATAATACCGAATTTCCAACTTGATCCAACTTTCATCCCATTACATGTCTTTAGAAATGAGCAATACAAATCTTCTCCATTACTAGAAATAACCAATAACACATATTTATACTAAGGTGCTTATCCTGTAATTGTACTGCTATCTGTAATGTTATCCCACTCAGACCAGATGTGCAATATTTTTATTACTGCTCTCCTCATAGACTGGTTTGATATTGTAATGAATTGCTGAGTTTCAATTGATACAAAAAATACATAATTGTCCTAAATGTACATACATTCACTAATATCATTTAAACCAACTAGAAATTAACAATATAAATCTACAGAGCATTAAACAGCAATAATGAAATGCCACTTTCAGACAGATGGATCAGGTGCTTACCTAAATTACATATACTAAATCTGCTCACATGCTACCCTTCCCAAATCTCTCTCTCTCTCTCTCTCTCTCTCTCTCTCTCTCTCTCTCTCTCTCTCTCTCTCTCTCTTTCTTTCTCTCTCTCTCTCTCTCTTTATATATATATGTATTCTTTTATACACATGCCACATTGATTACATTTATACAGTCACACAGGATAGCAATAGGTACATTAATATATAGTAAATACTGGGACAAATTTACTAAGCATTTTCTCACCTGAAATTAAGTGAGTAGAGCTGAGATAACTGAGGAAGGCTTTTTCCCCCCATAGGGAAACGTGCATAGTATATCAAGAGATACTTTGAGATGCACTTGAGATTTATATATTCCTCTCATAGAGACAATTACAGTTGTATGATCTTACACTCCATGTTCTATACTTACTGGGTCAAGTATTTTTGTTTTTTCTATTCTAATACACAGATATATAATATTTAAGAGAAACATGGAGAGTTAGCTTTAAACTATATGGGGGAATTTACTAACCACTTTCTTGCCTGAGATGATGACAGAAGAACTGAGATAAAGTGAGAAGGGATATTTTCTCCCCATAGGAAATAGTACATAATAAATCAGGAGATAAAGTGAGATGAACTTGGGATGAATAGTAAATTCCCCATACATTGAAGGTTTATACATATGTTGTTCATGTTTTAATTACCTTCATATACAATACATAGATTGTCTTGCCACATGCAGTACATATAATACAGCTATTCACACACTTCATGTAGTAGATGTACATTTATTTAGGCAAGTTCTATCTATTTTTCTCCCTCCCTCACTATCTATCTATCTATCTATCTATCTATCTATCTATCCATCCATGCATCTAAATGTATTCTTCATATTGTCTTATATTTTGGCAGCATTTGCCTGCTTGTGTTCTACGAAGTCACTAATGCTGTGTAATGCGTCACTGAAGGCGGCATTGGCTATTTACTGCAGAAAAGTATTCTAAAGTCCAGATCAATGATTGGAGTTGAACCCAGGTCGCAGAGGTGAAAGGTCCGAATCCTAATCACTGGACCACCAGGGAACCCGTTTGTTTCCAGGTTGTTCATTTTAAAACATTTCTCTTTTGTGATGTTCAAATAATCCAATTTAGGATGCATGGCTTTGGTGTAATACAGCAGATATTTTACTAAGCATCTCAAGTGTACCTCATATTATCTCCTGATTTACTATGTATGTTTTCTTATGGGGAAAAACAGCTACTTCTCACCTTGACTCATCTCTTCTCTTCTCATCCCTGATGAGAAAGTGTATAAGTAAGTTCTGCTTACAGTGTGCTTATTTCTTCATACAGTAACACAAATATCTAAATAGAATGTACTAAGAAGGCCCATGTCAAATCCTGTTTTACTACTGCACATCGCACATTATAGTAATTCACTGCTACAGAAGCAGCCCTATTAAATCCCCTGAACGTGTAAAACCGTAGCCCACAATGTAGCCTGCAAGACTTACGGCTATTAAATTGGCACCGTAAAGCAACCCGCTAATGACTTGCGAGTTAAGGGCGAAAAAACCCTACGGGATGTCGAAAGCTGAACTCTCCTTTAGATCTGTCAAGCCCGTAACTGTTACGTTCGAAAATCGCTATTAAATTGCTACACATCCACTGGCGTTCAAACCCGTAATTCGCAAATGGAGATAAAAAGGCAATGAGTACTACAGTCCTATCCATAGCACTGTAAACTACTGTACTTATAAGTAAAGGGAAAGTGATGTTAGGTATTAAAATTAATAGCACAACAGTCTCAAGCTCGCAAATCTGCAATATAAAATATTATTTTATGTTTAATTTCCGTGTTATATTGATCCCGGCAATCAATGTGTTAATACAGATAATGGAGCTTGCATGGACTAGAATATCATATTTACTGATTTATTAATATTGCATTATTTCTGGAATGCGGGTCGATCGTAACTCATAATTGAAACCTGTAAGGCTTTAAAATCTAACTTCCATTCTTCAGTGATGTAATGATGACAATCTCATTTGCCATTGGCTCCGTATAAACCCGTAACTACGGGTTTGACTAATTGATCATGTTCACGGGCACACATCCAACATGCACAAGAATGGTTTACGGGTTTGCGTCTCTGACCCGTAACTCACAGCATGGTTCAATTTAATAGCTCTGTAAAGCAGCCGAATTTCAAGCCTGCAGCATTTGCGGGTGTGCTGATGCCGCTTGTGTTGACAGTATTTGCTAGTCATATTTAGCCAAGTTCTGAGTTAATGGCTGAATATTACTAATATAACTTTATGTAACTATAAAATAT
Organism: Discoglossus pictus; assembly: GCA_027410445.1. Lineage (NCBI taxonomy): Eukaryota > Metazoa > Chordata > Amphibia > Anura > Alytidae > Discoglossus > Discoglossus pictus. Next base: position 187,269,603 of record CM050167.1, on the reverse strand, counting down.
ACTGAAATCGCGGCATTGAAACATGCAAATCTGCATATCCGCATTGTGGGTAGTGAAAAGCAAAATTTGTCTTTAGTAAATCTGAGAACTTGGGTTTTCCCAGTATGGGGCCCACCACAAGTCCATAACATGCCCATTAAACATCCTTTTCACAATAATCAGTCTGTAAGTCCCCCAAAAATGTTAGTAAATTGCTCAATGACTGTAGATGCTGCATTGTAAGTTAACATGGGCAATTGCACCGATGTACGCACATGCAATTCTTTATTAAATCACCCAATGTTATTATTTGGATAGATCCCATGAAGAATGCTGTTTATCTCAAGAATAATTTACTGGTGTGAAAAATGTCTAGAATCCTTAACCTTCTCTCTAGTGAGGGGGAGGGGGGGGGCAGGGGGGCTGTCAGTAATACATTGCTGACAAATCATTTATTAAAAGGATTAAGACAAACCAATTTTACTATAGCTGTACAATAAATGTTTTTATTCTTCAATTAACTGACCACTTTTAGCCTAGGTGGCCTTGGGGATATACATGAGAACACAAGATGAATGATTTCCTTACGTCAGTTTCTCCCTGGTACAGCTGCAGCTCTTCAGGGCTAAAGTGTGTTGACAGGGGGAAAATAAAAGGATTGATGTTGGTCACAGAAAGGTATATTTGGGTCAAATTCACTAGAGTTAACTGTGGCAGTGACAGGACAAATAATGGCAGTTTTTCAGGATAGAAGTGAGCTTCCATGTATTTACTTCTCAGCCTTGGTTACGTTTAGTGAATCTGGCTTTATGTTGTGCAGGATGATATTTTCCTCTATACATCCGTTACAGTCAGCGACACCGACTGACATAAAGAATAGTTCATATAGCAGAAAAGTGACAGTGTAAATAGGAAATATTTTTATGACTATAAATGACAATGCAGTGTCACATGACTCCAGATCACAGGGTACATTTTGCACTCTCACAATCTCCAAGGCAACTCACTTCATAGCTGGCAGTACATGTTTTTTTTTTCTGCCAGGGAGATCTGGAAGGCGTTGTGGAGCATCTTAACCCCCTTATATAAACATAGATGTACTCTTTCTTGAAAGAAAGAGGATTTTGAGTGCTCAAAAACAAGAGCAATCTTATTATATATATATATATATATATATATATATATATATATATATATATATATATATATATATATTTGATACAGCAAGCATATGCTTAAGGGAAGCCATGTTTGATATGGTTGTTGATTGCAAGAGCAAAGCCTTTGTGGGTACATTTGCATATCCCTGCCATGGTTCCCAGAATGCAGTTTAATAACTGTATTTCTCGCAATTCTGGGCATGAAACAAGTTTTTTAACTTGTTTTAGACACTCAAATGTGAACACAAATGAACTATTTATTTACTATATACAGCCTTATTAAATTGCGATTCGGCAAATTTAAAAGGGCTCTATTTAAGCACACAGCATATTTTTTTACAGAAGTTTTTAGTTAGTGAACTTTTATCCAAAAGCAAGGTCTTCACTTACTAAAAACTTCTGTAAAAAAATATGCTATAGGGTTTAGGTCTGGTGACATGCTTGACCAGTCCATCACCTTCACCTTCAGCTTCTTTAGCAAGGCAGTGGTCGTCTTGGAGGTGTGTTTGGGGTCTTTATCATGTGGGAATACTGCCATGCGGACCAGTTTACAAAGGGAGGGGATCATGCTCTGCTTCAGTATGCCACAGTACATGTTGGCATTCATGGTTCCCTCAATGAACTGTAGCTCCTCAGTGCTGGCAGCATTGACTCTCACGGGTAGTCGGACACGACTGAACAACACATCAACAACACGTGAATAGAAGATGTCATGACAGTAACACTTCCTGTTCACTGCCTGATGGACAGGTACATAGCAGAGGGAGCAGGAGTTGCAAGCCTAAATTTGACTGTCCTTTGCAGCATGTACAGAAGAAGAATGTGTCATGCTGCCTGAAGCTGCAAGTGCAATACATTGAAATATGTTTGTATTCACACAGAAATGTGTATATGTATTGATATTTCTGTCTGTAAGTGTACTTGACACTTGCTGACATACCATAAATATATATATACATAAACACACAAAGCTATGGTTTGAGCTATAGAAAGGAGGATCTGGGAGTGAAGGTATCCAAATCTGAGTGGCCTAGGGCATCATGAAACCTAAATGTACCCATGCCACCCTCCTTCTATTTCTGAAAGTCTCCAAGTCATCAGGAAGAATGACAGAGAGCCTTCCAAACTGAATATTTTCTCTAAAATGCTGTTATGTGCCTTTGTTACATAGATGCTAATGTTGTTAGTTTGTTGCATACCACACACACATAAGGGTTTTCCCAAAATAGAGGGAGCAGACAAAATACCTGCTTTTTATTTGCAGATTTTTTTTCTTTGAAAATAAAAAATGCTAATATTATTTCAGATATATTTTATATGTCTTTTCACAACTGATATATTACACATAATAACATCATTTTACATGATAATTTTACCTCAGTATGAATCATTTATTTTGCTGAGTTGATTTCATAGATTCCCAGCTAATGCAACATATGTAATGTAAAATCTGCAGACAGTATTCTCTAAAAGATATTTATAATCTTATATATACAAGAGTATTATACAAGCATCTTTTCTTTTTTATTTTATTAATATTTATTGTCTTACTGTTTAAACCCATGCACTCTTCCATACTATTAATTTTTTTTCACAATAGTCGGGCTATTTTGAAATCTCCTAACACATTTTCACAGCATAATCACAGTTTTGCTTTTCATTGACATGTCAAGGGCACTGGTTATTTCTGCTACCGACCAAGCTGCCTTTTCAATTTTTAAAACTATGCATCAGAAATTTCACAGATTCTTTATAAAAATGTCATAGAGTGGCACCTTTGTCCCACACACATTGTCATTCTATGGAAAGGATTCCATGGGAAAAGCTTTGAATGGTGAGGGCGCTGTCCTCTCATATACAACATGTTTGTGTCTCCTGATGTATTTTCCACTGGAATGGATTCATTGCACATTCCTTTCTCTTTGGATATTTGTTACATTTTAGCAGCTGAGTTCTGGAGAATCAGCATAGCCCACATGAGGTTTGTCCATGAACTTTGATAGGTCCTTTGTTTGGTGTATCATTGTTAATATTTTCACTTATTACTACATGGACTAATAGACGTGTACTTTTAAAAAAAACTACATTTCACAATGCCCTGTATTTTAAAAAAAGTAAAAAATGCAGCCTATAATTTATCTGTTTTATCCAATTATTTTCGTATGTTTTTTTCTTTTTTCTATAAATTGAAAAAGACTTTTAGCCCCATTAAATGTGAAGCCCGCAGCGGCATCGGCAAGCCCGCAAAGCCTACAGGCTTGAAATTGGGCTGTGTTACAGAGCTATTAAATTAGACCATGGCGCAAGTTACGGGCTTGAGATGCAAGCCCATAAATCCTTTCCGCGCATGCAAGCTGTAAAGCTGCTGGACCGTTGCGAATGGCCATCAATATCCAATTGCGGTATAACGTAGTGCGACACAGGCCTCTCAGCCACTTATAAATTTGCATTACACCCGCCCATGCTTTGACTATGTTGTATTTTCTTTCAAAGTAGCACACAGTTCCTGGAGCTGGTTGGTTTTTGGAGTGAGAGAGAGAGTAGGGGAGTTTGGAGAGCGGTAGTATGAGATTTTATTCATTTAGATTCTATTTCATACGAATTTACACTTAAAATTAGCTTACACATATTTACAGATTACACATATTTGCAATACACATTATTTAAATAACACACATAGAGACATATAGACTTAGATTACTCCAGGCACCCACCCACCCCCGCCCCACACACACACACACACCATCCCCCAACAGTTTTTTTTACCCTCATATACAGTTACACTTCTTTTTATTTATCCTTATTTTACTTTTGAGATATTATGGAGGGAGGAGAGAGGAGGGGCGAGGAGTGGAGAGGTGGGGAGGAGGAGAAGAGGAGAGGTGAGGAGGAGGATGAGAGAGAGGTGGCCACAGGGAGTAGAGGTGGGGAGAAGGAGATGAGGAGTGAGGTGGAGGAGGGAGAGGAGAGTGAGGAGGTAGAGGAGGTGGAGGAGGGAGAGGAGGGTGAGGAGGAGGGAGAGAAGGAGGAGGATGGAAGTGCAGAGGAGGAGGTCGGTGGTAGCATGGGGGACCGAGGGGAAGGTGCCTGAACTTGGGGGCCGGGGGGGGGGGGTAGTTCGGGCAAGGCACAGGCCCCAGGGATCCTGGGGATCATCAAAGATTTGGATATTTTTTTATAACCTAACCCTGACTTGTACTTCTCAACCACATTGTCCCTTACTTGTTTGGAGAGTTCCTTGGTCTTCATGGCAGTGTTTGGTTAGTGATACCTCTTGCTTAGGTGTTGCAGCCTCTGGGGCCTTTCAAAAAAGGTGTGTTTATGTAATTATCATGTGACACTTAGATTGCACACAGGTGGACATCATTTCACTAATTATGTGACTTCTGAAGGTAATTGGTTGCACCAGAGCTTTTTATGGGCTTCATAACAAAGGGGGTGAATTCATACGCACATGCCAATTTTCTGTTTTCTATTTCTAAAAAATAGTTTTATGTATATATTTTTCTAATTTCACTTCACCAACTTAGACTATTGTGTTCTGATCCATCACATAAAATTCACATAAAGTTTCACATAAAGTTTAACAAAACATTAAACTTAAGGCTGTAATGTAACAAAGTAGGTAAAAAGTCAAGAGGGTGAATACTTTTGCAAGGCACTGTATTTATGAGGACAAAAGATTCTGTCTAATCTGGTCCTAATAAGATAAAGGGTCCCTGGTCTAGTGTGTGACGGAGTTTGAACTAGGACCCATCACTTGCCCACTGTCTAACAAAAAAGATCCTGTCTATAGTATATAATCAAGCCTGCATAATAACCACATAAATATATGAACCATCAATAAAGTAATTGTCCTCATCATATGTTGAATTACACCATATAGTGTGTGATTTATAATTCATTAACCTTTGAAGTATATAGTACCCCCTGTTTTACAATGGTCAGTATTCCTCTAGATATACACCAAATGCCCAGATTACAGCAATACTCTATACTTTCTATTAGTCACATAATTTATCATAATTCATTTCCAACATAGATATATTTACACAATTACTGCATATTAGATACAAAGATAATGAGAAATATAAGTTAATACAAAGGCATACTATCACTACAAAGTGATTGTAATATTTAACAAGGTGTCGCAGAAACTTTGGTACATCTGTTACTTTGGTCAATCACATTATTAATTATTAATAACAGTTCATTCTCAATATAGTCATATTCACTTTTTATCATCTCTATATAAAATACAAGATAATCATGAATATAAATTCACTTGTATGCTTTGACCAGAATGAGGGACTCAATCATTAAGAATACATACTATCATTACAGTGTCATTGTACATCTGAAGTGTTTGCTCCTCATAGAAGTCCCCCATGTGACGTCATCAACGAGGGACAGAATTCGTCTGACACGCTTTTCGCGTAGGACTTCTTTTCAGGCCTTATATCTGTAAACTAATGAGCCCTAGTTACAATGCAATAGATCAATATATATAAAAATAATAAGAGTCATAATAGCATTAGATATAATACAATATATCATATATAATAATAAAGGGGTTAATACACATGCCAAGTCAAATTAGTGATACCGTGGAGTATAAACATTCCCCTGAGGCCTAAGAGGAATAAGATAGGTGATACTGGAGTGGGTTGCCAGTTCCTTCTCTAGTGGACTGTTATTTGTCTGACCTCTCTGCTATGACCTGCCCATCTAGAGTGACCCTACATGATATACCTCACAGCTTCATTGCAGTACACAAGCCCCTTCACCACCACTTAGCAATGCTGAAGGGGACCAGGGGGACATTCACCACACTAATCTACACTAAATCATCAGGAGGGGCAGCAAAAACACATGGAGGCTATGCAGAGGCACGTGGATCAACAGCCAACTCATCTCCATCAGGGGTAATCTCCGCTACGCTCATCCTGGAAAGTCACACGCCATTGCTGGTGACCATATGCCATGATGTTAAACCAATCCCATTTTGTGACCTCCCATTATGTTCTGCTATGCGTCAATTTACCTTAGTGTAGATTGCTAAGTGGTGGTGGTGGTGAAGGGGCTTGTGTACCTGAATGAATCTGTGAGCTATAACATGTAGGTGGGCAGGTGATAGCAGAGAGGTCAGACAAATCCCAGTTCACTAGAGAAGGATCTGGCAACCCACTCCAGTATCTTCGGCATGCAAACCTTGTGAAACAGCACAGGCAGAGACCTAGCTGCATGTGCTGCAGGCCATAGGGTCACAGAGAGTCGGACACGACTAAAGGACTGAACAACAAATAATAAAATGTTCCCCCGGTACTTGATATACAGTGGATATAAAAAGTCTACACACCCCTGTTAAAATGTTAGGTTTCTGTGCTGTAAAAAAATTAGACAAAGATAAATCATTTCAGAACTTTTTCCACCCTTAATATGATCTATAAACTGTACAACTCAATTGAAAAACAAACTGAAATCTTTTAGGTAAAGGGAAGAAAAAATATAAAAATAAAATAATATGGTTGCATAAGTATGCACACCTTCAAACTAATACTTTGTTGAAGCACCTTGTGATTTTATTACATCACTCAGTCTTTTTGGGTATGAGTCTATCAGCATGGCACATTTTGACTTGGCAAAAACACTCCAAATCTGTCAGATTGCAAGGGCATCTCCTGTGCACAGCCCTCTTCAGACCACCCCACAGATTTTCAATCGGATTCAGGTCTGGGCTCTGACTGGGCCATTGCAAAACTTTAATCTTCTTCTGGTGAAGCCATTCCTATATTGATTTGGATGTATGCTTTGGGTCGTTGTCATGCTGAAAGATGAAGTTCCTCTTCATGTTCAGCTTTCTAGCAGAAGCCTGAAGGTTTTGTGCCAATATTGACTGGTATTTGGAGCTGTTCATAATTCCCTCTATCTTAACTAAGGCCCCAGTTCCAGCTGAAGAAAAACAGCCCCAAAGTATGATGCTGCCACCACCATGCTTCACTGTGGGTATGGTGTTCTTTTGGTGATGTGCAGTGCTGTTTTTGCGCCAAACATATCTTTTGGAATTATGGCCAAAAAGTTCAACCTTGGTTTCATCAGACCATAACACCTTTTCCCACATGCTTTTTGGAGACTTCAGATGTGTTTTTGCAAAATGTAGCCTGGCTTGGATGTTTTTCTTCGCAAGGAAAGGCTTTCGTCTTGCCACTCTACCCCATAGCCCAGACATATGAAGAATACAGGAGATTGTTGTCACATGTACCACACAACCAGTACTTGCCAGATATTCCTGCAGCTCCTTTAATGTTGCTGTAGGCCTCTTGGTAGCCTCCCAGACCAGTTTTCTTCTCGTTTTTTCATCAATTTTGGAGGGAGCTCCTGTTCTTGGTAATGTCACTGTTGTGCCATATTTTGTCCACTTAATGATGACTGTCTTCACTGTGTTCCATGGTATATCTAATGCCTAGGAAATTATTTTGTACCCTTCTCCTGACTGATACCTTTTAACAATGAGATCCCTCTGATGCTTTGGTAGCTCTCTGTGGACCATGGCTTTTGCTGTGGGATGCGACTAAGAAAATTTCAGGAAAGATTAACTAGAGCAGCTGAACTTTATTTGGGGTTAATCAGAGGCACTTTAAATGATGGCAGGTGTATGCTGACTCCTATTTAACATGATTTGGAATGTGATTGCTTAATTCTGAACACAGCTACATCCCCAGTTATAAGAGGGTGTGCAGACTTATGCAACCACATTATTTTTAGTTTTTATTTTTTCTTCCCTCCACCTAAAAGATTTAAGTTTGTTTTTCAATTGAGTTGTAGAGTTTATAGATCACATTAAAGGTGGAAAATGTTCTGAAATGATTTATCTTTGTCTCATTTTTTTTACAGCACAGATACCTGACATTTTAACAGGGGGTGTGTATCCACTGTATGTGATGTGGCAGTGAAATATGGCCATTATTTGTCTTCCCAAATGTAAATGTGATGAGCGAGATTTCAGGGTCCACATTAGAGCCTCTGTGAGTGAGGAAGGGTTAATATGGCATGAGTTTCATGTTTTTGTGTTGCTATTTAATCAGGTAGTGTTTAATTGCTATCTGAATGTTGCAGCATGGCTTTTCATATTGGCATGTGCATGACCATTCCAACATATGATAAAAAAATATTTTTTTTTAATGCCCATTTTTTATTTGGGGATTATTGTGCAAGTAATTGTAATGCCTTTCCGTGCTTTCCCTATATTTTATTATCCACTGGTGTGTTTAAAATGTCTTTTACAATATTTAAAAGGGGTTTATAAACCCTTTGCAGGTCCTATTTGGAGGCCGTAATGGTTTTGCCTCCATTTGCAGGTTATGGGCTTGAACGCTATGGTGTCTTTGGAAATTCGTTGCAATTTAATAGAGAAATTGGAATGTAGCAGTTACGGCTTGAGAGAACAAAGGATTTGCGGGCGCGCAGTTATAATTTCCACGTCCCAAAGGCTTTGTTCGCCCTTAAGTCGCGAGCGGCTTGCTCTACAGGGCCAATTTAATAGCCGCAAGTCTTACTGGCTACGTTACGGGCTATGGTTTTACACGTTCAGCTTGTACAAATTAAATGAAATGTCCATAGCAGTTTTACGCCCAGGGCAAAACCCCAAAAAGGTTACGTTCCTCACTCTCCAAACCATAACCACTAATACATACGTTACTTTGAGCCCCATAACATTTGTTGATTAAAATCCAGGGATATTTTTTAGCAGGTGATGAGAAGGCCAAAACATTTTTGATAGGAGCACATTTTATACATATGCTATTACAGGATACATTATATTTGTCTTTGGAACATTCAATCAAACTACAAATAAAGATTCCTTTAGGATTTGTGTTGTTAATGTAAGGCATGGGTATGGAATCTTCTACTCTAAACAATTAACAATCATAGGTGAGAGATGTAAGAAACATCATGCCACATAGAAAAGCTTTTTTACCAAACTCCAAGTCATAAAATCATAATCATAAATAAACAGCCACATAAATTAGCTTGAGTAGTATACCTCAAACTATAGCATTTATTAATTGGCATATATAATATTAAACTTGTTAAAATAGTAACAAAGGAATTTATTATTTATACTTTTTTTTAAAACTTAAAGATTAGATGAAAAAGTCTGAGATTTTATTATATAGATTTTTTTAATTTGTTATCTATGAATAAACTAATAAAACATAATTTATTATGGATAGGTGATAGTAGTTTCTAATATCATTGATAGTGAACGAGAGTCTTTAAATGCAAATGAATCCTCGTGCTGACATAGACACATATTATTATTATTATTATCGTTTATTTGTAACGTGCCAACTTTTTCGTAGCGTTATACATAAGTTAAGTTACAGGCAATGACAAGTTCAAGATTCACACATTGAGATGAATGGAGGGCCCTGTCTTTGAGCTTGGAATCCGGTGTCCATAGCGCTTTCCCTAAAGCACCTTGCAGGATTGAAACTCGCAGACTTACAATCTAAAGGTTGAAGTGTTTATGTGGTACAGTAGGGAGAGAGTTGTGCTGAGCATGTTAGGGAGGAAGGTTATATGCTTCTTTAAAGAGGTGCGTTTTTATTGAAGTTTTGAAAGATTTAAGGCAGGAGGATAGTCTGGTGAAACGAGGCAAGGAGTTCCAGAGAATAGGGGCAGCAAGTGAAAAGTCCTGGAGGCGGGAGTGAAAGGGCATGACAAGAGTTGTACAAAGAAGAAGGTCGTTAGCAGAACGAAGAGGGCGTGTGGGGGAGTATTTGGAGATGAGAACAGAGATGTGCGCTATTGTTGAGGGCTTTATAAGTTAGGGTCAAGATTTTAAATTGTATTCTGGAGGCTAAGGGAAGCCAGTGAAGTGATTGACAAAGAGGAGTTGCCAACACTGAATGATGTGTATAGAAGATGAGTCTGGCGGAGGCATTCATTTCAGTATTTTTCAAGAGAGTTAAAACTTATAACAATATGCATAAGTTGGACATTATGATTTCTCTGTAATACAGAATTTGTGGCCTGAAAAGGGAGAACCTTTTATTAAACGTTAATACAATACAAACACAAAAGCTTGTGGATTGTGTGTATGATCTCATACAGAGATGATACAATGTTAACCCTTATGGAGCATTTTCTTTGGGCAGCAGACAGGTTTGTAACAAGACATAGGTTACACAATACAAGTGAATGCTCCTCAAAAGTTTTGCTTTCAGATCCAACCTCCAAAGCTTTATAAAAGCTTAGAAATGTATTGTGCATATCCATACCAAAAATGCATTTTAACCCCTCTCTTGTCTGCTTTCTCCTTTACCTCTCCGCTCTATGCCTTTGTACCATTTCCTATTTTGCAATTTCCCTTGATCTCAAATCTTGCCCTGTCTTGTCCATGTCCCTCTCTGTCCTAGCTCCCTTCACTCAGTATCATGCCAACACAATTTATTTCTGCTTCATCCATTCTTTCTCCAACCCCATTTCCTTTTTACTTCTTTATCCTCATTCTTATCACACAAAATTGAACCCCTTATCCTTTCTGCATTTGTTTTTCTCAAGAACTACTTCTGTCGCCTTAAACCTTAATTGTCCATTTCTGCTGCCATTAGCAATTCCCACTTTGTTTCATAAAAAAACTCTTACTTTTCTTCCTAGTGACAACTGTTTTCATTGATCAAGACTTATTTATTGTCCCTCAAGAAAATGTATATCAGGCTGTTACTGTTAGACTGGTTATATTTTAGCTTTATTATGTCTTTACATCTTAGACCTGTTGGTTCAAATGCCTTTCTTTTTTGTTTCTACAATATTTTTATTTAATCTAAATATTTATTTTAAAAGCGTCCAGCATCCATATTTTATATCATATTCTATCCCTTTACAGTTTGTATTCACACCCACAATATCCATTTCATAGTTACTTCATGATTTTCCAAATAAACTATGCCTCTAAATGCTTTGCAATGAGTGAAAAGAACAATACAACTAATAAAAAAATAATGTTGAAAACATAACACTTTCTAACTCAGCCTGCACAGCTGGTTCTAGTCAAGGCCATTGGCTGGTGCATCTCATTATCTATTCTGCCCGTGAAGGGGAAGGTTAGAAGCAGACTGAAACCGCTAACATCAAATGTATATATGATGACTTCAGTGCTGGATACGTTAACTTGCCTGCACAAAGAGCGAAATACTTTGGATGAGAATGAGGACAAATGTGGCTTATCTCTGTGCTCAATTCAAGAGGATATTCATGGTGCCATAATGATGTCCCATGTAGTCATTCCATAGATGCTCTGTAATTTAGAATAAGTGAAAAGACATGGTGATAATAACATGGTACCTCTTACCTGGGGGGAAGAGATGAACAAGATCAAGTGAGTCAGTTTGGTAAGGGTAGCTGGTGACCCATCAAATCAGTGTGGTGTCCATCACATTTACAGAAGCCAATCTAATCTGCATTGAACACATTTTCAGCAGTGGGCATTCTTCATGGTGACTGCTGACCAATTGTTCATTTTGTAGAATGGCTTATGTAGTGCTGTCCAGTGGACAGATCAAATTTTAAGGACCACTGCAGTTCAAGAAAAATGACACCTGTTTGTGAAATATGTACCAACCTAACAATATTAATATCTTTATAAGTAATAGACATAAAACATTTTTTGGGAAAACCTGAGTTTTTGAAGGCATTGTTTTTGATTACAAGAATCCAGTTAGTGTTTGCTACATCATATGCTGAGAGCTGGATGATGGGAGTGTGTTAGTGTTTGTATTTATCACTGGATCAGAAGCAGCAACCTGGCATCATTCAACACAAGCATAGTTTTCTAGAAATTTAAACTACCATATATACAACTTATACCAATATATCATGGATCCCTCCAGGGTCCAGCAGAGGCAAAATAATTCAAATTAAAACTATTGATATGACTTTTCTCCTGCTTAATGGACAGTTTTCTGTTTACTCCCCAAGCAGCAATGCCTTTCTTATCCTCCCTGGGGCACTGCCAGCATTACAAATAAAGAATAATTATAATGAGCTTGAAAGCAGGCTGGTCTATGACATCACTGGCTCCACCCCATGAAATAATTAGCTCTATCCCATGGCATACCCAGAGGTAACAGCTGTATTGTTACAAATATAGGATAATACAGTAATAATATTATAATCTTCTTGCAGCTCCCCCATAAGCCCCAACCAGTAAAAGTGCATGATCTATCATAGACCCGCCCCCTTTACTGAGCATGCTAAGTCTGATCCAAAGTCTGACTGGTCAACCTTTTTGTTTAGTCCAGCTCCCAAGCAGATTTGGCTACTCCCCTGATAGGCACAGGGAGGTGGAGATAAGCATCTCTGCTTTAACGGAAAGTTGACACAGAAAAAAGGCATTATTATTTGAATCTGCATACTGTTCTTAACAGTCTAACCGACAAACAAACATATGAGCTTTATTTTTAAACTAGCGACTTGCCTGTCACAAATGGCAGCAACATTTTTTTAAGCCTGGCAATGCTGTTTGCCACATAATCTGAGCACCTTCAGCTTTGGTGCTCATCGCGTGGCTCTCAATGAGCTCCTTCGGCGCTCATTGTGAGCCTCTCCCCTCTCATTGCGAGCCTCTCCCCCCATCTACTTTATGGGCCCCGAGCTACTTTCATGCTTCGCAATGAGCACCTTCAGCGCTTATCACAAGCCTCTCCCCCAGTCTACTTTACAGGCCTTGCCGGTCATTGCAGGCGTCATCTAACCCGCAAGTTTGTTGCTTTGCAATGAGCACCTTTAGCGCTCATTGCGAGGTCCTGCATGCTTGCATTGTTCGGCTAAGTGTTACTGGCTTTGGCTAAGTATTACTGGCTTTGGCTAAGTGTTACTGGCTTAGGTTAATAGTTACTGGCTTCGGCTAAGAGTTACTTTTACTTGCTTAGCCGATTTTCTATCTTTTTAAACTGGCAATTATGGGTCAAATTAGCTTACAATCTCACTCACAGGCTACCTGGCTGTCCCCCTGAGTTGTGTGTGAGGTTGAAGTAGGGGGCATCGGCTCCATCAGAGCAGGAAGTCCGCCCAGCAGGAACCGGCGCAGGGGGAAGAGGAGGTCACTGAGGAATGCTGTTTAGAAGAGATGCTTTAGTCCTTATCTTTTTAAGGCCTTATTTTGTAGGTGTTATGTTTTTGTTTTGTTTTGTTTTAGGTACAATTCAGGTCCATGAAGGCGTCTGCATCTGCAAGCATTGTGAAAGAAATGTATGAGGTTTAAGGTTTTCACAGTGCCTCTTAGGTAGACATTCCTTCAATGATAGCCCCCTTAACATGTAGCTCCCACAATTTTGAAGCTATCATAAAGCCAGATATCTAAGACATGATTGTTGTTAGCTTAAATGTAGATGAATATGTACTAGTGAAGCATGTGAACCTGACCTCAATATCAGTCTGAGAACAGATATTTGGGTCTGATGTAAGTAACATTGAATCTGGCTGCTGACCTTTGTGTCCTATCTGTATTAATGGGTATTTTCCCCTATTGCGGATATCATGAGTATCCTTTAACATGTGCTAAGAGCTGTATAGCTGATGGATGTGATATCAATGTTGATGAACAAGATCATATTGCAAAGGTGATAGTACACCTTGACCACTGACACTGGACACAGCTAAACATTTATTGTGAGATGACACATCATTATGAATGGTCATGGCCAGTGAGTTATCCTGAGAACTAGCTAATGGGAATCAGGTGAGTTGGTATATTGTTAAAGTTACAGTATTTAGCACTGTACTGTACATGCATGTTTGTTTGTATTTATCCTCTTCCGCCTTTTTTTTTTTACCACTTTTTTTCACATTTTTGTTTTGGAAACGCACTGTACACGTGAAACTGGATTGGATTAGACAGTCCAGAGGTTTAAGCATCTGTTTCATTGAGCAGATACAGACAATTTGTAAGTGCTATGCACATTAATGGTTTCTCCAATTAAATGGAGGGATTTGTGATGCTCCTATATTTCCTCAGATTACGGTTGCAGTGGTGTAGTGACCACATGTGACCCTGGCAGGTGCTATGCATCATGCTTATTCTAGACTATGACATTACCTCCTTTAGGTATCCTCCTTTTCCTAACAATAGCCTCTTGCTCTCCCGGGATCCGCCCACACCACACCCATGATATTAATGCACAGACGATTGTGATCCATGTATAAAATAAAGCTGTATTATAACGTTCTCACTGTGTCAGTGTGTTTTCAATGGTTGGGGTTTTGGGACATCCACATACATCCCATTTGTGTCACATTCCGATATCAGCAAATTAATGAGCCCTAGTTACTATGCAATGAGTTAATACATATAATAACAATAATAGTAATATATCATAGAGATATCATAAAATAATATATATAATAATAATACTGTGGAGTATCAACATTCCCCTGAAGGCCTGATAACAATATGACAGGTGATAATGTGACCTGATTGATAGCAAAAAACTCTATGGGAGGTCACCAAATGATAATGGGTATACATCCTGGCACATGGCCACCAGCAATGGCGTGGAACTTTACAGGATGGGTGTAGCGGAGATTATCCCTGATAAAGGTGAGTTGGCTGTTGCTCCACATTACTCTGCACAGCCTCCATGTGTGTTTGCGGCCCTTCTAGATTGTTTAGAGTAGATAAGTATGGAGTATGTTCCCCTGGTCCCCTTCTGGATTGCTAAGTAGTGGTGGAGAAGGGGCTTGTGTACCTGAATAAAGTTGTGAGCTATACCATGGAAGGCCCACTGTAGGTGGGCAGGTCATAGCAGAGAGGTCAGACAAATCACAGTCCACTAGAGAAGGAATTGGCAACCCACTCCAGTATCATTGGCATGCAAACCATGTGGATAAGCACAGACAGAAACATAAGTATATGTGCTGTAGTCCATAGGGTCACAGAGAGTAGGACCGAACAACCATAAATAAAATGTGGTACTTAATATATGCCATGTGGCGGTGTAACTTGTCCACTATTTGTTTTCCCAATGTAGATGTGATGAGTGAGATGTATATAAGATAACATTTTTATTTTTAGGGTCCACATTAGAGCCTCTGTGAGTGACAAAGGGTTAATATGGCAGCCATTTCTATATATTTGTGTTGCAATTTAACGAGGGAGTGTGTCTTTAATAGCTTTCAGCATCTTGCAGCATGACTTTTCATACTGGCATATGCATGACCTTTACAACCTATAAGAAAAATCAAATGTTATTTTTTTTTAATTTTTCATAGTTTGGGATTGTTGCAAGTAATTGTAATGCCTTCCATTGCTTTGGCCATATTTTAAAGTCCATTGGTGGGTTTTTATTAGGTTTTGCGGTGTTCAAAACTGGTCTGTAAACCATTTACGGGTCCTATTTGGAACCCATAAGCTTTGGGCTGCAATTTGCCGTTTGCGGGCTTGACTGCGGGTGTACTTTTGTGAGATTTCTACAATTGAATATCGATTTGCGATTTTAGAGATCGTAAATCTTGCAGACGTTCCAAAGGCTATGGGAGGCTGTAAGTTCCTGTTTGGAGCCCGCAAAAATACCCCAAATGAATAGCAAATTAACTTACGGCCTCGCTTACGGGCTACAGTAACTTAAAATTGCTTAATTGAATTGGGCTCTGTGAATCTAGGGTTGCAAACCCCCTCAGAAGTAAACTTTCTTTGTTTTTTATTATCAGTAATAAAAATGATAGGTTCTATAATAGAGAAATGATGAATAAGACCTGAGATTTCACATACATTCCACTTTTTTTAAATGAGTATATTTATTTATATATATCTTATAAATATTATATAGAGAAGGAAATAAATAAGATGGAAATCCAGTTGCAAGGCTCCACAGCTCTTTGCACTTATGAGAACACTTAGGGCCTCATTCTATTATCGTCCGTAAAACGGCCGCAAAGCTGCGATTCCTTGCGGCCGTCTTACGGCCCTGTGTAGAGCCACCTTTACCTTGCAATTCAAATGGACGGCGCCTCAAGGATATCCCCCTTACGGCCGACTGCATATCATGCAAGATGGCACTGTAAAGCTCTGTAAATGATAGGCATCATAATGGGGGACATGAGGATTAATAACAACACCCTCTCAAGCTTGCACATCGCCAAAATCCGCTATTTCATTAACGGTTTATTTTCCGTCCCGCAGCCTGGGTGGGTCTGAGGTGCTCCAAGCCCTTGGGACTTTGTCCACGGATATTTGACATGAATTAAAATAAAAATGATTTTCAGATTTGAGTGTAGGGGAATGTTGTGCTATGAATGCTAACACCTCCAATCACTTTATCGTCTCATCAGAGTGCAGGATGGCTTTATTATGTGCTTAATTTTGTGCTTGCGGGACCTTTTTGGTGCAAGTAAGCTGCGGCTCGGTTTTAGCCTTGCCGAGAGGGTTCCCGTAGCAATAGAATAGCAACCGGGGCTTTCTTGCGGCCGAAACTCTTGCTGCCGTTTAATATCAAAGGCTTTCCTGCTGCGTGTGCGGCCGCAAGGGATAACAGGGCGCTGGCCGCAAGCCTGACGGAGCCCCCGGCCGGAAGGGAATAGAATAGGCAAATAGCCTGCGGCCGGTCCTTGCGGCCCCGCATCTCCTACGGCCGATAATAGAATGAGGCCCTTAGAAATTACTCCATTGAGCTGTTAACATCTTTGAACTAAAGTAGCTACATATTGTTATACTTGTGTAACTGATTAATATCCAGATCACTCTGGGATCTATTCAACAAATTTCTGCTGGAAAAATATGCAAAGCTTAGCAGGTTCTAAAAATTGCTTGTGGTTTGACATACAATAAAAAAAATGATCATAAGCTAGTGAAAAATGCCTACAATGCATTTATAGAATAGCCCACTATTATGTGGCAGGGCTAGTGTTAATTGGCCTATTTTTGCAATATCCTACCTGCATAAAACATTTCTATATATTGTAAGAGACATTATACCAATGTCACTAACACCTAGATTATTCTGTAGATGGATGTAGAAGGCATTAGATGGAATTGTCCACATAATCAATATTTAAAAGGGTGTTTAAAATCATTTGCCAGTTATGATCAGAGCTTTTGCTTTAAAATGGTAGTTCCCTAACTTTAAGCCTTATTAAATTGAGATTTGGCCAATTGAAAAGGGCTCTACATAAGCACAGAGCATGTTTTTTTTTACAGAAGTTTTTAGTTAGTGAACTTCTATCCAAAAGCAAGGTCTTCACTAACTAAAAACTTCTGTAAAATAATATGCTTTGTGCTTATATAGAGCCCTTTTCATTTGCCTGAATCACAATTTAATAAGGCCGTTTATATGTGATAGAGCAATGTAATAAAGAACATATTGGTGCTTTATATATATATTAAAGAGTAGTATTAGTGCTAATATAATAAGAAAGACAATTTTAACTCTAAAACAAAGTTTTTCACAGATTTCTTTTTTCAAAACAGGCTTCATATAGCCATCTGTTTTTGCTTTTCAAAGTATTTTTTTGATTTAAATAAAAATGGACATATTAGAGCCACCATACTTTATTCTAAAATATTCTGCCATTCATTGGTCAAAATATACTAAGCTTTGAATGAAAGGGTTGATGAAGATGTAACGTTAGATTTCCATGACATCCCTGTGAAGCTTAGTGACTTTTATCCATTTTCTTCCCCACTCCAATTTAACCATTATCAGAGGTTGTGCAGAAAATTACCCATGAACTAAATTTTCTTCAAAAGGTTTGATGGGAAATCTGGTTTGGTTCAGGGTGAATTTTGGCCAAACCAGATCTCTCAAGTCCCAAGTTAGGTCAGCTTCAAAATAAAGCATCCTTCCCTTAAGAACGGAGTAGAATATAATGTTAATTTTAATATTCTGAATTAATAATTTCAAATGTCAAGCAATTGGATCGTTTTGAATTTGAATGCAGGTTTACATGGTAGCAGTGATAAACTTATATTTTTTTATGTCCATACTTCTTAGTGAGAAAGTATCTTAAACAAGCAGTTCAATCAAGTTAATGAGTATAAAAATAATTGCATATTATAATTAATAATTGAAAGACGATTTTTTTTTATCTAAAAAAACTCAACTCAATAGTGTGATCGAGTTGCGAGCCCCAAATTGAATAAGGGTCTAAGTTCATGAGTGTAGGTA
Organism: Discoglossus pictus; assembly: GCA_027410445.1. NCBI lineage: Eukaryota > Metazoa > Chordata > Amphibia > Anura > Alytidae > Discoglossus > Discoglossus pictus. The sequence continues at coordinate 187,251,299 of CM050167.1, read as the reverse complement.
AGGAAGAAGAGACACTCACTTTGAGCCTCATTCAATTGAGGCTTTCGGGAGATCCGGGCTCAAAAATGGAACCGTAACTTAATTTGCTATTCAAGTGGCTTTGTTTTACGGGCCCCATTCGAGTCACGGGCAAACATATGTGTGTTTATTCTTGAATAACATAATTGATTAAAATGGCAGAAGAAACAGGTTCTACCTTTGCAATAACAACAAGACATACATTCATAGGATATTGGATTTTCAAACCACAGATTACAGATCTTTTTAGTCTCCATTCCATGGAAGCCCGGGGTTCCACTTTGGGTGAACAGGGTTCCACAAGGAAAACAATTGCCGAAAGTGTTGCTCTGTGACAATCTTTGCAGTGATCTTGAAAGAGTTTTGGAGATGGTTATGAGATCCTGGGTGGACTTTTGTGGTCAAGCAACCATGTTGGAGATATGGTTTTGGACCCTGAGAGTCATATTGTAGTTTATGCTTGAGTATGATGGTTCCAGAGGAGCCATTTTATGGTACTGGGAAGGAGTGGTTCCACAGGTGCCATATTTGAGTCTTGTGTTTCTGTCAGTACTTTTGAGGTCCATACATGGTTTCATGCCTGAGTCTGTTAGGGGAACACTGCTTTTTCACATTCTGGACATCCTAATACAACTTACCTTATTACTGCTTTAACCAAGATGGGAGATTTGCAAGTCAAAATTTGTTCACATTTCTTTGTCTAATTACACCCTGACAGTTTTGCTTATTAGTGTATCCTCTTTTTATGGTTGTGCTGTTGTGTTAAATCATTTTATTTTTTAGAACACCCAGTCTGTTCTGATTTCCAACATGCACAGTGAAGTGTGCTATACATCACTGACAATAAAATGTTTCCAATGTGCATTGCAGATTCAGTAATTGAACAGGAGAGAGGCCACCCAATGTACAATGGTTACATCTCAGAGAAATAATATGCCTGGCACCAAATCAGATCAATTCAGTATAATTACTCATGTCAAAATCATATGTAGCATGGACTAATGGAAAGTGATGCATATTGGAGGGTGCCTTTTTTTATATCTGCTGTCAACATAAGGTTCTAGGCTTTTTATTATAACCCTAGCGACTTGCCCATAAAAAATTACGCCAATAAAATTTGATTCCATGGCAATTCTGTTTGCTACACAATGTAAGGATTTTGCTCCTGAGGACCTTTGGCGCTCATTGCGAGCCCTGCGCTGAGCACCTTCAGCCCTCATTGCGAGCCTCTCCCCTTGTGTACTTTAAGTTTCCTGCTTTGCAACGATCACCTTCGGCGCTCATCATGAAGACAGATATATAAGTACAGTGTAAAATATACCATTTTTTTAGTACAGTGTAAACTATCAATTTTTTTGAGGTCTCAGAGCATAATAAAGTGATTTAAAAATGTAACTGCTTTGAGAGTCCTATCGCTGGCAGCCAATGAGCAGTAATACAGATATGTAAGTGCAGTGTAAAATCTACTTTTTTTTAGTGCAGTGTAAATCAGACATTTTTTTGCGGTTCGGCCGTTAAATTTGTATTTTTGCGAGTTCGTTTATTTTGTCCCCAAGATTCCGAGTTCCTCAACTGCTTGCAGCCTAAGTAAGTCCCGCATTTCTTAACTGCTTGCAGGCTAAGTCCCGCGTGCTTCAATGCCTCAGCTAAGTGCTTCGAGCTCGGTAGGCTTCTATGCCTCAACGGCTCGGCTCACCTCGCTTCGTGAGGCTTGCAAGCATGATTACAACTCGCAGTTTGACAATAATGTATATCATAATCTATGGTAGTGTTTTTGGCGTGGTACTGACTTCCAGCAGAGGAGATGAAGGTTCAAGTTGCCCAACATCAGCCTTTTAAATTGACTTGGAGAGGATCTACAAAGAGGTGTGGGGCAAAATCCTTCCTGAGATGTGTGGAAACCTGGTGGCCAACTAAAAGAAACGTCTGATCTCTGTGATTGCCAACAAGAGTTTTGCCACCTAGTACTAAGTCGAAGGGGTCAAATACTTATTTCACTCACTGACCTGCAAATCAATTTATAACATTTTTAACATGCTATTTTCTTGTTCTTTTTTTTGTTATTCTGTCTCTCACTGTTAAAATACACCTACCATTAAAATTATAGACTGATCATTTCTTTGTCAGTGGGCAAACGCTCAAAATCAGCAGGGGATCAAATACTTTTCCCCCCATTGTATGTATAAAATCAACATTTACATTTTCAGTTTTATATGTAATTATATTGGGCCTTGTTGCTTTTTGACCTGCTTGTTTGAATAGGATGAACCCTGACTATTGACCAAGGTCACAGCTTAAATCCTGAGAATCAGATTAAACTTTACCCATTAGACTTTGGTTTGGGCAAAAACAGGGCAGAAAATCATAGAAACTCTCCATTGTAGATATATGACTCTATGAGGGAGGAGATATGTTTCCCTAACAGTGGTTACTTGTTGAAAACTGATGCAATTCATTTGTAAGCTACTAGCCAATAAATAATGGACACTTACCACAATCTGATGTAAACATTGAGGTCATGTGGCTTGAGGTGGCCTCTTGCATTATCGTTTGAAGTGAATGTCTCAAACCTAGGATTTAGGGTGAGGAGGCAAGATCATCCATAATTTAAAAACTCCATCTTGGGTATTTGAATTAGTGGATCCATTTATATACTTTTCCATGAACAGATGCTCTGTGAGTGGCATAACTGCTTCTTTTAGTTAGATGTGATAATAAGATTTTTTAATCAATGAGTACAATTTCTATTCCATGCCATTTTGCACTTGATTATCAGAACCATCAAAATCTGTTGCATAATTGTCATTAAATATTTCTGTCTGTCTTTCTTAACCTACTACCTGAACACTCAAGAACCACAAAACAGAGGAAGCTGGTTCACCATGAGAAAATATAGCATCAAGTATTTATTTTATGCCATTTCAAGTGTGTATTATTAAATAAGACTCCTCTATGCATTTTATGATATTTTTTAAAATGTTGCTGCATGAGTATAGAAGCCTTGTGCATAGTAACATAAAATACCCCTTCTATTCTCATTGAAGAGGGTTCAGAGTATCAAAGAATAACAGTTACATATGAAAAATTCCTGGTAAATTGCATCAAGGAGCAGATTGCACATGGATTCAAACAGTATGGGACTTCCAATACCTGCAGGAATTGACCTTAACTCATAGATCTTAAATTGCCCTTTTATATTCAAATAGATATTGTACAATTAGACTAATGTGCTGAATATAATACCATTCCATATTATCTATTTCCAAACCCACTAATATATTACATGTCATAATAAAAATGAAAAGAAAGCACATTCACCAGGCTATTGACCAAGTGCTATCAAGGTCAACAAAGGACAGTGTCACTTTGAAAGCAAACATTGTGAAATGAAAGCCAGTACAGCTGTAGAGAACAGCAATGCATCATAAAATAAGCCAGAGGCAAATGTTCCTGAAATCTATGCAGATCTCTTTATTGTAAGATGTTAGCAGCTCAGTGCAATTATTATGGGAATATGTATTGATATATTTTCTTCTTTATACATTCGACTGGACTAAAATTTCTACTACCGTGTTCCCTGTGGCCATAAGTGGTGTGTATGGAATATAATACATTGTAATCAAGATATGCTAATGCATAATGCAGAGTTTATTTCTGGGGGAGGGATCTACAATTCCCACTGTGAACATTGATAACGTGCCCTCTTGTCTTGCAGATCTGATGTCAGTGCAAGCATTGAACAGCGGGGAATAACACTGAGAAGATCCATGCATGGATGGATTGCTGTCAGTACAGCAGTGAGTGGGCTGGAAGACAGGAAAACAAGCATCAATGAGAAAAAAGACAAATGCATGTACAAAGCACCTCTTTTATCTGTAAAACGAGAGTTAAATATGGTAATGTTGGACTGAGCGAAATTCTGAATCGTGACTGATTGGTATGTTCTACAATTTTCCTCTGAAGCATATTTCAGGGGCACTGTTTGTGGATTAATTAAATATGGCTGGCTTGTTGAGGTCATTGCCTTGACAACATATGAGGATAGAAGGGGAAGTCTTTGGTTTCATTTAAAAAATATATTTTTTTTTTCCACGACAAGGTGCTCATTTGGACAGACTATTTTCAGATGTACAGATGTTTCTGAGGATACAATTAATAATAGCTCTACAAATTGCATGCTGAGTAATATATCTTTTATATGAGAAGCAACACTCTTTAATACCAGAACAAATATGTACTGTATATATAAAAATATTTTAATAAAGAAAAAAATAACACCTTTGACTTGCTAAATATTATTTAATATATGTACAATACATTTCGGAATATGTTATCAATTTAAAGAAACATTGACAATTGAAGAACTGCTGCTCATTTAATATACACACTTCTATTTAAATGTTTTAATTTATAGTTTTAATTAGGAAACATAAGTTTTGCACGTGTATAGTTAACTCACTTCTGAAATCTCATGACAATTCAGTTGTGCAATAAAACAGGCTGCTTATGCTTTACTTGGGTCTGACACTGGCTACATTTCTAAAGAGGGCAGCTAAGTTTGTGACCTTATCATGTCAATTACTTCAGGTAAAATCCATATTGCTATAAAATATTTTTGTAATACAAGTTTTCAACATTATTCTGCTTTATGTGTTAAATACAGACTGTAGCACCTAAAGCAAAATGAAATAATTTTCTATTGAAAAGGAATAGCATAAACATGCAAAACATTAACAGCCTTATTAAATTGCAATTCGGCCAATTGATTAGGTTTTTATTTAAGCACAGAGCAGAAGTTTTTAGTTAGTGAAGACCTTGCTGTTGGATAGAAGTTCACCAACTAAAAACTTCTGTAAAAAAATGACAAATCTCAAAACATTATAATGAAGTACATTTCAGATCCATCTGGCAGGGGGTTAAGTCAGCTAACTAGGCCTTCTTTATATCCTGTCAGCTTTCCATGCAATGGTGTTGCATATTGTGTACTGTATGGCAAGTGGCAAAAAACTGCCAGATATCAGTCTAGTACTGCTACACATCAATGAGAAAAGAAAACAAAAATGCAATATGTTTGGTTAAGCTCAAAATGCAAGGTTGATGATAACGTTATAAGATACTTTACATAAAATTTATTTTTAAGGAATGCTCTTAGATTCATAAGCTTGATAGAGGCTTCCTATTTCTTAAGTGGAAAACTGAAGTTGTAATGCCCTTAAATGTCCTTCCCAGCCCCTGTGATAGCTGATTGAACCTACCACACATATATAATGCAATAATTACTGCAACCACATGTTTGGGTACCTTTGAGCAACCTGTTTGTCTGGTTACATTTTACATTTAATGTAAAATAATTGGATTTACATAACCAATTTATAATAGAGGATCTATCTATCTACAGTATCTATCTATTATTATTATTGTTTATTTATAACGTGCTGACATATTCCATAGCGCTGTACATAAGATAAGTTCAAGACAAAGATACATACAGATTAGACATAGCAAAGCAAGGAGGGCCCTGTCTTTGAGCCTTGAATCCAGTGTCCATAGTGCTTTCCCCAAAGGACCTTGTGGGATTGGAACTCGCAGACTTACCACCTATCTATCTATCTATCTATCTGTATGTATCTATCGATCTATCGATCTATCTATCTATCTATCTATCTATCTATCTATCTATCTATCTGTATGTATCTATCGATCTATCTATCTATCTATCTATCTATCTGTATGTATCTATCGATCTATCTATCTATCTGTATGTATCTATCTATCTATCGATCTATCTATCTATCTATATATCTATCTCTCCTATAACAATAATACAGTAGAAAGCCAGATGGAAAGATTATGTGGTATGTAGTTCTCCAGTCTATAAATACTATAGGGGGCATGCAAGAACAGTATTAAAATACCCAGAATCCACTGCAGAGGTGAGCCCTGATGGCGATTGGTAGCAAAACATGAAACAATGTGTGCACATTATGCCAAAACCTGAAGGCATAACTACCTACAATTAGTATCCCCTTATCTGATTTTGTTGCTCGATGAGAACCTGCTTTCTATATTGGTTGTTGTGTACTTTACCAATGAACCAACCATTTTTATGCATCAATCTTCATCCTGTTGCTTGGCAACCCTGCCCACTCAAGGTTTCTAACTAGGAAGTCACTGGATACAATGTTCTGATTTCTGTAACAGTTCCTATCAGTGGCGGCAACACCCTGTTCTGGTTTTCTTTTCATACCCTTTCCATTTTCATTTCATACCCACCTTGGACTATAAGTCAGAATATTAAAATTTTTGTGATAGAATTTACAAAAAAGATAATCTACATGTCACCACTTTTATTATCACTGAAATACTGTATTCAAAGTTTAATCTCACAAACATGCATTTAAAGTCATCTTTCTGTCCATGTTTTTTACAGTATTTTGGATGCTTTACATTGAGTTCTATACTTTGTACTTTGAGCTGCCCCTTACATAAGGGATTAAACAAGTGTGCAAAAGTGCAGATCAAGTAGAATCAGATAGAAACCAATGAAATGTCTGTCCTTAGTGTCTCACACTATTTAAAAGGTATGAGAATAGATATGTCTTTTTTCTATATGATTTGGCAATTATATTGCCTCTAAATTTACAATAATTTCAAATGTTTATATACTAACAGTCCACCGATTTAACTGTGTATCATGGTAACTGAAATAATGCATCACCAGCAATACTTATTCATGTTGGTCTCAGAATTTAATTTTCTTCTGTATTTATAAAGCAGTAAAATATATGTGTCCACTCCAACACAGTTTAAAAAAGTCAGCCAAAAACCTTTTTTTGCAGTCTAAAAAAGACAGAACACAAAAGTGGCTCATATGGAACACCACAACACTTCAGCAGGACCACAAATGACCCCTCAATATTCAAAATAATTTCCCTTGACGACAAATTGCCCAGAACCTCAAAAACATATCTATCTCTAGGACTCTGTTAAAGTACAATACACAACTTTTCACAGAGAGATACACAGGTCATACAGAGTGGAGCACCAAGTATTGTTACTTATAGTTGGGGAAAGTGAGAGTTTTCTAAACATGTCCATTATAAGCAGGGGCATAGGAACTGGGGGCGGGGTGACACAAAATAGGTGACACAAAAAATAGCACATCTAAACTTAAACTTAATCATACATTACCAGATTTGGCCACTAGAGGGCAAAGCGCTATGGAGCAGTATGTCTTTCCCATGAAAGCTTTGACGGATAATTTACATTATATATATATTTATATATATTTATATATATATATACATAATAAGTAGACATAATAAGTAGATATATACACATATATATACAGTATATATATACTGTATATACTCGAGTATAAGCCGAGGCACCTATTTTACCACAAAATACTGGGTAAAATGAGTGACTCGGGTATAAGACGATGGTAGGAAATGTGCTGCCCCCTGTGTCCCTCTTGTGCCCTCTGTGTCCCCCTCTTGTGTCCCCCTCTCTCTCCCCTGTGTCTCTTTTCCCCTCTCCCATCCCTGTGTCTCTTCCCTCCTCTCCCTTCCCTGTGTCTCTTCCCCCCTCTCCCTCCCCTGTGTCTCTTACCCCTCTCCCTTCCCTGTGTCTCTTCCCCCCCTCTCCCTTCCCTGTGTCTCTTCTCACCCTCCTCATTCTCAACCTCCCTCCTCAACCCCACTCCTCATCCTCAACCTCCCTCCTCATCCTCTCTCCTCAACCCCCTCATTCTCAACCCCTCCCTCCTCAACCCCCTCCTCAACCCCCCTCCTCAACCTCCCTCCTCAACCCTCATCCTCAACCCCCTCATCCCCAACCCCCTCCTCAACCCCCTTCCCATCTCAACCCCCCTCCTCATCTTCAACCCCCTCCTCAACCTCCCTCCTCATCCTCAATCTCCCTCCTCATCCTCAACCCCCTCCTCATCCTCAATCCCCTCCCCAGCCTCCCTCCTCAACCTCAACCCCCCCATCCTCAACCCCCCTCCTCATCCTCCCCCCTCATCCTCAACCTCCCTCCTCATCCTCAACCTCCCTCCTCAATCCCCCTCCTAAACCTCAACCCCCCATCCTCAACCTCCCTCCTCAACTTCAACCCCCCATCCTCAACCTCCCTCCTCATCCTCCCTCCTCATCCTCAACCCCCTCCTCAACCTCAACCCCCCATCCTCAACCCCCCTCCTCATCCTCCCTCCTCATCCTCAACCTCCCTCCTCATCCTCAACCTCAACCTCCCTCCTCAACCTCCCTCCTCATCCTCCCTCCTCATTCTAACCCCTCCTCCTCATTCTACCCCTCTAAATACCCCCCCTCCCCCTCTCCCTTTCCCCTCACTTACCTGCATCTGAAGATTCTGCTCCGGCCTCCGCTCCTTCCGGCGTCTTGACGTGGCGCACATGTGATGTCACGTCATTAGCATATACTGTGTGCCGGCACCCGGTATATGCTAATGCCGTGACGTCACATGCCCGCCACGTCAAGACGCCCGAAGGACTGGAGGCCGGAGCAGAAGCTTCAGATGCAGGTAAATGTGGGGAAACGGGGGGGGGGGGGGAGGTATTTAGAGGGGTAGAATGAGGGAAGGGGGGTTTAGAATGAGGAGGGGGGTTGAGGATGAGGAGGGGGAGGGAAAGAGACACAGGGGTGTAGAGAGACACAGGGGGTAGAGAGACACGGGGGGAAGAGAGACAGGGGGGGTTAGAGAGACACTGGGGGGTTAGAGAGACACGGGGGGGAGAGTGACTCGAGTATAAGCCGAGGGGGCCCTTTTTAGCCTTAAAAGAAGGGCTGAAAAACTCGGCTTATACTCAAGTATATACGGTATATATATATATATATATATATATATATATATATATATAGTAGACTCGTAGTTAACCAGAACTCAAGCAACCAGAACTCTCAAGCAACCAAAAAAAAATGGAATACTGTACTTTAAATAAAAATTAAATTTACAGGGTGCAACAAATGCAAGGAGCCAGGTTGTCATGCCACAAAATGCTTACAGGCACCTACATTTCATCCACTGTATGTCTCTGCAATTCAATGTTACCTGGAAGCAGACCGGCATGAGCGACTGAGCCAGTGCATTCCCCGGGTTCAGCACCGAACCCTCCAGCCGAACCTTACCTGTGTGTAAGTGAGGAGTAAAAGCTGCTGCTGCTAGAACAGCTCTCACTGACAGATATACTTAGCAGACCATCCTATGTGCAGCTAATCTAGGCCTCTTTTCATAGTGACTCTCAAAACTACATTTATCAGGCATCTACCAATACCGGTGGGTGCTGGAAAACTGACAGTTTACTGTATATATATAAAATGTAAATAATTATGTGTGTATATATATATATATATATATAATTTAAATTATATGTGGGGGGGGGGGGGCATAGAAAAATGTTTTCTGCATCAATTGTGTCCCAGAACTTCTAGGCTTTTCCTAAAGTAGTTATTGAATATGTAAAGTTCTACTTACCCTCAGCTTCATTATTTGTGACTATTTAATATTTCTTGATGCCATTTTAAAGCTATTGATGTCACTTTAAAACTTCACAACATGATTGGCTATGGGGGAGCAACACTGAAGCTCACTGGAAATGTATCATTCAAATGTAACATCTCCCTTCTCTGCTAATATAAAGCTTTAATCTGGAGTTCCTGAAGCTTAATGACCTGTTATTGATTTGCAAAGATATTTGGCCAAATTAGGTAAAATTAATGCATTCACTGTTATATATAATGTAGAATCTGAATGTGACGCTAAAAGAGAAAACGACATTTCCATTGGTGAACTTCCCTTTACTACCATTGATATATTTATACTTTTATAATATCCCTCTCTCATTTCTCTTCTAACTGTTGTTTATATGTACAGAATACATGTTGTCCATACCTATGTAACGATACAGTAAAGTATGCAGGCCAAAAAATTCTAAACTTTATGACTTATTTGGCATTTCAGCACACCAACATTACATTGCTCCAGCCTGCCTTCAAGAAATCCTGTTACAGGCTGACCTACTTATATTGGCTGATTATAAATTAGGACTTTATTTAAAAAAATACAAAATGAATGAATTTGAAAGTCAAATGCACGTTAAATTCCCCTGAATTTTGAGTGAATTGAACATTTTGACAGCTGATTGGAATGGCAACCTCAGTGTATCTCTGACAGCTGTCTGAATGCTTCTAGTGTGAAAGATGTGCATCAGGCGCCAAGGAAAACATAAGTGTGTCCTAGCAAATCTATATTCTGCAACACCATCCTGTAAAGTGATTCTATCCCTATCATATCATTCAACTATTAGGTTTTAACAGCAGTTTAAAAAATAAAAGTGACTGAAATTTCTCTGCAGCCCTATATGGTCTCAAGAAATACTCAGCATATTACTGTTCAAAAGATGGTGTTTGATCATTTGGCAGAAGTCAATACAGGAACTCTTGAACTGCCTATGGGTTTCTGCTAGAATATATTAAAGCAAGAAGGGAAGTTGAAAAATCACTCATTCTGGGTTTAGGTCAAGACCAACTTGTCTAATAAAATTATTCTTTACTTTGTCTGCTTTCTTTGTCATTTCCAATGCCAGAATCTGCCAGATAATATGAAGAGGCTTAGTTAAAAAAAAACTGCAAAACAGTAACAATGGGCCAATATGTCAGCTCCTACAAATCCTGTTTGCACTGAATCAGTTATTTGGATGGAGGAAAAGAAAGGAGTAATTTCTGCTGAAGAGAGCACAAAAAGTAAGCGTTTCACAAAGAGGGCCTCATTTAATTGGTTTTATCAAGCCAACCCCAATTAATCCAGAATCAAATTCTAGATATGATAAACTTCCAGATAAGTTCTAAAATATAACAAACTTATCAAGGGTAATCTATCACTATCTATCTATCTATCTATCTATCTATCTATCTATCTATCTATCTATCTATCTATCTCCCTCCACTATCTATCTATCTATCTATCTATCTATCTATCTATCTATCTATCTATCTATCTATCTATCTATCTATCTATCTATCTATCTATCTCCCTCCACTATCTATCTATCTATCTATCTATCTCCCTCCACTATCTATCTATCTATCTATCTATCTATCTATCTATCTATCTATCTATCTATCTATATATATATATATATATATAGAAAATAAAAATAAATACTTTTTCCTATGTACATAAATTACATAATACGCAAAGGGAGAAAAAGACAAATATGCTAAAGTGTGTGGATACAATATAATTCAATATAAGCTAAATATATTTTCATAATTTAGTATATTCATGTTTGCATTTTTGGTTTGTTTAAAAGACATGTTTATATTTACCAAAAAAAATAATAAAAAAAATAATATATATATATATATATATATATATATATATAAGAAGTAAGCAATTTTCAGAATTCCTATGATAGTATACAACTAAATAGTGAGGTCTCAGAAAAAAAAGAATAAAAGATACAGGAATAATTCCATTGTAGTTGAGATTGCAAAAAAATAGAAGTACATTATGTTGCAACTTACCTTTATATACTTGGATCAATCATTTGCTTGTATTCACTCAGATAAAATGAATACATCTGTAGGCCAGTAGATAGAAATGGACACGCATCTTGCCTTCAGTGACACTACTGTTGAAATATGAGACACAGATGAGGTAAGTAATATGAAAGCCTAATAAAGCAGGGATGTACAGTGATCATAGAGCATACTGTGCTGATTGGAAGTTTTATGGGCCATAAAACTATTTGAATTTCCTAGAGGAACTTATAAAATCAATAGTCACTGATTGTTGGCCTTCTGAGAAACAAACTTGTTAATGGATGAAATGCTGAAGTTACTGATTTCACAGAAATGGTTTAAGCATGTTTTAAGCTTGCCCTTTCATTCCACCCCCTTTCTCCCAACAAGCCCCCAGTCTAGTTAATTTGAGGCAATTAAAGAACAAAACTCTAATTTCAGGGCCTGCCCACCCGAGGAGCTAGGCAGTCTTAAAGGGAGAAAGGATTTAAAGGTCCACTGTACAATAATATATATATATATATATATATATATATATATATATATATATATGTCCCCACCTTTAATACAAGCAAATAAGCTTATTAATGTATTATTCGTTTCATATATATATATATATATATATATATATATATATATATATATAGTGTTACTAAGGACTTAATTAAAACCAGAAAAGTAATAAGTTCATTTTAATTATAAGCAGATTAATTTTGATATACCTTGGAGGGTTCCATGACAATTTAGTGTGTGCTGGGTGTGAGAGAGCATTTACATTCCTGGACAATAATGCTTACATTTCATGATGCAAGTAGTGTCCATTTCTGTTAGACCCAATTTTCTAACAAAGCCTTCTGACTTTTCGAAGTTCTCTCTTCTCCAGCTCTCTTTCCACTCATAGATAAATAAACATACTTTGATGGTCCAGCTATCCTTGAGATTCTTATTTTCTGCAAAAAAAATGCTTTTATGTCGATGGCTTACATAGATATTTCACAATCAACTGCCCTTTTTTCTTGAACTACAGTCTTATTTTTTTCTACTTAAAAAAATATATTGATAAGTTAAATTGCTTAACACAATATTGCACGCCAATATACACCCTTTGTTTTTTGTTCTCTATCTTAATAATTTAGGTGGAATTGGTATTCACATTTTTTGAGAAAAGGAACATTATGTCAAATAATAAGATATTACCTGGAAACATATATGTTCCATTTTTTCATTTTGACTGTGGTTGGTATAGGTTTGGAGAATTCTTAGAGACTGGTATCATATGTACTCATTGGAAAGACTCTCACTTTACCAAATCTGACCCAGTGTCTGAGAAGAGTATGGAGGAGTCTTTTGATCTTCAGTGGAGGATGTAAAAAAGAAGTCTATAGTATATAGTGTTAAAACAAACATCCACTTGTGAGCACAATATCCTTCCCCTATGTATCCTTTTCTGAAACATTACTGTTTAACTTGTAATTATTATATACTAGCGAATTGCCCGTCAAAAAATGACGGCAATGGAATTGTAAGGTAGCTAATGTTGTTTTGTGTGTACTACTGAAATATATAATACAAATTAATAAATAAATATACTTTACCTATTTTGAAGCATTGTTGAAGAGCTGCAATCTGTTTTGATGTTGCTGGAGCATTAGTAGTGTGGAGCTGCTGTGTAAGCGTGATGAATGTGTGCAGTGTAATAGTGTGCGTGCGCGAGACGAAACCGTTAGCGTAGTTGTGTAGTTCCGCATTGTTCTAAAATGCCGGCTAATGTGTGGTATGCGTCTGTAGTGGAATATCCGTAGTTGTTTTGTGGTGTTTTGCGTGTTTCTTGTGGTGTTTTGCGTGTTTAGAGTGCTGTAGCCTCGTTTTCGTTTTCTTCGTCGGCCATTTTTTCTCTCGCTTAGAGAATTTTTTAGTGTCTAAACTCTTTTATTATGAGTTAAATGAAGGTGTAGCTTCATTTTTTGAGGTCCTGGATGCTCCCTCTTGCTGTAGGTAAGCTTTTTATGTATGTGTTGTGTGTATTTATTGTGTTTTTCATTTTTTCATGTCCGCGGGTTGCGGACGATTTTTGCGAGTCCGTAATGTGTGTTAACGTGTCTTGTATGTTGTTTGCGTTGCGACGTAAAGTTTGCAGGGTTGCAGTTGCTTCGCGAGGGCCGCAGTTGATACACACACAATATACACACACATTATATATACACAAACAATACACACACACAATATACACACACATTATATATATATATATATATATATATATACACACACACACACATTATACATACACACACACACACAATATATACCCACAATACACACACACACAATATCTATACACACACACACACACACACAATACACACACACATTATATACATACACATGGTGTTAATGATCAGTGTATAATTAGTTTATATGGCAGCTCTCAGTGATTGCACATCTTCCTCAGACCACATTATCTCCCTGTCACTCACAGTCAGCTACCCAGGCCCGGCTCCTCCAGCTCTGAGGCCTGCTCCAGTCCGCCGATCCACGGTGTTTACTGTTCCCCAGGCCGGCCTAGCCCCGCCTCCCCAAGGTATCCGCACTGATCAGAGCTCGGAGCTCCGTGCGTGGCCTGAACCTCCGCCACTACCCGCGCTCTCACCACATTCCCGCGGGATTGCCGGGCTCCGGGATGGTGCGGCTACTGGCAGTGGCGGCATCTGGCTCCCCCTCCGGAACCCCAACCGGGGACTGGGCGGCCCTGCGTGGGGCATTGTGGGGAGGAGGTGGCTGCTTCATCGCAACAACAGAGGCCCTTGCACGCAGCCCTCGCTATGCGAGGGCAGCGGCTCGCTGTGCGAGCAGCGGGTTCGGCTAGTGGCAGTGTCTGGCTCCCCCTCCGGAACCCGAACCGGGGACTGGGCGGCCCTGCGCGGGGCATTGTGGGGAGGAGGTGGCTGCTTTCATCGCACCAACAGAGGCCCTTGCGTGCTAGCAGGGGGTTCGGCTAGTGGCAGTGGCGGTGTCTGGCTCCCCCTCCGGAACCCGAACCGGGGCATTGTGGGGAGGAGGTGGCTGCTCCATCCCAACAACTGAGGGCCTTGCAAGCAGCCCTCGCTACGCGAGGGCTGCGGGCAAGGGCTGCAGGCAAGGGCCTCAGTTGCTGGGATGGAGCACCTTCGGCGCGAGCCCACAAGCGTGAGCAACAGGTTGTACGCTGCGGGCAAGGGCCTCAGTTGCTGGGATGGAGCGCCTTCCCGCGAGCCCGTAAGCGTGAGCAACAGCCCATACGCTCACAACTATATATGTGATAGTCAATTTTGTATCTTGCACCAAAACAAAAATATAAATAAATACAATTTCTGTAGTATTGCACCGACAGTCTTGAATAAAAATACTTTTTGTAGAGGTCCCACATTCTTGTGTACTAATTAAACTTTTACACTGCATACTAAACACTTTAGTGTTTGGAGTATAATATATCTATCTGCAATTTCTAGCAAAAGCATAGATTACAGATGCCTAGTCTTTATAAGACTGGATGTTTAAAAATATCACTTGTATTTGCATATTTTCCTTTACATTTACATATTTAATTTTTAGGAACTGTACTTGACAGTGGGTATATTGTGTTTAGAAAGTAAAATAATAAGGCAGCCTTTGATTTATGAACCATTCCATTCTGCTGCAGGAGTTACCATGTTTGTTTCTGCTGATCTGCTTCTACTTGTGAGAGGATACCTTGAATACACAGATACTTTTCACTCCTACAAATGAAATGTGGCAATCCTTATTGCCAGTGCTTTCAATGGAATCAATGGAAATATTAGTTTATAAGGCACATTCTTATTGAGAAAGCAGCTTAAAGGGCCATTTATCTTCACAGTGACCGTCATGGTGTGAAAGAGCACAAGATTCTATGTTAAAATTATCTATTGCTTTTTTTAAATTATGGTAATAAAAGGCAAAAAATTTGCAATCTTAGGTCTGTTTACATACACTCTCCTGACTGTTCTATGATTAACAGCATCTGCCAAAAAACGGCCATTGCAAACTCCATAACCAGAAACAATTAAGCTTTTACTCTGCTTTCAGGAATGTAATCAGCCATCAGTTAACCCACAAGTAACAAAGAACCCGATTCAATAGCAAGCCCTCATCTCGCAGGATCCAGGCCATATGTCTGCGGGTGTGCTGCGGGCTCCCATTTGTCTCAGATTCCGTAGCTATTCCATTGAAGGAGCCCGCAAGTTATGGGCCGAAAGCCGACTCAGTAAACCATGCACTTGTGCATAGCAGTTCAGGGCGGGATTATGATGAATTAAGCAACACCGTAATCTCCCATTTGGAAACAGGCAATAGAAAATGAGATCGTCAACATTATGGCAGTAAAACATGGAGGTTGCATGGCAATCAATTAGGTTCAGGGTTCCGATATGCGATGGGACTTGCAAACCCTCAAAATATGAAATTCTGAAAATTCTAGACCATGTGGGTGGCATGATATGTATTAACTCATTGATTCCCAAGATTGATATAATTCGAAAGGAAACATTAAAATAAATTAGCTTTTACTGCCGATTTGCAGGTCTGATACAGTTGTGTAATTAATGCTAATGTCTTTCATCGCTTTCCCTGTCATTTACAGTGCAGTATTGATTTTTTATTTGCATTTACAGTGCTATGATCCAGTGTTTAACCCCCTTTCGGGTCCTCTCTAGTACTCGTAGGATTGTCTCCTACATTTGCCGTTTACGGGTGTGAAAACATTTGCAGCCTTGGGGAATTGGAGCAATTGAATAGCGATGTGAGATTTTAGCGTTCGTAACTCTTGCAGAATTTAAAGATCAAAGGCTTCGGGAGGATGAAAGTTCTGGGTTTAACCATCACAGAGTTTTCAAGACCGTAACTCGTAAACCGTTCAGGGCCCTCAAAAGACGCCTATTAAATAGCAAATTAACTTGCAGCCCCATTTATGGGCTCCGGCAACTTACGATTGCTCAACTGAAGCAGGCTCCTATTTAGGAGTTTATAGCAGTCATTTCCCTGCACAGAGTAATTTAGGAAGGGTTAACTCTCTTTATGCTCTGCTCTCTGCACAGAGCTTTTGCTGTCAGTCTGCCTGGAGGCATGCCTAATCCTCATGTAAAGAGAACTTAATTTATGATTTTTTTCTCTGAAAAAGGCACCTATTTAAAAAATTAAAAAAGTATTTCAGTATGTTTTCAGGAGTACATTACAGTGGTGTGCTCCAAGTTGTGTTGAATTAACTTTAAAATGCAGTCCAGTCAATGCAATTACTGCACATGGCAAATAGTAATTGCATATAATAATTATGACAAGTATGTGTGATTTTGTAACCTTCTAAAACATTTGCTAATCAAGTGTAGTCTTTTAATGAAGCATATTGCAAACATGGATATTTATATTACAATATATACTTTAGAGAATGGAGTTAATTCTATATCTTCCATTGCCCCACCTGTTCTAGTTAACCTCCTCATTTGGTGACAGCTATGGTTATCCATGCTTTCTATGCCTGGGCATATGTAGCATCCAATTAGTAACCAATCATCCACCATATGGGGAGCTGATGAATATTTCTGAAGAATTGTTAACCCGCTAAGTGTTAAGGATTGTGAATGTCGGTTTAAATTCAGCAGATGCACATGTGCAGCTGGGAAGATGCTTTCTGATACTCAATTGGTGTAAATGTAATCTTAATATGACATTCACAAACTTCTGCTTCCTTTAAATATATGTTCATGCACATTACAAAAGAATATATAAAAAATACTTTCCTAATGTTCCTATATGTTTAGAAAACTTAAGTGGAAATGTAAAACATAACATTTTCTACTTTCATTATATATCTGAATCCTACTTCTCCTAAGCAGCATATCTGAAGCTGACTCATTTCCGTTCCTTTAACCACCTGTATGAATAAAATATTGAGGGCTGTTTTACAGTGGTAGCTGCAAAACATGTTATGAACCAAAGAACAGAACTGGAGATGTATATAGATAGGTTAGTCATTTTGTCCAGCCTCAGTTAACAGAGAGTTGACCCTATATAACCTGGGACAGATGGGTAGGGTATCCATAAGAAATGGAAGAGGTCAGGGTTGATGCTAGACAAGAGTGTAGTAGGGGTTACAGTCCAATAGCAAAATCCAAATTGAAACAATAAGATGACACACCAACAGACTTTCTCTATGTTCAGGAAACCATGGTTGGACTGACAACATTTTATAGTGGTGGTGGTCCTTCCAAGATTGACGTAGCTGCGTCAATAATGGACATTTTTTTCCCCTGGGAATAAGTGCAGTGCAGATAATGTCAAGTGAAATCTTGTATTGATACACCATGTGTCCAGGACAATCAGAAGTGGAGCCACCTGTGTGAGGACCAAAACAAGTGTGGATGCAGGTAGATGGATTAGCTCTTATAGTGTGCTGCTTTATAAAAAGTTTGTTATAAACAACAAAACAATTGGCAATAACCATCAGGCAACAGTGCTAGAGACAGATATAATAAAGACATTTAAGAATAGCTCGGTCAAACAATGAAATGATCACCAATATTTACAAAATACTATTTTCGAAACTAATAACTAAATACAGCCTATAACACACAGTTATGTTGTTTGTCACATTGGAGGGGACATTGGAAGTATAAATGTGCTACTGTAAGTGCTTACACCAAGGAATGCAATGTTTCACACTGTAACAACTAGAACCTTTTCTGTGGACAAGTTTCCTTTCCAGGTTTCAGCTATTTAGGAAGATAAGAAAGAAAAGTGATCAGGTATGCTAGAGCATATATGTTTATTGAAACTAATAGAGAAATATCAGGCAGAAATAATATCATTTTGTGGGGACAAATAACCATTCATTAGCACTCATGGTTGCTACAGATGCTAAAATGTTTAGGTAAAACTTCATATGTTTGTTCAATATGTAACAAATTAATAATATTAGCAATTGTTTAAACCATGAGCTTAAAAGCACTTTAGAGAACATCTTATCTTCTGCAGACTCTGCTAATAGACAGTGAAATTCTTCACTCCCTGAACTGCTTTGCACCAGTGCATGGTTTACGGAGTCGGCTTTGGGCCAGTAACTTGCGGCCTTGAGCAATTGAATAGCTCCGGAATCTGAGATGAACGGGAGCCCGCAACACACCCGCAGACATACGGCCTACATCTCACCAGTTGCGGTCTTGCAATTGAATCGGGCACTTTGACTATTACTTGCCCTCTTGGTGGTAATAAGATATTACAATTGGGACGACCAGAGAATAAATATCTGACAGGTTGCCCTTTAGAACAGGATTTCCCAACAGTAAATTTGGGGAACCACTGGTGGCTCCCTTATCTGTCTGTTCTCAGAAAGAAATATGAATTAGGGTGAATAAGAGGAATAATGAAGAAAAACTGCTCCCTTAAATAGCCAATACCTTTAGTCACAGTTTGTAAATAGATCATTGAAGAACACATTTTTTCTAAATTGATCCAGGGTTGCATCTGAAAGGTGTCCATGTAAGATTTGTGTTGTAGGCAGCTGAGGCTAAGAACCCCTTCCTTAGAAATATTAACTATTTCCCAGCATATCAAATCTGTCACGCTAGCAGACTGATTTTCCTGCCCTATGTTCTTTCAAGCGCTTTGAGATATCCCCAGACCTTTTCTGGGATCAAAAGATTGTTGCTTCCGGTGCCAACCTCACATGAAGTCTATTACATAATTTCTCAGAAAAGCACTTTGAACTGCAGTCTTAGCTGGAGATTTAAATGCATGCTGCCCTTCGTGTGCAGATATCTTTAGAAAAGTAATAATCATTTGGATTAGGCTGGTAAGAGCAGTTCCTGTTCGTTGCTCTATGGATAACTCCTGAAGTTTTAGAACATTACACAACATAAAATGCTCCTTTCCAGAATCAGTTTCACTGCCAAAAATAATTCTAAATGGTTGGATCACTTATACATAAAGACATTATGAGGTTTAACGAGTTTGAGAAGGACATTTATTTTTCTTGTTTCTGATAAACAGCATTTGGAAATATTCATAATGTGTTTACTTTTTAAATAAAGGTTCCAGTGCAGGTACCACATGATTTATCCAGGATGACTATGATTGTTATCAAACTCCACTATCAGATAAAGGAAAGTTCATGGCATCATTTTTAACTAGCCAATTATTTGCTGGAGTGATCCCTGTGGCAGCAGAGAAATTTGGGTGGTTTCTTATATCATGGCAACTGGCTCTTTTCAGTCTCATCCGCTAATCTGGCTACCAATTACCAGCTAACCATTTAACTAACTGACTCATATTGAGCACTAGGGTACAGATTTAAATGTACACAAGTTACAACTAAACATTAGCAATAAACAAGAAATATTAACAGGTATTGGTATGCCACGTGCCCCACTCTTGTTTGAGAAAGGGGAGCTAGCATTATTATGATTTCTATTTTCTAAAAAAACACAGCAACTAAATAGGCAAATATTTCAATATATATAGTGTAGCTCACGGCTGTAAACAAAAATTCAAGTTATCTGCCAACTAATATCTAAACAATTGCAAAACAAAATGCTGCTTTTAGGAAGGTTTACAAAGTATTCTATGTGAGACAAGTAAACTACTTTCAAATGTAATTTTGGTTGTGGGAGTTCTTTTCAGTAATGTTCCACGTGTATTCGATGCTCCACAGAAGTAATATTACTGTGCACACCTGCAACTCATATACCCAAGCCTTTGAAGTAATGTTACAAGGCAAGCATTATGAGTAGGGCTGTGCTCAGTAATATTAATGAGCACAAACCCACTGACACCAATAATAATCCCCAAGGTTCCCTCCATCCATGGACGCGGTGAAGGGAATCTCCTGATCACCCCCTTCCCCTCTCAAACCTGTTACCCATTCATCCCATCTACATAACCAATAAGACTGCTGTGGCATCTAAAATGTTAATCCATGTGTGACAACCTGTATGTTGAATGGGGTATGATAAAAGCCTATTGCCCAAACCTCTCCCCATAGGTATTACCTAAAGATCTTTCTAAGCTCTGAAAATAACTTACTCCAGCAATCAGGATTCCAGCATCAATAATGAAATCCACACATTAATTATGTGAACCAGTTATAACATATTTGTTACTGAAACATCAGACATATTTATACCGCACACTTAGCAACAAAGGGCCATTCAATTCAAATTTGCATCCATGGTTTCCCCAATCACCTTCTAGCTCACCTTATCACCCATGCCTGAAAGTCTAAGAGAATCACCCATTGTTTTCCCTTTCCACCTCTGTATTCTTGATAGGGGAGAGACTTGTGTCATGTGACTCCTGGGGTTAGTTATCTCGCTAATCGGGTTAATAAGGACTAGTCAAGTACTAGGAAAATATTGGGCATATACAACATTTCCCTTGTAAGTGCCAGCCCCCCCAAAGCACAATATAGAAATACATCCCTTTACTCCTATCATGTTCTTACACATCCCCCAACTATAAACATCGGTACCATAGTATGGGACTAGTGGTACTCAGGCAGTTTCCACTATCCTATGCTTTAAACAGGCATAACAAGGACTAACACACAAATCACAATGTCCCCAATGTTAACCCATAAATCAGTGGGCCCCTTTCCCCTGGCACAATACGCCTAGCCGATAAGGCTGAGGGCATCAGTCTGTAAGGTATTGCACAGCTGGTGCCTTGGCATGCTACAGGCATGACACAATGCAAATCAAGATGAAGAGGACCATAACCTCTTCTATCATCATGGGTAGCCCAACAAATTCAGGGCAGAAGAGTGAGGACCAGGGCATTGCTGATCATTGCTAGATGATCATTTGAGGTAAGAAATATCATTAATTTCTACTTTTTTTACAGGCTCTATTCTTTTTTATTTTCTTGTAATTTTATTTGTGATTTTTTTTTTTTAAATGTAATCTTTTATTATTTTTTTTTGTAATATCCTCATGGATGTCCGCCCACCATCTCAAACTCAACTCGTCTTAGACCGAACTCTAAATCTTCCCACCATCTGCTACAGCGTCAATTCCTCACATCTCTCTCACTGTCAACAGTGCAATCACCACTCCCTGTCGTCTTGAGGTTCTTTTGGACCCTGCCCTCTCTTTCATTCCCCACATACAGTCACTAACAAAATCTTGTCTTTTCAATGTAAAAAACTATTCCAAAATACGCCACGTGCTAGCCCAGGGAGGCAGAAGGAGCTTAGGGAGGTTAATGCGTGGCTAAAAAAGTGGTGCAGTGCAGAGGGTTTGGGGTTTTTAGAGCACTGGGCTGACTTCTCACTTGGGTACAATCTCTATAGCAGGGATGGATTGCACCTTAATGATGAGGGCGCTTTTGTGCTAGGGGATAGGATGGTAGAACGGCTGGGGGAGTTTTTAAACTTGTAGGTGGGGGGGAGGGACTATATAGAAGTATTGGGGTAAATAGGGTAGAGAGGGAAAGGGATGAATTATTTACCCATGGGGGAGGAGAAGGGGGGAGGGTTACAATAGAAAGTAGGGAGATATTAATAGGGGCCTCAAATACAGTGGCAGGCACTTCACAACAGCAGAGCCATAGCAACATAAAGTGTATGATTGCAAACGCAAGAAGTTTGCCTGGGAAAATAAATGAGCTAGAAATATTAGCAGTACAAGAAAAATGGGGCTTAATAGGCATTACGGAAACATGGTGGGATGAATCTCATGACTGGACTGTTAATCTGGATGGTTATAACCTATTTAGGAAAGATAGGGGAAATGGTAAAAGAGGAGGAGGGATCTGTCTTTATGTTAAGCCTGAATTTAAGCCTATAGTTAGAGAAGATATTTATGCTGGCACTAACGGCATCATTGAATCCTTGTGGGTTGAGCTAAATAGTGGAGGAGCTAATTCTAAATGCATATTGGTGGGAGTATGCTATAAACCCCCAAATATAGCTGAAAGTGAGGAAATACAATTATTGTTACAGATTGGAAATGCAGCTAAGCATGGGCAAGTTCTAATAATGGGAGACTTTAATTACCCTGATATAAACTGGATAAACGAGACCAGCAGCTCAGCTAAGGGGAGCAGGTTCTTGAGTACACTCAGGGATCATTATCTAGCCCAGGTAATACAAGAACCTACTAGAAATGGGGCCATCTTGGATTTAGTCATCACAAGTAATATTGATATAATATCAAATGTAAAAATAGGGGAACCCTTGGGGAACAGTGATCACAACACAGTCTCATTTGAGATTGAATACAAAAAACAGAGTTGTAAGGGCCCAACAAAAACTCTAAATTTTAAAAGGGCTAACTTTAATGGGCTACGGGCAGCAATACAACATATAGACTTGGACAAAGAACTTACAGGGAAGAATACTGAAAATAAATGGACAACATTCAAATCCTTACTAAATAAACATACTCATCAGCATGTACCATGTGGAAATAAAATGAATAGGAGTAAATCACATCCCATGTGGCTTAACAATGACTTAAAGATCATGATGAGGAAAAATAAATATGCATTTAAATTATACAAGAAGGAGGGAACAGAGGCTGCTTTATGTGACTATAAGGAAATCAACAAGGCTTGCAAAAGGGCTATTAGACTGGCTAAAATAGAAAATGAGAAGTCAGTTGCAATGGAAAGTAAGACTAACCCTAAAATATTTTATAAATATATTAATGGGAAGAAGGCCAGGAAGGAATCGATAGGACCATTACAATGTGACACAGGCCATCTGATAATTAGTGACCAGGAAAAGGCAGATGAGCTAAATAGGTTCTTTTCGTCGGTTTACACAAGGGAGGTACCAGTGGTTGGGACACTGCAACATAATGGGGCTACACTACCTTTACTAAATAATTGGTTAACGCAGGAAGAAATACAAAAGAGGTTGGAGAAAATAAATGTTAATAAAGCCCCAGGTCCTGATGGAATACATCCAAGGGTACTGAGGGAGCTGGGTTCTGTAATAGCCAAACCATTATATCTAATCTTTAAAGACTCACTCACTACAGGGTCTCTACCAGATGACTGGAGAAAAGCAGAGGTGATACCTATATTTAAGAAGGGATCTAGAGCAAATCCGGGGAATTATAGACCAGTGAGCCTCACTTCTGTAGTTGGGAAGCTTTTAGAAGGGTTAATAAGGGACAGAATACAAGAATATGTCTATTTGAACAGGATCATAGGTAGCAGTCAACATGGATTTATGAAGGAAAGGTCGTGTCAGACCAATCTAATTAGTTTTTATGAGGAGGTTATTAGGAACTTGGATCAGGGCAACTCAGTGGATGTAGTCTTTTAGATTTTTCAAAGGCATTTGATACAGTGCCACATGGAAGACTAGTGAGCAAACTAAGGGATACAGGAATTGCAGTAAATATCTGCTCATGGATCGAGAGCTGGCTAAAAGACAGGAAGCAAAGGGTTGTTGTAAATGGAACATACTCCGATTGGTCTAATGTGATAAGTGGGGTTCCTCAGGGCTCAGTATTGGGTCCTCTCCTTTTTAACATATTTATTAATGACATTGAAGTAGGACTCGAATGTAGTGTCTCCATTTTTGCTGATGACCCTAAGTTGTGCAAGGTAATAAAATCAGATAATGATGTACTTGCATAATTTAGAGAAATGGGCGGCTAAATGGCAGATGAGATTTAATACAAATAAATGTAAGGTTATGCATTTGGGAAGGAACAATAGCCAAGCAATCTATAATCTTAATGGAGCAAATCTAGGGGTATCAGATATTGAAAGGGATTTGGGAGTACTAGTGGACAACCACCTAGGTAACAGCGCTCAAAGCCAAGCAGCGGCTGCAAAGGCAAATAAAATATTAGCATGTATTAGGAAGGGTATAGAAGCCAGGGAAGAAGATATAATTCTGCCACTATACAAATCTCTAGTACGCCCTCATTTGGAATATGGAGTACAATTTTGGGCACCACCTCATAAAAAAGACATTTTAGAGCTGGAAAAAGTACAGAGAAGGGCTACAAAACTAATAAGGGGAATGGAGGGGCTAAGTTATGAAGAAAGACTAGAAAAGACTAGCAGGAGATATGATTACGTTATATAAATACATCCAGGGTCAATATAAGGCTTTGTCAAGTGAACTTTTTGTAGCAAGAGATTTTCAACTGACAAGAGGACATCCGTTGAGGTTAGAGGAAAAAAGATTTCACCTTAAACAAAGAAAAGGGTTCTTCACAGTTAGGGTGGTTAAACTGTGGAATTCTCTACCAAAGGAGGTGGTGACAGCGAATTCGATAGACAACTTCAAAAAGGGGTTAGATATATTTCTGAATAAAGAGGGCATTCAAGGCTATCCTAGATAACTAGCAAGGAATATTGATCCAGGGAGAAATTTGATCGCCAGTTTCTGGGGTCAGGAAGGAATTTTGCTTTTTTTTCCCCTTATGAGACAATTGGCAAAGTTTCAATGGTTTTTTTTTTTATGTTTGCCTTCCTCTGGATCAATTAACAATAATAATAAATAGTCCAAATTAAAAAGATCAATAGAGATCTAAAAAGGTTGAACTTGATGGACTAACTCTTTATTCATCCTCCAATACTATACTATTAATAATTATTTAATCAATAATTTAATTAATAACTAATCCGCATATTGCAGATCAGAGGAGATCTTAACAGGTTGAACTTGATGGACTGAAAGTCTTTTTTCAACCTTAATTACTATGTAACTATGTAACTATGTAACTATGTCACAAGACACAACTACGATTCTAATACACTCCCTTACCATATCCTGTCTTGACTACTGCAACTCACTTCTGGCTGGCCTACCCACCACCTGTCTATCCCCCCTTCAATCCATATTGTAGGCCTCCACTAAACTCATCTACCGTGCTAAACGCTCTGTGTCTGCAGCATCCCTCAATCACACCACTGGCTTCCTGTAGCCTCCAAAATAAATTTTAAATCATGACCCTAACTTACAAAGCCCTCAACAACACTCCCCCCTCTTATATCTCTGCTCTCATCTCCAAATATTCCCCCACCCGCCCTCTTTGCTCTGATGACCTTCTTTCCTCCTCTTTCATCACCTTCTCTCACTCCCGCCTTCAGGACTTTTATTGCACTGCCCCTATTCTCTGGAACTCCTTGCCTTGCTCCACTAGACTAACCTCCTGATTCAAACCCTTCACAACCTCACTAAAAACACACCTGTTTAAAGAAGCCTATAACCTCCCTCCTTAACATGCACACTGCATTTCTCACCCTCCTGTACCACACCCAAAACCGTTGGATTGTAAGTATGCGAGTTTTCAATCTTGCACGGTGCTTTGGGGAAAGCACAATGGACACTGGATTCTAAGCTCAAAGACAGGGCCCTCCATCTTTGTAATGTGTTAATATTGTTTTTCCTTGATCACAACTTATGTATACCGCTACAGAATATGTTGGCATGTTACAAATAAACGATAATAATAATGATGTAATTTCTTATTATTTTTTGTAAGTATAGTTTTCTTTTCTTTTTATCATTTAGGAGTTGTTTTATTTTTACTATTTTATTGGTCGGTTGTATTTAGTGTAGTGTAGTGTTTTATTTTTTTAACTTAGGGTGCAATGGGGGTCCTTGTGGACCCCCATGACACTTCATGGGTTAATGTTAGGTTACCATGGGGGTCTGTATAGATAGTTAGGGGTTAATTTAGGTACCATGGGGGTCATTTAAGGACCCCCATGGGAGTTAGGGGTTAATAGGGATGCCATAGGGGTCTGTATAGATTCCCATGGTATCTTAGGGGATAATGGTGATACCATACTGGTCCTTTAAGGACCACATTGTATGGGGTCAATTAATTAGATGCTGGAGGGGTCATATAAGGACCTCCGTGGCAGAGGTTAATTTAATAGATGCAGAAGTCCTTGATGGACCTCTGTGGCGGGGGTTAATAGATGCCACGGGGGTCCTTCTAGGACCCCTACGGTATCAGGGTTAACTGTAGGTGCCACGGGGGTCAGATAGGGACCCATGGTGGGGGGTTAACATTTAGGTGACACTGGGTCTTTTAAGGAGGGAAAGTCCCTCTATTGGAAATACAGAGCCTCCTTTAAGATAACATTCTCATGTCACTCCCAGCTCCTCTATTTTGTCTGAACATGTACCTCACTTTTTCTGAATGCTCTGACATTTTCTCTATATTTTTGGGAAAACAGAAGGCTCAATTCAATTGCAAGCCCGCAATTTGATAGCTGTAGGCCAAATGTCTGCGGGTATGTTGCGGGCTCCTGTTTGTCTTCTTACAATGCTATTCAACTGCTCAAGCCTGCAAGCTACTGTCCCAAAGCCGAAACCATAAACCACGCACTGGTTCGTAGCAGACTCGCAAAACTGCAAAATAAACAATTATGAAAATGTTCTAGTCCTGATATGTATTAACTCATTGATACCCAAGATCGATTTACCCCCGAAATGAAGCATCAAAATAAATCAGATTTCCTGCCGATTTGAGAGCTTGAGACTCTGTAATTAATTCTAATGTCTTCCATAACTTTCCCCGTTATTTACAGTGCAGTATTGATTTTTTATTTGCATTTTCAGTGCTACGAATAGGTGTTTAACCCCCTTGCGGGTCTCCTCTAGCACTTGTAGGATTTTCTCCTTATTTTGCCATTTACAGGTGTGAAAACATTTGCGGACTTGGGGAAATTGAGCAATTGAATAGCGATATGCAAATTTAGCCATCGTAACTCTTGCGAAAGTGAAAGATTAAAGGGGGCTGTAAGTTACTGGTTTAACCATCCCACTTTTTTCGAGGATGTAACTCGTAACCTGTTTGAAGCACGCAAAAAGACGCCAATTGAATAGCAAATTAACTTGCAACCCCACTTACGGGCTACCGGATCGAGCAAAAGCTCAATTGAATCGGGCTCAGAGTTTGCAGGAGTGTGTCTGTTCTGTATTTTATATTTGTAAAGGGACAAAACAAAATTAGATGTTATGGCAGAAATGAAATATACACATATAAAGAGATAACATTGAAATTGGCTTTGCATTTAATTAATTGGGACGGGAAGTGTGTTAAAGTCTGTGCCACTATACAAATGTATACCGAATTGGCGTTGTTCCTCTTTATTAACATACTCTATAGTGAGAGATTTTGTTACTCTAGCTAAAGATAATTACAGCGAGGGATACTTTTTTCAGGCAGTTTATGCTTAGAATTCCTAATGTTAAAGCTCTGTTATCTAAGATTTCAACAAACTGTTATTATATTTACTTATAACTGTACGTTTCATTATAGGCACCATGCTGTGTACATATATGTTTACATATCTCTCAACTTCAGAGGTTTTGCTGAAACTGCAGCCATTGCCAGTGAATTTCAGTAACATTCACAAATAGTGCACTAATTGTACTACAGAATGTGTGTAATGTATGGTTCGAAGTCAGAGTTTTCATAATGTCATAATCTATTTACCAGACAGCTAACATTGAAGGGAATCACTGTGTAAGGCAGATACTACAAATGAGACCCAGCTTTATTCAAAAGTGCACCAATCCCATCATTACAAGGAAATGAAAAGTGTTAAGCGTGTAATGTGAAATCTGTTCTATTACCACAAATAATAATGAATGCATAGCTAAGGACGAGTCTCCTATAGGTGTAGATAATGACCTTACACACATACAGTTAACCCATTTGCTGTGGAAAACGCCAGGGGTAAAATACAGAACAAAACATTACAGCTCCCTCCAGTAGAGCAGGGTTTGAGACTTTAAATAGATTGTACAGCGCTGCAGTATGAGGTCTATATCCACAGAGGCTTCCTTTGATCTCTGTCATTAGGCTGGGAGTTTTGTCCTTGATGTCCATGTTAAGGATGCATACGATTGCTGGCATACTTAATATAAAAATCAAGGGGAAGGCTTGGTGACACTGTGTGTTCAAGCAGTAGCCATTCATCTGCTTAAACTGTTTAAATCCAGGCCCAATCTACATGTAAAATGAGTTCAGCCATCTCTGTCCGTTAATAATCAGTCATATGAGAGCGGCTAAGGGCTTAGTTTAGCTTCTTTTTGGTACAGGACCAAGAAATGTAATCTCTTAAGAAGGGTTTGGACAAATGGGAAGAGAGGCATCTACCTTGGGAAGAAGGGGGAGCAGTGGAGAAATGATATCACATTGGAGAAGTGTTGCATAATTGTCTCAGTGTTTTATGCTAAGAAAAACAGAAACATAAAATATTTTAAAAGTTTTTTCTGTTGAATGGGCATTACCAGATACTATTGTAAGAACATGAACATTTAAGGTGTCATTAAAGGAGAACTGAGGGTGAAGGAGGCCATGGACTGACTAATGTAATGTCCCTGTTGTACCCTACTACACAAAACATGCAAATTATACATTATTATTATCATTTATTTATAACGCGCCAACATATTCCGCAGCGCAATACAGAGGTTAGGTAAAAGTATAAACAATTTCCCCACAATTAAAAATAATGGAAGACCCTGTTATTGAGCTTTCAATCAGACATACACAGTACTTTCCCTAAAGAACCTCACAAGATTGAGAACTAGCAAACTTACATTCTAAAGGGTGCAGGTGAGGTACAGCAGAGTGATAGATGCATAGTGAATGAAGAGGCTAAATATGATAGGCTTTTTTGAATAAATGTGTTTTTAAAGAGATTTTGAAGGATTTGAGTCAGGAAGATAGTCTGGTGGAGCGAGGTAAGGGGTTACAAAGAATAAGGGCAGCACAAAGAGGTGATGAGAGAGGAGGGGAGAAGAAGGCGAGTGGGAGTGTATTTTGGGATGAGAGTAGAGAAGAGGTTAAGGGCAATGCTCTCATAGGAGCTTATTGTCTAGGGTACTAGAGACAAAGAGCAGGGTTGCTTGTTAGTGGTCCAAATGAGTCAGGAGAATCCATGCACAAGAAGTGTTTGTCACAACCGACTAGGATGATGGGATCTAGAGTATGCTAGTACCCTTATTCCCAGTAGGTTTGGACCTAAGTTTGGGTGACTCTAGACCTATGGACAGTCTTTGTTGATACAAAGGCATAAGTCCCAGCTTGCTTTGGTAGTGTACCTGGGAGCACCTTGGTAGGGAGTCAGAACGAGCTCCTCTACAAGCATATGCCTCTGGGTCAATAATACATGCTTAGTCAAAGTATGAAAATTAAGAACAACTTTATTTTGGAAACACACAGTATTTAAGAACTTTTCAACATAGTAGAGGGAGGGGCTACCTGAGGTCAGCCCCTAATGGCCTCTGGCCAATCACATAGGGTCATGTCCTGGGAATCATGAGTCCCCTCCCAGGTCCGCCCACTAGGTGTGGCTAACAGAGTCATTTGGCTTCTGACCACCAGAGGGGAAGCATATCTTGACTCTCTCCTGGGTCTTCTGCTAGGAACTGAGAAGCTCCCTGGTGAGATGGTGCCTCTGTGGCTGTGGGGATCTTATTGTTTATGACTCTTATCGCTTAAGTGTGTGTACACAAGGGATTAGCCTTTGGGGCCATATTTCCCTGACAAGATGTATGTGGCAATGTGTGCATTAGAATTACTCCCTACTGTAAGACATCGTTATATATAGTATTCCACATACTGTCAGTCTGGTCACGTAAAAGCGCACCCAACATAAAACCGCCCTCATAAGATATGGGAGTGGGGTAGGGTTTCCACATCAATCCCTCCTATGCATTAATAACTTTTATTGATGGTGATGGGAACCCTGCTCCTTTCCCTAGACAACAATCATAACAATATACCATTATAACATTATACCAGTGACTCTGTGAGCTCAAACCCCCAGTTATCATCTCCACTGGCAACAGCCTGTGGCAGACATCAGTCCAAGACTGAGATGGGCGCCGATTGAGCCATGACAGTGTTCACTATCATGTATGAATAGTTGACATTAAGGAACAAGTTGGTAAACTCTACTGGATAGATGGGTTTTCCAAAAGTGTTTGAAGCTGTGAAAAGTAGGTAGATAATTTCAAAGGGTAACGTCAACAGAAAGAGAATGTTTTCTCTTTGTTCCATTTCCCTGTCTTTACTTACCTCTTTTTTCATATGGCTTTAGAAAGAAAACAATACAGCCAATTAGCAATTATTTATAAAAATGACCCATCACAATGAAATAAGTTTATGCCTGGTGGGTGGATCAGAAAGGTTGATTTACAGGTAAATATTCCACTCATTGTTGTTGTTCAGTCTTGTCTGACTCTCTGTGACCCTATTGACCACATCATGTCAGTAACATATATATCTATGTCTCTGGTTGTGCTTATTCATAAGGTTATTTTGGCAAAGATACTGGAGTGGATTTCCAATTCCTTCTCCAGTGGACCACCATTTGTCTGACCTCTCTGCTATGACCTGCACATATTGGGTGACCCTACATGGTATAGCTCACAGCTTAATTTAAGTACACAAGCCCCTTCACACTACAAAGCGACCTAGAAGAGGTTTAATGTAAAATTATTGCAATAAAGTGCATTTTTTGTAAGTAGAAGTAGTAAATAAAGTATTTACTTTTGATTATTATTTAAATACAGCTTGTGCAAATAATATAATGCATTCATAATGGTGTTTTTATATTGATTTTAGTTACAACATTTAAATTAGGACTGAGAATAATAAAATCCAGGTTAATGGTAATAAGCGAATACGTTATCTTTCTTGTAATTCTTCCTTTAGTAATCAAGGTTAATCATCTGGCTGTAACGAAAAAGGTCTCTATTTTGTCTCCCAGTTTTCTTCCAGCTATATATCGTTGGACTCCATTGACATTTGTCTTTCTCCTATATTGCACATTGTCCAGTGTCCTTCCAAAGTATCTTTGGATTAATTTGCTACCAACTATAAGAAGGTTGAGAAGCTCTGTATGCTTTACACAAGTAAGACCTATGTCCTACTATTTGCTCCAATAAGTGAATGTAATTGTTACATCTCATAGGACACTGCTGCAAACCCCCAAGGGCTTAAAGCACTTTTCTGCTCAAAATAACCACCATAACAGCTTGGGATAGGGCAAATGCCCTAAGGAAACAAGAGTGTATAGCAGCAGTTTTTATTGTAGAAATAATTATATATGGAATCATTACAGCATATTTAACATTACCTACCATCATTTCAAATTCTTTATTACAGAGATTTATTTCAGTCCATTGCAGCCTGAGCTCATTAATACAAAAACATTAGTTTCTTTCCTCAAATTGAAAACTGGAGTATGAGAGTATAGGTAAGCTCTTCTATTGCTTCATGGAGCCCTGTCTTTATTATACATTAGAGGAAGATGAAGAGATACAGGGCCGCATTATATTTGTTATATTGTTTCACAATCCATTTGACACTACCTATAATATTATTTATACATCAGGAATGCTTTTGCATTAATATGGTTTGTTTGGTTAGGTTTTGTTCATCTTCTGAGAAATTCTGTTGACCCATGACTTGTCCGCCTAAGTCTTAGTATGAACATGTATACCCTGAAATAATACTGTACATACATGTTAAATAATGGGAATTTTATAAGTATCCTTTGTTGCATTTCCAATTAACCCTCTTTCAAATTTGTCAAAATATTTCTACTGAATTGTGCTATTCTATGAGTGTTAACAGATTCCCAACTATTTAAGGCAAAAGAGACAGAGGGTGAAAGGGGGAAAGAGACATCGGGGAGGGAGGAGGGGGGAAAGAGACACAGGGGAGGGAGAGGGGGGAAGAGACACAGGGAAGGGAGAAGGGGGGGGGGGGAGAGACAAAGGGGAAAGGGAAAAAGAGACAGAGGAGGAAAGGGGGGAAAGAGACACAGGGTAAAGAGGCCGAGGGGGAATGGGACACAAGGGAGGGAGGAGGGGGGAAAGAAACACAGGGGAGGGAGAGGGGGAAAGAGACACAGGGGAGGGAGAGGGGGGAAAGAGACATGGGAGGGAGGGAAGAGACACAGGGAAGTGAGAGGGGGGAAGAGACACAGGGGAGGGAAGAGACAAAGGGGAGCGAGAGGGGGGAAGAGATACAGGGGAAGGGGGTTGGGGAAAAAAATATATATTATCCCGTTGTTTATGATGGGCAAATGACTAGTCACTATAATAGTTTTCATAGTGTGTAACTCTTCCATCGAGGGGCGTAACCATGATGTCATCGGTGGCGGAACCTAAAGCAGGAATTGATACCTTTAAATGGATAGTCTAGAAGAAAAAAATATAAACAAGGACTTTAAATAAAAAAATGCTACTTATATGGAAAATAAGATAAGCTGCAAGAAAATGTGATACACAATGTAATACAAATGTATTGTTCCACAATTAAACTTTGAATATTATTGGTTACTAACTATTGTTGATTGCTGTTTCTGAAATTTTGTACTATGTGAAAATAAAATAAAAGTATGAAGTAAAAACAACAAAAAAGCATTATACTTTGTGGGCTTCATAAGCTAGTGAAAAATATACCCTCAGTTAACCAGAACTTCAAGCAACCAGAAAAAAAGTTGAATCCTGTACTTTAAATAAAAAAATACATTTTCCGGGCTCAAGAAATGCCAGGAGCCAGGTTGTCATGCCACAAAATGCTTACATGCACCTAGATTTCATCCACTGTACGTCTCTGCAATTCAGTTTTACCTGGAAGCAGACAGGCATGGGTGTAGGAACAGGGGGGGGGGGGGGAACAAATCCCCCCCCATATATATATGTTTATATGTATTTATATATAAGCCCTGGCTCAATTATTCTGTAAAATAGCTTATATATACATACATAGAAACATAAATATAACTCTAGGGGATTTGTCCCCCTCATCCCCTCCCCCCATTCCTACACCCATGTAATGAGCTGTATCCCCCCCTCCCCATAATAATTCTGGCTCCTACGCCCTTGCAGACAGGCATGAGCTGGATCTGCCCCCAGAATTATTCTGGCTCCTACACCCCTGCAGACAGGCATGAGTGACTGAGCCAGTTCAGTGTTGACAATGTTCCATGTGTAAGTGAGGATTGAAAGCTGCTGCTAGAACAGCCCTCACTGACAAATATACTTAGCAGAGCATCCTACGTGCAGCTAATCTAGGCCTCTTTTTAATAGTGACTCTCAAGCAACCAGAAACTACATTTACCAATCCATGTGGGTGCCGGTTAACTGAGAGTCTACTGTATTACATTTTAAGTTTACTTTGATTACTATTGTGTCTTATATCTTGTAACATCATGCATAACTAGGTCTGCATATGTCATTTAGAATTTTGTAGATTAAGGTTACATATTATTAGCCACATTAAATTAGAAGACCAACGTGAGTCCCGTAACTGCGGCGGACTTGAAATTTGGCCACTTTACGGTGCTAATAAATTGGAAGAAGCTGCGAGCTACGGGTTTGATTAAAAAATTATGGATAGAATGATGGATTTGCGGCTGTGCAGACGATTAATTGGTGTAGAGCGTAATTACGGGTTTAGACGGAGCCAATGGAAAAAGAGATTTTTAGCGTTACTTCACTGAAAAAGGAGAGGGTAGATTTCAAAGTCCTACGGGCTTCAAATACAGTTTGCAATCGGACCCACATTCCAGCTTAATGCAATATTAATAAAGTCGTAAATATGATATTCTATCACATGCGAGTTACAGTATATGTATTAACACATTGATTGCCAGGATCGATATAACACAAAATATAAACATGAAATGAAGTATTTTTCGGGGGCCGATATGTGGGCTTGAGAATGTTGTGCTATTAATTCTAAGATCTAACATCACTTTCCCTTTTAATATATGTACAGTAGTGTGATTTGATTTGCATTACAAGTGCTACGTATTGGATTTTACCCCACTTGTGGGGCCTCTCGGGCACACGTTGGGCTTTGGGCTCCATTTGAGTAACGGCTTGCTCGTGAGTGACCACGTTGCAATTTAAAAGCTGAATTGAACAAGTAGTGGTTGTGGGCTTGAGAGAACAAAGGATTTGTGGCCGCAAAGTTCAACGTACCCTGTCACGTAGGCATTTTTCGGCTCTCCTGCTGCTTTACCCGCAAGTCGTCTGCGGGGACATTACTGGGCTAATTTAATAGCCGCAAGTCCTACTTTTTTAGATACGGGCTACGTTTGACGACGTTGCCCCAATTTAATGAGGCTGTATTTATATAATTATGCTATTGCAAAGTCTTTTTTTTAATAATATAACAGTTCACTCCAAAACATAAGTTCATACAACTAAATTATCAAAGTTTTAGGACCTTGCAAAATGTTGTTGACTTTCAGAACATTCATACTTTTTGAATAAATTCAAATATATTGGTCAAAATCATGTTTGAAAGATTTTATACGTATTTTTAACTGTCACCCAAATCCCCTTTTTTTAAACCTAGGTCTAATTTCATATATTGTCATTTATGTTTTCATATTTTTCCGATTCCATAAGACTCATATGAGAGATTTCATTTATTACGAATACAGATGTTTTTTGAGAAGTCTATATACATTTAATATGTTTATCTGTCAATCGTAATTTCATTTTAGAGAAGCATATTTATTTCAGTACATAGAAAACTCTTTATGCTTGCTTGTCAATTGTGAGCATTCATTGACTAATATAAAAAATGTGAATTACTATTTATATATCACTTTTATTGAAACAATGTATCCCATTCATCTATTATTATATTTTACTTTCACCATGGAATCTGTGGGGGTAGTTGGGATATCTAAATTTTTTTATTATTTTACTTAAAAAGGTTCTTTTAAAAAATCTATATAATAGCTCAGGTCTATAACTGAATAGTAGATTATTCAGAATGAATTTTTCCAATATATATTTAAAACTAGGGCTTGTAATATTGACCCCAATCTCCCTTCTATATAGCTAGTTCACA
Organism: Discoglossus pictus; assembly: GCA_027410445.1. Taxonomy (NCBI): domain Eukaryota; kingdom Metazoa; phylum Chordata; class Amphibia; order Anura; family Alytidae; genus Discoglossus; species Discoglossus pictus. The sequence goes on along the minus strand of CM050167.1, from coordinate 187,215,874 downwards.
CTTGTGGAATTCCTGCTCACACTGAAGACAGTTACACACTATGAGGTCAGAGCCCATCAGTACATAGAATGTCTTAGCATGACAAAGCTATTGGGGGGTCCAATTGATCAACTGACCGTCTGGGCAGATGGGCTGAACAATAAGGGGCGGAGGAGGCAGCGTGTACTATTTACAATTAAACTACTTGACCAGCTGAAATGCGGCCATGTTACGACCCCTCTATTAAGGTTTTATAGATGTGATGAGAGTGGGGTCATTCTATTGTGACCAGTCCATAAAAATGTTGCCAACAATTTAAAACCAATTAGTAGGCCATAAACTACACTGATGCTTACACTTCATTAAGCATTTACAAAGAAACTTTATTCCTGTGCTTGTGTTCTATTAACAAAGACATTTCTAAAAAATATGTAATTGGCCCTGGGAAAACATCATCAAGAATGGAGCTCCGGAGCAATGGATAGAACATGCTCACTAATGAAGACATGTCTAGTGCATCACCTGCATCCAGTTGTACAGGTTAGGGTATAATTAAATAATATATTTTACTGAGTTTTGGAAGTAATTTAGGAGATATAAGTAGCAGAAACCAACCCATTTATTTCTGTGATTAAAATAGATATCATACAATCATTGAGTTACTGGTAATTTATGATAAAATTACAGCATGTTGACAAAAGCCATACAATGGTGTTGGTGTAGCAAGTGGTTTAAAAATGGACAAATTATATATATACTATTTTGGGCCAATCAAAAGTATCACAAGCTGTAATTGATTTGCATTAGCAATTGGCTAATTTTGAAATTATTGCTTGTTTTAAAGAAATACAAATGGCGTCATCTTGAGTTACTAAATGGACATTGGCATGTTAAGGATATATGGTACATTATTCAATAATCTGTTTAATATTATACATTGAATTATATCTATTGATAATATTATAATAGATATTGATATTTTGTGTTCGCTCATATTATGTAGGCCAGACCTTCATTCTTCTTACTTCGGAAACTGTACCAGTGAGTTTGTTGTTGTTGTTTGGTTGCTCAGTCATGTCCAACTCTCCATTACACTATGAACCTCAGCACGCCAGGAACATCTATCATCTCTGGTTCTGCTCATTTATAAGGTTTTCTTTGCAAAGATTCTGGAGTTGGTTGCCACTTCTCCAGTGCACCATGATTTGTCTGACTTCTCTGCTATGACCTGACCATCTTGGGTGATCCTGAATGGTAAAGCTCACAGCTTCATTGAAGTGCACAAGCTTGTTCACCACAACAAGGTAGCAATCCAGAAAGGGACCAGTCATTTTAGTCAACCTTAATTTACAGAACTTTACAAGACTTGTTACAGTTTGTAAATTAGAAGAGGACAGGACTAGCTACATGCTTATGAATATAGGCTTAAACAAAATGGGTCTCATTCAAATGCGATTTGGCCAATACAGAAGTTTTTAGTTAGTGAACTTTTATCCAAAAGCAAGGTCTTCACTAACTAAAAACTTCTGGTAAAAACATATGCTATGTGCTTATATAGAGCCCTATTCAATTGGCCAAATCTCAATTGAATGAGGACCTATATGTTTATGTTTATGATCTGTATGTATAAAAAAATAGTTAAAAAAAAAATTCAATAAATTGCACTAATTGAAAGTATCCCATATAATAGTTGTCAAACTGTGATTTGTCGTCACGCTTGCGAGTCTTGCGAAGCGAGGCGAGCCGTTAACGCATAAAAGCCTTCCGAGCTCGGAGCACTTAGGCAATGAGCGCCGAAACACCCGGGACTTAGGCAAAATTAGCTCCAAAGGCGCTCCTGCTAGCCTTGCAAAGCGAGGCGAGCAGTTGAGGCATTGAAGTACACAGGACTTAGTCAGCAAGCAGTTAGGAAACGCAGGGAAAAAAACACATTCACACACAGCACAAGGGAACCGCAAGGATGCCTGGAAGAGAGATGGCATGCAAATTTAAGCCGAATTTGCCGAGTTACGGCACTCGAAAATCGTCTAAACAAGAAAAAAAATGGCGGGCGAAAAAAATTAAAGCGAGGGTAAAGGAGACCGAGGCGTGCAAATCACCGCCAGGCACGTATGAGTTAGCCAGGAAAGTAGGAGATACAAAATATACCATTACAACGGACGGAAAATGCTTGCAAGCCAAGTAACACATAGAATAAAGCCGCCATTTTACAAAACTAACATGCAAATAAGAACATTACAATTCTAAAATGGTGCTGTACAAGCCTACGCAAATGTTTTGACCTTGCACACGCAGCCTATTTACACTGCACACTTGGCACATTGCTGACACTTTCTCCTCAGGTGATCAACAGTCCAACTGTACATTTTCTGATGCAGGAAAATTGTTAGCTCTTCAGGATATTGATTGCTGCATATTAAATAGAAATAGGTAAAGTATATTAATTAATTAATTGATATCAATTTATTAATTCACTGTACTAAAAAAATGGTATGTTTTACACTGTACTTATATATCTGTCTTTGCGATGAGTGCTAAAGGTGATCGTTGCAAAGGAGGAAACTTGAAGTACACGAGGGGAGAGGCTCGCAATGAGCGCCAAAGGTCCTCAGAGGAACAAAAGCCTTACATTGTGTGGCAAACCGCATTGCCATGGCTTCAAATTTTATTGCCGTCATTTTAGACGGGCAAGTCGCTATTGACTAATTATGTTCACTATTGGATTCTATATGATCATAAAAATCCCAAACTTGTATGCATAATATTTGTTAAACATATCAAGTAGCTATGATGTGCATCCTTGTATTTACTATTCACTATCTCCTATGAGGAAAAGTTGCCATTACAGCCCTTCACACCTCTTCACAGTGGGGGATCACTGTTACTGTTTTAGTGATTGATAGTGGTTTGTGAGTGAGCTAATGGACAGCACAGATTAGTGATTACAATGAGGCTCACTAACTCACAGCTTAGCTCTAGTAAATATGCGTCACTCTTTTGTAATGAAAATATTTTTTCCCCATTTCAAATGAAATGCCCTGCACAAGGACCTCTACCATGTTGCAAAAGTCAAGATGGACATGGATAAATAATTTCACACTTGGACACAAAGGGCCTCATTCAATTGCAAGCCTGCAATTCGATTGCAGACCGCCGAAGGTCTGCGGGTGTGTTTTGCGGGCTCCCGTTGGTTTCCCATTACCATGCTATTCAATTGCTCAAGGTCACAAGTTACAGGCCCCAAGCCAAAACCCTAAACCATGCACTGGTTCGTAGCAGTTCAGGGCGGGAAAATGATCAATTCACCAAACCTGTAACAGCCTATTTTTATTTAGCCACAGAAAATGAGACTGTCATTATTACGCAGTAAAACATGGAGGTTACATGTCAATCAATTAGGTTCGGGGGTCTGATATGTGATCAGACTCGAAAAAAACTGCAAAATAAAGAATTATGAAAATGAATGCCAATACTGATTTCCTGCCGATTTGCCAGTTTGAGACTGTTGTGCAATTAATTCTAATGTCTCTCTTTCTCGTTATTTACAGTGCAGTAGTGATTTTTTATTTGCATTTACAGTGCTACTAATAGGTGTTTAACCCCCTTGCGACTCCTCTCTAGGACTCGATTGCGATTTGAGATTTTAGCCTTGCGAAAGTGAAAGATCAAAGGCTTCTGGAAGGTTAACCATCACCATTTTTTCAACCCTGTAACTCGGAAGCCGTTCCGAGCCTGCAAAAAGACAACAATTGAATAGCAAAATAGCTTGCGACCTCACTTTCGGGCTTCCGCATCTCCCGAAACCTCAATTGAATGGGGGCCAAATTATGCAGATCTTAGACATTCAAATCAAATACAAAACTTTTAGTAACTGTTTCTGAAAACCTAAACCCTTCAGAAGTGATGGCTCCCCTCTAGTTTAACTTGACCTTCTTCATACAAGATAGTTTTAAGCATGTGCTATTTTTACCTGATTTTATTTGTCTGAGTAATGAGACATACTAAAAGGCCTCAGTTTAATTCAGTAAAAAATAAAGTATTTTAACAACTTGAGTACTGAACTTTCTCGACTGAATTAGAAGCAATTTGCATGTCATTCAAATGGTGAAGAGGATAAGGGACATTCAATTAGCCAAGCACTAACTTCACTGATGCATGCCATTAGCACAGCAGTCTGTCTGAGCAAGGTATATCAGAGCTGAAATGAACGGAAAGCACTCAGCTAAGTTACCATTTGCAACTTTCAATTCATAAGCAAATAGGAATAATATGTTTTTAAATAATTACTAAATCAATCCCATATAACTACACTGCAGATTCTGCAGGTGTCAACTGGTTAAAGAGCCACTGTAGTGGTCATATAATAGAGATTAATTTGCTTATTCAATTACTGATTAGCTTTTAAAACTTACATTTCAACGTCAGTGTTTCAGGAATTTGCAAAGCTGATCCTCTCTGCCCCCATTAGGTTTCCAGGGGAATAGCAGAGGCTCTGCTCAGGGGGATGTCCTATATTTTATGCCTGCAGTGACCACAGCAGGGAAGGAGGCAGATAATGGGGAAATTCAAAAATACCTCCCATAAGAGGTTTATAGAGATGTACATCACAGCCCCTGTGATTCTTAGGGTAGCACGTCTTTAGCGCTTCACAACAGCGCGCCGTCATCAGCACCCCGACAAATGAGCGCGCCCACAACTGCGCTCCCAATAAGAGCACGCGCCCTACAACGGCTTGCTGCCCGCATACTAAGGGTCCTGCAGGGGCGACAAAGATGCGGGAGGTGGTTAGACTGGGACCAGCCTGGAGGAGGAACCGAACGGAGGCCGAGAGCTTCAGGTACCTGGGCCCCCAGACCCACACCCAGGACCCAAAGACCTCTTCAGCCTAGGTGTCATTGCCCCCTTCTACCCCCCTCCACCATGGGTACCAGGACCCCCAGCCCATTCATTCCAGCCCCTCCCCCCGCCTGGGTACCAGGACCCCTGCCTGTCCCATAGGAGCCTTCACCGACTCCATCGCTGATTCCCAGCCCCCATATCCCTGTATGTGTCCCCCATCCCCATGAGCATGACCACCCCCAGGGCATGCCAGGACCATACGCCGGCAGGGAGCCACCCAGGGCAGCAGGGCGGCCAGGAGCTGTAGGGATCAACAGGGCAACTGTGTAAGAGTGGGCATGTGAGTCTGGGGGGACAAGGCGGCATTCGGGAAAAGAGGGGGGCACTTGTAGGCTAGGAGGTAAAGGGATCAGCTGTTGTTGGGGGGCACACATTTGTGACGTGCGCGCTTTAACAGGCTTCCTCATTTGTCGCAGAGCTAACATTGTCGCCTATTGCCAACGCGCCCTATAGTCGGATTGCCGATACTCAGTACGTCTTGCAGAAAGACTCCTATCAGTACCCTGTCAGTACAGCCTCTACTTCCTTCCCCATGCCTTTGGGGGCCGAGGGGAGAAGCAGATCTGCTGCCTAAAAAGCTAAAGTTCAGATGAAGTCTTTAAAAAAATGTGAATATTTTTCTTCATATACTCTTTTAATTGCTAATCTGTTATTAAATACACAAATTAAATCCTATTGAATGAGCACTACAGTGGTCTTTTAATCGGCTCCTCTAAGCAGAGCACAAACATGAAACATAAAAGCAATTCTTCCAGGTACTTGCACTTTCAGCAGTGCTTAGAGGAAAATTCAAGCAATGGAAAACTCTCCTTTCTCACTGTGTCCACAGGAGTGGAAAAAATATATTGCTTTGAAAGTGGTATTTATACCCAGTGTAAAATATAAACGTTGTCAAAAAGATAAATAAAGGAGGCGAGTGAACGCGGAAACCATAATAACAGACAATAACCAAACCTTCAAATGATATCCTGAGTGCGCTATATAATTTATTTCGTACACACAAACATCCCCTGTCTGTGAAAGAAAAGAGATCGTTTTGCAGTGATATTGGTGTTTCATACCATTTTTTATATGATAGTATAAATTAAAAATATATTTTGCTGCTTAAAAATGTTATAAAATCCTTGATAAATAAAACATTTTTAAGGGTCTTTGATATATTGGGCAATCTTTAATAAAATCCTGGGCCACATTTTAGGGGTTTTATGATGCTGTAACTAAGTGGACATGATAAAAGCGCCACGGAATATGTTAGAGCGTTAAAGATAAACAATCACATATAATAGTTGTCAAACTGCGAGTCACGCAAAGCGAGGGACGCAGTTCAGGCTGCAAATGCAGACCTCGCGAAGAGAGGGCCGCATTTGTGGAGGAGGAGGCTCCAACGTCGGCTGCAAGGAGCAGAAGGCTCATTGCAGGCCGCAAATGCGGACCCTCGCAAAGCGAGGGGCTGCATTTGCGGAGGGGGACATAAACTCCAATGAGTCGTAGGCTTATTGCAGGCCGCAAATGTGGACCTTGCAAAGCGAGTGTGGACCTACGGCGCCTCACTCGCGGTTTAAAACAACACAGAAAAGCGGGACTTTGAAAAAAACACAACCATGCTGCGGGATAAAGAAAAAAAAACAATAACGCACAATGAGGAAATAAGGACTTAGCCAAAAAAAATTCGACCCGCGGGACTTATCAAAAATACGAGGGCCCAAAAATACGAAGTTAACCGCACAGCACGAGGGGGGGGGGGGGGCAGCCAGGATGTCTGGGGTTGAGGTTGCACGCAAGTTAAAGTCGAATTTAAGGAGTTTCGCCACTGGAAAATCGACTAAGCGAGAAAAAAAATGGTGGGTGAAAAACATGAAAACGAGGCTACACGACCCCGAAGCACAGAAAACACCAACAAGGACATGCACCAATTATGACCCGCGGAACTGCAAAAATACGAAGTTAACAGCCGAAACGCGCACAAACACCAAAACCACAACAACAACAAAATACCAGATAAAACAAATATCACAGACAGCACGGGGGGACAGCCAGCACGTCTGGGAGTGAGCTTGCACACAAATTTAAGTTGCATTGAAGAAGTTTTCCAACTTGAAAAACGAGAAGAAAAATGGCGGACGAAAAAAATGAAAACGAGGCTAAAGGACACAGAGCTGCGAAAATCACCGCCAGGCACGTACGAGTTAGCCAGGAACGTAGCACATAGAAAATATACCATTATAACGGACGGAAAATGCTCGCGAGCCAAGTAACCCCCATTTTAGAACACTTACGAACAACTCATAACATTAGGATTCTAAAATGCCGCTTTAGCCGCCTAAACAAACGGTTTGGCTTTGCGCATGCAGCCTATTTACACTGCACACTTACCACATTGCTGACACTTTCTCCTCACATGATCAACACTCCAACTGTAAATTTTCAGATGCAGGGAAATTCAAATAGATTGTTAGCTCTTCAGGAAATTGATTGCTGCATATTAAATATAAATAGGTAATGTATATTCATTTATTAATGCATATTACTTTATTAATTCCCTGTACTCACATTTTTTTTACATTTTACACTGTACTTATATATCTGTCCAAAGGTGATCGCTGCAAAGCCAGACAATTGAAATACACGAGTGGTAGGATCACAATGAGCACCGACGATGCTCATTATGAGCCCTGTGATGAGCCAAAGGCGCTCAGCGAAGGTCTCACCATGAGCGCCAATGGTGCAAAAGCCTTACATTGTGTGGCAAACAGCATTGCCCTGGCTTAAAATGTTATTGCCCTGTTATTTTTGATGGGCAAGTCGCTAGTAATATTAATAATAGACAAAAAATTTAGAGACTTAACAGAAGAAGATCAGATAAAGAGGTGGCAGGAATACACTGAGGATATATACAGGAAGGTCTTAACAGCATTGATGACTTCAATAGTTTGTGCAATGAGCTGGAGCCAGACATCTTGGAACGAAGTAAGATGGGCCATAGGATGCCTTGCTGATAACAAGGCTGCAGGAGTTGATATAATCCCTATTGAACTGTTCAAAATCCTACAAGATGATGATGTGAAAGTGTTGCTTACCTTATGACAACACATCTGGAAAACTCCAAAATGGCCAATAGAATGGAAAAGGTCAGTCCTGATCCTAAAAAAGGACAGTTCAGTGCTCTGATTATCGAACAATTCACACAATGCACTCATTTCAAATGCTAGCAGGGTAATACTGAAGATTCTACAAGCTCAACTCCAAGAATATATGGACCGGGAAAAGCCAGATGTGCAAGCCGGGTTCCGCAGAGGAAGAGGCACAAGAGATCAAATTGCCAATGTCAAACGCTGGATAATAGAGAAAGTAAGAGAGTGCAAGAAAACACTTACTTCTGCTTCATAGACTATTCTAATGCCTCTGACTGTGTGGATCACAAGAAAATGTGGCATGTCCTTAAAGAGATGGGAGTACCAGATCATCTAATCATCGTCCCGAAGAATCTGTATGTGGACCAAGAAGCCATGGTCAGAACTCAAAATGGGACAACAGAATGGTTCAAGATGATCAATGGTTCTACTCTGATGGCTAAAAGTGAAGAGGAACTAAAAGCCTATTGATGAGGGTAAAAGAAGAGAGTGCAAAAGCAGGCCTGCTGCTCAACTTTAAAAAGACGAAGATCATGACAAGCAGCAATCTCAGTTCCTGGCAAATAGATGGGGAAGAAGTGGAGGCAGTGACAGATTGCAGTTTCCCGGGATCCAAGATCTGTAGCCATGAATATAAAAGATGTTTGCTTCTGGGGAGGAAGGCTATGGCAAGCTTGGACAAACTAGTAAAAAGTAACAATATTAAACTATCAACAAAGGTCCGCATAGTGTGGTAGATTAGCTTGTTACCTTTAGATTAACAGCAAGGAGATCATGTACTCTTTTATTCTTTTATTTAAAAGCCCAAAATGTACACCACATAATAGCTTACATCAACCAAAATTATATCAAAACACACAGTTCTCTTGAATATATCTTCATCAATAGAAAAAAGGGAGCATTTGGCCCGCCCGTCTCTCCGAAATGCTCCAACCTCCAGGGACCCTTTTATTTTGCGGCACTTATGCTGCTCAGGAAGTTCACACGCTCAGACTTTTTCCTGGGGTTGAACACTGTACGTACTTCGGTACCTTCTTCTCTGGTGTCTTTCATTTTAAGCCGCTTACCTTTGTCCCAGCCTCTGTATCCACCTTTCAGGGTCCCCACAAACCGACTTTGCTCTGCAAACTGACTTGGCTCTGCTCTGTAAACCAACTTGGCTCTGTGCTCTGCAAACCAACTTGGCTCTGCTTTGCAAACCGACTGTGCTCTGCAAACTGACTTGGCTCTGCTCTGCAAACCGACTTTGCTCTCTCACTCCAAATCATCATCTTTTCTCTAGCTGATGACAGCAGCACCCTAATTGGGCCTCTTTCAGCAGACTTCACATACTGCTCACACTGCTTAGGTCCAAGCCTAAGTGAGAACTCCACCCATCTCTTTGTTGTTGTCTTAAAGGCTATCCACAGTTGGGCCTCAATTAGCCTCCGATTACTGCCCTAGTTAGAACTATGGTATTCCCATTAATAACATACGGAGTGAGAGCTAGACCATAAAGAAGAATGAGCGCCGTAGAATTGATGCCTTTGAATGGTGGTGTTGGCGAAAACTATTTAGAGTCCCTTGGACTGCAAGAAGATCCAATAAATCAGTACGTACAGGAAATCAAGACAAACGGTTCACTAGAAGGTATGATCATGAGGCTGAAGCTCAAATATTTTGGCCATATCATGAGATGGCTGGATTCCCTAGAGAAGATCCTGTGAAAAATTGAAGGCACAAGAAGAAGGGAGAGACAGAGGCGGAGCTGGATAGATGAGATAATTGAAGTAACGAACATGAGCTCGGAGGGGCAGTGAGTGAGAGGTGTACCTGGGGTGCTGTGGTCCTTAGGGTCACAGACAGTCAGACACAACTGAATAACTCAACAACAGCTGCTGAAAATCTTAGTTAATCTGGCCTAATGTGAGATTGATATGTTTTAACCAGGTCTAATGCACCAAAAATTTGCTGACGCTGCAAAGAATTTTTTTCTGTAGTTACAGCAATTTGCCCTATAGAAGACAACCAATACAGTCACAGACCCTGCTATACTTAGTGAGTTTTGCCCTTTTTCATAATTTATATGTTTGGAAGGTTATAATAACTAGAGAACTAACAATGGGGAGAATTTACTAAATGATCGCTTGTGCGCATCCTTATGTGATTGCCCCTGTAACCTGAGATCCAGCATTTCAGGTCATAGTGCAAAAAACTAAAGGCTCTTTCTGTAGTAACAGCAAGCTATGGGCCTCATTCAAATGCAATTTGCCAATTGAATAGAGCTCTATATAAGCACATAGCAATTTTTTTTGCAGATATTTTTAGTTAGTGAACCTTTATCCAAAAGCAAGGTCTTCACTAACTAAAAACTCCTTTAAAAAATGTATGTTATGTGCTAATATGGAGCCCTATTCAATTGGCTAAATCTCATTTAAATGAGGCTCTATATGTGGGTCATCACAAGTTATCATGAACGAGGTGTTTAATGGGCATGTTACATGTGGCATACTGTGAAAATCCAAGTTTTTGAAATTTACTAAACACAAATCTTGCTAATAATTACCTACAATGCTGATATTTACCACCGTGTGTTTCAACCCCACAGAATATTCAGCTTCTAATATATACACACATATAAAAGTATTCACCCCCCCCCCCCCCTTGGCATTTTTCATGTTTTGTTGCCTCATAACCTGGAACTAACCTGGATTGTTTGAGGATTTGCATCATTTAATTTACAAAGCATGCCCACAACTTTAAAGATGTGTTGTTTTTTTTATTGTGAAGCAAACAACAAATTGGACAAAATAACTTTGGATAAGTCTCTATGAGCTTGCCACATCTTACCTCTGGGATTTTTGCTCATTCATCCTCGCAAAACTGCTCCAGCTCCTTCAAATTGGATGGTTTGCACTTGTGATCAGCAATCTTTAAGTCTGACCACAGATTTTCTATTGGATTGAGGTCTGGGCTTTGACTTGGTCATTCCAACACATCTACATGTTTCCCTTTAAACCACTCAAGAGTTGCTTTAGCAGTGTGTTTGGGGTCATTGTTCTGTTGGAAGATGAACCTCTGTCCTAGCCTCGAGTCATACACAGAGTGGTACAGGTTTTGCTGAAGAATATCCCTGTATTTATCACCATCCATCTTTCCCTCAACTCTGACCAGTTTCCCAGTCCCGGCTGCTGAAAAACATCCCCAAAGCATGATGCTGCCACCACCGTGTTTCACTGTGGGGATGGTGTTCTTTGGGTGATGTGATGTGTTGGGTTTGCTCCAGACATAGCGTTTTCTTTAAAGGCCGAAAAGTTCAATTTTAGTCTCATCAGACCAGAGCACCTTCCTCCATACATTCTGGGCGTCTCCCACATGCCTTTTCACAAGCTCAAAAGGTGCCATTTTGTTTTTTGCTGAAAGTAATGGCTTTCTTCTAGCCACTCTGCCATAAAGCCCAACTCTATGGAGCGTACGGTTTATTGTCGTCCTATGTACTCCAGTCTCTGCTGTGGAACTCTGCAGCTCGTCCAGGGTTACCTTATGTCGCTGTGCTGCCTCTCTGATTAATGCCCTCCTTGCCCGGTCCATGAGTTTTGGTGGGCGGCTGTCTCTTGGCAGGTTTGCTGTTGTGCCATGTTCTTTCCATTTGGTTATGATAGATTTGATGGTGCTCATGGGGATCATCAAAGATTTGGATATTTTTTTATAACCTAACCCTGACTTGTACTTCTCCATAACATTGTCCCTTACTTGTTTGAAGAGTTCCTTGGTCTTCATGGCAGTGTTTGGTTAGTGGTGCCTCTCGCTTAGGTTGCAGCCTCTGGGGCCTTTCAAAAAAGGTGTCTATATGTAATGACAGATCATGTAACACTTAGATTGCACACAGGTGGACATCATTTTACTAATTATGTGACTTCTGAAGGTAATTGGGTGCACCAGAGCTTTTTGTGGGGTGAATACATTCGCACATGCCAATTTTCTGTTTTCTATTTCTAAAAAATAGTTTTATGTATATATTTTTCTCATTACACTTCACCAACTTAGACTATTGTGTTCTGATCTATCACATAAAATTCAGATTAACACTGTATAGGCACTGTATATATATATAATAATTATTAAATATAAAAAAATGTATAGACTGCAAGTGTATATATGTGTATATATATATATATATATATATATATATATATATATATATATATATATATTCACATTTGAACATCTAAAACCAGTTAAAAAAAAGATTTAATGCCCAAAATTTAAAAAAATAGTTACTACATTGCATTCAGTTACTACACTGCACTGCATTCACTCTGGGAACCTTGGCAGGGACATGAAAATTTGCCCACAAAGACTTCACTCTTGCAATCCATAGCCATTTAAAAAAATGGCTTCCCTTTAGCCTATGCCTGCTTTATCACACAGCTTTGAGCAAAGCTAAGGTTGGATTATGCACAAGCTAGGAATCCCACCTGTTTCTGCCTTGCATCAGCATGGGGCTGGTTCCTTAGTTTGTGTAGTGGATCTTTTGAGGAGGTAGTTCACCACAACAATCATTTAATTTATAATGGGCAAAAGGTCCAAAGAGCCCAACACAAAAAAAATGTTTTTGTACCGGGGCCCTCCATTCATACTAGCTCCTCCACTGTTTATATATCAACTAGCGAATTGCCCGTCAAAAAATGACGGCAATGAAATTGTAAGGTAGCTAATGCTGTTTAGTGTGTAATAATGAAATATATAATACATTAATAAATGAATATACTTTACCTATTTTAAAGCATTGTGTGGAAGAGCTGTGAATGTGTTTTGATGTTGCTGCAGCATTAGTGGTGTGGATCTGCTGTGTAAGCGTGCTGAATGTGTGCAGTGTAACACTGTGCGTGCGCGAGGCCAAAGCGTAGTCATGTACTTCCGCATTGGCGTAAAATGGCGAGTAATGTGTGGTATACGTCTGTATCGGAATATCCGTAGGTGTTTTGTGGTGTTTTGCGAGTTTCTTGTGGTGTTTTGCGAGTTTAGAGTGCTGTAGCCTCGTTTTCGTTTTGTTCGGCGGCCATTTTTTCTCTCGCTTCGATTTTTTTTTAGTCTCTAAACTGTTTTATTTCGAGTAAAATCGAGGTGTAAGTTGTATTTTTGAGGTGCTGGGTGCTCCCTCTTGGTGTAGGTAAGTTTGTTATGTATGTGCTGTGTGTATGTATTGTGTTTTACATTTTGTAATGTTCGCGAGTTGCGTCCGCGTGTTGCGAGGCCGTAATGTGTGTGAACGTGTGTCGTATGTTGTTTGCGAGTGTCGTAATGTGTGTGTCGTACTGTTTGGGTTGCGACGTGAAGTTTGCGAGGGTCGCAGTTGCTGGCATGGAGCGCCTACAGCGCTCCATGCCAGCAACTGAGACCCTCGGGCAGTGCCCTCGCTTCGCGAGGGCCTTGGCTCGCTGTGCGAGCCGCGGCCCTCGCTACGCGAGGACCGCAGCTCGCTACGCGAGCCCGCAGCGTTAGCAACAACTCGTACGCTCACAACTATATATGTGATGTTGATGTCATACCAACCATTGCATCGTTGCCAACTACTATTGTGTCTTTCATGGCTTATAAACAGAATATAAACATGAGTATTTGGCATTGCTTTTTTTTACATGCAATTGCATTTGTGTTTGACGAAAGCTATTAAACTGCACGTGATTAAACCCTATAACCCACATGCGCTACTCTTTTCGCACTGTGTAAAATGGTGGATAGGAGCTGTATCTATAATTTATTATTATCAGACCTAATTACAAGACCTCCGTTTTAGTAAATCACATGTAGACCTGAGTAGCTCTAATGTGCGATGTCCCACGGTAGCTTAACACATGTACAATTAATAAATTGCCCCAATGTAGGGTATTATATTATGGTGTTTTATCTTTTTTCTTTATGATATGCACACAGGCACAGGCAAAAGGATAAACTTAAAAAATATTATTTAATAGCAGGTCAATTTGGTTTCAAAACAAGAGGAGGAAGTTATGGGGGAAACAAAAGCCCTTTCTATGATTAAGGTTTTTATTATTACCAAGAACCAGTTGAAAAAGAGGCTCAAGAAATAACATAGAAACCTATGCTGGTGAGGAACCTCTCACCTTATTGCCCTACCTGTTTATTAGTTAACATTATAGATGACATCTGTCTGTTTGCCCTCAAAGTCACAATGTATTGGGACTGACACTGTGATCGCAGTATAATTTATTTGATATGACTTAACACTCGCACCTAATGTGTGTAGACTTCTTCAAAAACTGTAAGTATTTCAATTATCTAACTAAAATCTTCTCACTGGACCTAAACATGTTCACATCACAAAAATATAACAAGTTCTTCAAAATATGTAGACAGTCTGAAACCAATAAGCCATAGCACCCAACAATGGTAGTAACAATCATTGCCTTTTACTGAATCTCAATCATTGTTGTTTTATGACACTTTTAAACAACAATGATAGTATATTTAATAAAAATAAATGTATATCTGCATTGTGTCAGCTCTATAAAAGTGACAATATGCAATGTGTATAGAAGTCCAGCCAAACGCTCAACTAGCCATTATTCCATTTCCTGTACACATGTATTCACTCAATGGATGGCCATTAAAGAGGCCCTGTGTATTTAGCATTAGGTTTGCTGAATGCTGCTTATAACAGGTATATGTTTAAGTGGACTTGACTCAGAAGCTGGCACTTTTAGTAAAAAAGGAAAGATGTTGTTATTTTTTCCCTCTTTAGTACAGACACACTCTGCTTCATCTGAAGAAGCTCTTAATTACTGAGTGATTATAAACATGGCTCCTTAGAACAGGCACGTTATACAGGCGGCTAGTCTTAGCATACAAAAGAGGTTTTATTCCATTCGCAATGGGTGACTTCACCTATCGGCAACATATGGGAATGGAAATAAATTAAGAGCACACAAAAATTTGCTCTGCAACAAAAGGGGTAAAAACAGAAGAGAAAAAAACACTTGGAGAAACCCCATAAATATAAGGTAATCAATCAGACCCTGCATCGAAACCAATGAACTTGTGCCTGTACTTAAGTATACTGTATGGCTGAAATACTTGACCCTAAAAATAATCTATACTAATAACAGAAATATCTATTTTTCCTATATTGTCTAATTGTCTATGGGCCCGGTTCAATTGTCCAATTCGTAAATTTATACGCACTTAAAATCACTCTTAATATTGCTACATATTCGCCAAATATTACTTATTGGCACTAATGACTTCTTACGTCAATAGAATGCATATAAACATTTATAAATAAAACAACCAAAGCCAAATGTATGAGTTCAAGGCATTTGCAAGTAGCTAATAGAATATGGCCATAGGTCTTAGAAATGTATGTTTGATGGCAGATAATAACATATAGGGCTATCTGTCAACCTATCCATTTTATCTATATTAAATGTTTTGACCTATTAGAAATTCTGAATAGCTTAATGCATATGCCATATTTGAATTATTTTGCACACCCCAACCACTTCCACTTGAAGTTTATTCCAATCCTTTCTGTAAAGTAACACATTGCTCATACATCTTCTGCCCTCTATCTTTAATTTTTTTTTTTCACCTTAATTGCAAATTAAATTACCAATGTTTGGGATATTGTTATAATTGGTTATTTAAAAAGAATTTCATTGTTCTACAGCAAACAAGGTCAAAATGCCCTCATTCAGAAAAAATATCATATCTAATGAATGTATATCTGAAATATACAACCATAGTTACATTTAAATTGGGCAATATTCCCTAAAATGTATTCCATGTTATTCCATTTAGAAGCAGTATCCCGTCAGAACACTGGGGTGTGCGGCTGTGCCACAGCACCACCTGGTAGTGCAAAACATTTACTGTAGGCAAATAACTATTCCATCCTCCGACATGGCGCAGCTCGAACGGTGCTGAGTTGACAGTGAGGCAATCACTATGTTAGGCGCGGGCACTCGGCCCCCCAGGGCCTCGGACGTGCCTCTCATAGCTCAAGGCCTTTTCTGTCGGCTTGCCTTATGAGCCACTTCGGAGGATGGAATAGGTCTTTGCCTGCAGTAAATTGTTTACACCACCAGGTGGTGCTGTGGCGCAGCTGCACACCCCAGTGTTCTGACGGGATGCGGCTTCCAAATAGACTAGGACCCATGCCCCTTTCCCAATTGGAGAGGATTCACTAGCGAGGAATCTCTTGCCCTAGCAAATATTGCCAATTGAATCTAGAAGAAAGAGTTAATTTCAATAAATTAACTTTAATACATTTCAGCCCACAATTGGCAGGTTTGTTTTTACAAAACACAAATGATCTAGAAATGCAGATACCAGATTCTAGTTTACCCCCACACTGATGTCTTTCAAAAAATCAAATGTGATTGTGCCCACATTCTTAGGAATCTATTTAACATCGATTCAAGAAATGTTTATAATCTTTAAAGACCTAAAAATTGAAAGTGGTGTCTCATGGTACTTATTGTGTGCTCTTTTGTAATAATTTTGCTCTGCAATCATACATAATGCAATTCAGTATAGTATAGTGACTAATTTTAATCATCATTCAGAATTTATCTGTTCTTGTTATCCTGCTGATGTTTAAAACCAATTAGAGATATTGGACGTGCCAGTTGGTGTATTTTCAGTGTCAGATGCATTTCAGGCCCCTCAGCACAGAAGGAGTTAATGCAGGTATATTATGGTGCTTTGTCTCTGGTGCCACAGCAATCACTTGGCAGAGTCATGCAGTATAATTTCTCCGCCTAGGCACATTCACAATATGAATACTCAATCTGAGCTAAACTAAACAGGCTGTTTTGCTCTCTGTTGACCACATGCTTTAAATGCACACATTAAAAAAAGGTCTCAGTGTATTTAAACCCCACACTGAGAATGAGTAATAAACACAGAAATAATAAAATGGAGGCAATGCAGGCGAGCCATATGAATATGCTGTAGTGAGAGAGAAAGCCAAACCCTGGGAATGGTTTATTGCTTTGCTAGAGCTTCCCCTTGTGGAAGACAACAGTACTACTGGACAACCAAATTCACATTGACATGGTGTAAAAATGAAATATTTTAATACCAAGACACAGATAGCGGTATCCCTCATTTTAAGAGCGACTGATATACAAGTTCTCACTTATACAAGAAAGATAATTTAATATCTGTTTACTCATTAGACGAGCCCATGTTCGCTATTACGAGAAAAAATAGCAGATTTTTACATAGCAAACAGTCTTTTTTATTATGACTTTTTAGTTTTGAGAGCAATATCATGGAACAAATTACACTCTTATAATGAGGGATACCTATATTTGCAATACTAAATATCAAACCTTCTCTTAAAGGGACTCTGTCACCCCACAATGCATTTTTTTGTGGTTATTCTTACATGAAAACTGCTTACACCTGAGAAATCCAATATTATTTGTGCTGAATCTTTATGCAGATGGGCAGCTCCTTTATACTATTTGGCTGTTTTGATGGGCTAATCAGAATCCCAGTCTGCTTGCCTATCTCTGCGGTGGCCATAACAATGTCCCATAATGTTATCATTGTCAAAACCTCTCCCCCACCCTTACTGTGAATCAGCAAACTGAGCCGCACAATAGCCACAAAAAAAAATATGTATTACTTGGGAACAATTTACTATAGAGAAAAAAACGAACGCAAAGTATAGCCAGTTTTGGAAGAAGAAACCAACTTACGGATCTATCCCGTTGTAAATTCGCCAGCGCTTATAGCTGCAGTGCACGCAAGTAGCTGGTAGATGGCGCTGTGGATATTTTGCTGCTCTGCCGATATCTCACACAAATTGTAACCTTAGACGGTTACCCTAACCCTCACCGTAACCCTGAAAGTTTACCGAACCCTAACTCTAAGGTATGGGCACTGAAAATTGGGAGCGCCATCTAGCGACTGGTTGGCTGCACTGCTGGTGATTTTTTGGCGAATTTGAAGAGGGAAATGACCCAACTTACTTTTGAGGTGAAAGTGTCTCTTTAAATTTAGGCCCAGTGCACAAAAGGTTTGCTTAGTAGTGCTGTAGATCTGTTTAAAGGACCGCTGTGCTCATATATTTAAAATATACTTTTTGGAAGGACTACACTTTTCAGAATGAAAAAATAAAATAATAATTTCTATACTTTTATACGCAACTATGCTACTGTGTGATATGCAATTTTATTCTTTTGTTGTACTTCCTGAGGTGGGAGGAGGGTTTGAACAGTTTTCGCACAATGGGAATGCCAGTGCATTTATTGGGTCTAATAGCAAACTCATTTGTTTTTCAAGAAGATACCCTAATAAGAAAGTAACAGGAAAGATCGATTGGTAAAAAAAAATGAATCCATGTATGCAAATTTGAGTATAAAAGATAAATATGTAAAGGTTGTGTGTGTTCATTTTTTATTTCTTTATTGCTTTTTGTTGCTTTTTAAAAACATTTTCCCATTATCTAGTTTAGTTATTCAAATAAGCATACAGAAAAAATTCTGACGAAACTGGCCCTTCAAATCTGGTTAATTCACAAGAAAACAACATATGCATATGTAGTATCAAATTGCAAATCTGTCAGCTATTCAGATGAAACAGTGATTGAAAGGTCAATCTGGCTCATTATTCAAAGCGTAGTAAATAATAGCGTTTGCATGCAGGTATTCTTACAAAACTAGCGACTTGCCCGTCAAAAAATGACGGAAATAAAATTGTAAGGGAGGTAATGCTGTTTGCCACACAATGTAAGGCTTTTGGTCCTGTGAGTACCTTTGGCGCTCATTGCGAGGTGCCGCCCTGGTGAAGTTTTGGTCTTATGACCTCCTTCGGTGCTCATTGCAAGCTTCTCCTCTGGTATTTTTACCTTTTTATATATATATATTTTAATAATAATTAATTAATTAATTAAATAAGAAATTTATATACTTGACCTATTTGTAATTGGTATATCAAACAAATAATATCCTGAAGAGCTAACAATCGCTTTTGATTTTTCTGCAGCATACAGCGTACATTTGGACTGTTGCTGACCTGAGGTGTAAGTGTCAGCAATGTGGCAAGTGTGCAGTGTAAATAGGCTGCGTGCGTGAGGGTAAACAGTTTGTTTAGTTGTGTAAAGCGGTATTTTAGAATGGTAATGTTATTAGTTTCAAGTTAGTGTTGTAAAATGGCGGGGATTGTGTATGTGTTAGCATAGTTTGTAATAGTGTATTTTGTACCTGGTTAAAAGTCGTATGTGCCTGGAAGTGTTTTGCATGCTTAGGGGTTGTGTAGCCTTGTTTTATTTTTTTTTCGGCGGCCATTTTTTTTATCGCGTAGGCGATTTTAGTGTGTCGAAACTCTGTAAATTCGACATTTAATATATTTTTCTGTATTGTAGCCCCCCCACCAGGTCTGAAATTGGTGTGTGCCTCTCTACTGAAGCTCCAAGAGGTGGCAGTGTGGAGCAGTCCAGCATGCTGGGGATGTGTATCAGGGATGAAAGTAAGAGAGCATGGGGTTATGTTTATATATATATATATATATGTAAATATATTGGAAAGGGGTATTGGGGGTGGAGCAGCAATGGGTAAGTGTCTTGGGAAGGTTTGCTGTTCTCTTCAGGAGAGGATCAGTTATGGGAAGGGGTCTGGGGGAGGAGCACCGAGTTATTTGGTTTCACCGCGGCCCAGAGCTCAACATGTTTTACAACCCCTCAGAGCGGGGCCCAAAACTATTTTTTGCACCAGGGCCATTCATTCTTTCGCTACGCCACTGCCTACAGGGTACAGCCCACAGCTTCATTGAGGTACGGAAGCCCCTTTACCCCAACATGGTTGCAATCCAGAAGGGGAAAGATGCAATATAGCCCCCTGAAGTCATTACAGCCCCCTAAACCTGGGGTTTTGTAACCACTTCATAAGTAAAGAACCTAACTGCATCAGCTTCATAGCAAGATAGCAGCAAAGACTATTTGCTTAAATTAAGTGACAAGTTCTCATAATAGGTACACTGTTTATTAATGTCATAACTTGAACTCTCAGGTTTTTTTAGTTGCTTATATTGCTCCAAGATGTATTACTGTATAGGTGGAAGAGAGATACGAGATTCGGAGAAGTAATTAGGCAAATTGAAACAACTATAGTAAAAAGACCAACAGAGGGCCCACTATAACAAAACATCATATACTGTACTGATCTGTAACCTACATTTGTGACATATATCGCACAATCTCATCTTAGTACTAGCATAAGGAAAAAAAATCATCACAAAGACTTTACATTGAAATGTATTTCCAAACAGTGTAATCTGAACAGAATTTGGCAAAATGTGTTCCTTTCTTCATGTCATTAAGTTGAATTAAAAGTTATTGTTAGGCTTCAGGTTTGTGACATTAGCACTTCTTGATAAACTCTGTGGCACTGTTGCTAAAAAATCTGAATAATACAAGGAAGCACATTGTAACCTATTTTAAAATTCCGTTATCAAAATTGTAAAATTCTCTATAACCATTTCTATGTTGGTATAGTATGACTATGAAAAAAATATATATATATATTTACTCAGTCAGAGGTTGAATTAACCTTAATTGGTTAATTATATGGGAGCAACCTCTTTTAGCTCACTTGTGCTCTTTACAGGCAGAAATATCCTGAAGTATATCAGGCAATTCTACCCTGAACAGGAGAAACAGAAAACCCCAGACATACGTTTCGGCCTTCATTGGGCTTCCTCAATGTGGTGTATCTCATGTAGAGCAAGGAGTCCATGTCTTTAGTCCCTTCTCACCCCTAGGGAGACTAATCTTTAAGGGTCATTTAAGAGAGGTTGCCCTCAGAGTGGGTTATCATGTCCATAGAACTAACCTATTAACGTTAGTTCCCTGATTGAGCATCTCTACTTTGGTTTTTCGCTTATAGTATGGCCATGCATAAATTAATTCCAGAGATGCTTAAAAGGGTCTTGATGCATTTTTTTTACATTGGCATTTCTTAAAATATTTATATATACCAATATTTTTATGTATAGACTGAATTAAATTATATATGTTTTTCCTAGCAATGAAATCAACTCACTGCACAGCAATGTATATGTTGGTAGAGATATGCACTAAAGAGCACTACTATGGTATCTAATGTATCCTTCCCTACATTTCAAAATTCAAAGAGCGTCAGTACTGGGTAGCGATATTGCTATTTAGAAATAATGGCAGCAACATGTACAAAGTTTCAACATATCAGAAAGAGATCTGCTTAATATAAAAGCACACATACTCCAGATTAGACAAACTCCTGGGATCTCTCCTTGGATAATATTAGTAGAGAGAAACCTTAGAAAGAGGAATATCATTGGACTGGTATAGACGGTGGGAGCTCCAGGAGAAATTTGTTGATGTATGATGTGCTAGGCTCTGCATAGTGCATAACAATTACATACATATCCCTGCAGGATTGACTTATGCCAAGTAACACAAACAACACTAATGGGGACTTGCCTGTATCCTTGGATGAGTGTTTCTTATCTGGTGAGGATCATTTGAGGGTTATATACACGGCTCTGAGATAGATCTCCAGTTACTGTTACTGTCATTTGCAAGATTGTAAGCTCTTACAAGAGCAGGGCCCTCTGTACCAGCAACTTGGCAACCAGTTTCCCTTGAAGGATCCATTTGTAGTCCCTGAGTCCTTAAAAGGGCCTTGCATGGCTATGAACTTCTTTATTTTATTGGTAATTGAGCTATAGATATGAAGGGACAAATTAAGAAATACAACTGGGTGTTTGCTAGGTTTCAAGAGATATAATAGACAGTTTATTGTTGAAGAGGGGCATGCTCTCCAACTCAAGAGAATAGGCTGAGAAAGGCATTGGAAATGCTTGAGGGCGACATGAGGCCCCCAGACTTCCTGTTACCCAACACAGCTCTATACCTTCTGTAGCAGTATGTGTACCTTTCTCATGTTTGAGCTGAATATGTTGGAGCTATATAAATAAATAAAACAAATCTTTAGAATCTGTCCATTAATTTATGTGATAATTGCACTTTAAAATATAGTCTCTGCATAGAGACAGCTCTCACATTAGTGAATACAGCTGTAAATACATTCCTCTGGTTTTCATTTTCTTGAATGTGAAATGGCATCTACCTCAGCTTTTCTCAAGTCAGTAGGTTCTAGTACTCAAATAATGCCATACCCATGTACTGTACATAGTTACTAATTAGCTGTGTGGACAACATTTGCTTATGTCATTTGATTGTATTCACTGTGAAATAAATTCCTGCATATGGACAGTTAGTGGCAGTCCCATTACAGATGCACACAATTGCATGGTTCTAAATGTGGCAGAGAAAAATGTGTAATCAAACCAGCACAGCCCCGTGGGCAGCTATATCTCTCACATTGTACTTGGATCTTTCACGATGCTCCGTTAAACAATTACAGAATCACGAAACAAAAAAAAAATCCCATTGCACGAACAACCCCTAATGATATAAAAAGCCATTGACATTAGACATTAGATATTGCCTGCTTTCTAGACAAAGGGGAGCGTGTATATATGTATGCACCGCTCCCTGCTTTTCTTCTCTGCTTCTTATGTTTGCAGAAGGGTGTGGATGTTTGCGCAAGGCTCCATTTCCCTTCTTTTATTCCTTTCTCTGTGTTTTTGTTGTCCCTGTTTTATCTTACTTTTCATTCAGTAATTGCTTTTTTTTTAAACACTGTTATATTATTTTCTGTGTGTTTCAGTCATACAATATTTAAATGAGTGCCGACTGTGGGGCTGTTTTTTTTTTTACCCTGAAATAAACACACTGGAAGAAAAGCTTAGACAGTGGTGTCTTTGTCTGTCTGTCTGTCACAGCTCCCCATTGAACTAATTTGCATTTCACAAGCCCCTGTCTGGTGGTTGCATTGGCATTTTAATGCTCACTGCTTTTCAGCTGCCAGTATTCCTGAGACATTGCATTATTA
Source organism: Discoglossus pictus (assembly GCA_027410445.1). Lineage (NCBI taxonomy): Eukaryota > Metazoa > Chordata > Amphibia > Anura > Alytidae > Discoglossus > Discoglossus pictus. Next base: position 187,192,917 of record CM050167.1, on the reverse strand, counting down.
TACTATTTGTATTCTTGTTTATTTTCAGAAACGTTGACTCGTCCATTTCACCAAGTCTGTGGTTGTTCAGGAGTGAAGGGGTTAAAAATCCAAGCCAGAATGAAACAAACCACCTCAGCACATGTGAAATAAATGAACCGTTGCCTAGTTGTTTTTCTTTGAATGTTGGAAGTCCTGCGTGATAGGCTGCACATCAGGCACCTTCCACTCTGTCCCTTTAATTAATTGCGCTGTCATGTCCTCTCTAAATGGCACACACAAGCCAGGCAAGAGAGCAGTAGATATGGGAACGATTTTCATATGTATCTTATTTGAGTTCCAAGCTTTGCACTCTTATGAAATCTCCATTGCATACAAAATAAACAATATGTAAGGAACAATAAAATGGCTGCACTTGACATGATGTAAGCAAAATAAATGCTTAAAGGGGTAACCACATATAACTGATTTAGTATAAAACCTTAATTGGCTCTTTTGCCCAAGGTAGTTGGCAATAGTTAGTGTTCAGTTGCGGTGCAAGAGAATGAAGGGCCCTGGTGCAAAAAAACTGTTGGGCCTCCCTCGGATGGATGTAAACAATGTTTTGTGCTGGGCCCTGCCGGGACCAAATCACTCAAAGCTCCTCTGCCTGCAGCACAGCTCCAGGGTGCACATGCTCCATTTTCCTGCGGCATACTCTACGGATATATATGTACACAAATATACGTACACATACACTGTATACACAAGTCAAGTATGACGTTTTCATAAGGGGTCTCTTGGTGAGGAATGATCAAGAAGTATGCGCAAGTCATTTGTCACGCTGGTGACTTTAGTTTTAGTTGGGGACAGAGGCCAGATTACAGTGGATCAAGTAAATATTTGTAAACTAGCCGTTCCGGTAATTCACAGGATAGAGCAAATAGAGAGATATGGTGGTTGTTAGAAAGAGGATCAAAGAGCATGTCTTTGAGAAAGGTATGTGTTCCTTGAAAGAGTATGGAAATGTGAAAGGTTGAAGATATGAGTAAGGACCAGGATTTGGTAAGGTGCAAGATGTGAATGAAGTAGGTTGGGTGATTTTGGAGAGAATGACAGGATTTTGGAAGCCTCATCCTCTTTAACTGGAATATAAAAGGCTGAATCTGTCTGTGGTAGTGACTGGGAACTGAGGCAATGTGTGTGGCATGTTCTATTGAGATAAATCTGATTTGTGTCAGATTTATCCTAGAAGTGGTTGGCGAGGTCCTGGCCTGTGAAACTGTTGAGGAATTGTATCTTGTTTATGCAGAATTGAACAGGAAATGCATATCCCTCCTCCGGTTATTAATATATTATCCATCTAATTGATGGCAATGTGTTGTTTACAAAAATACAAAATAGTACCTAAGTATACAAAATAGCTGACTAATAATAAAAAAAATGGACAACTTCAGATCAGTGATGGCAAAACCATTGTTCATTTGGGAGGAGGTATCATATAAAGCCGCTGGTTATAATTTGTTCTTATAATTTACAAAATATAGCATCATGGTTAATTTATGATTGTTTAAATGATCTTAACTCAACATGCATTTTTAACACAAATATGTAAATTACTTCCTCATTGTTTGCTTCTCTGAGATCTTAATACAACAGAAGACAACATGGGTTGTGAAGTGCCAAACATAGTCCATGATTTCAAGATTTTCTTGCTGAGCACTGGGTAGATCATAAAGTCAGCAATAGTGGTTGACACACTGATGTATAGTATGGAGGTGCTGAAATTCTGGTTTGTGTTTGAGATGCAGTAGTAAGTATTTTTTTGTCAAGCATATACAGCAGGGACAGAGCAAGAAGCTATGTGTTAATGAAGGATCTTGAATACAAATGGGAAATGTAAGGAAGACCTGCTGTACTAAAATATATACGTTGTGATGGACCAGACACCAATCAAAGGTACTACAAACCGAAAAGTGGAAGGTGATATCTTTGGTTATAATATTTTAAATGAGGGATCAAACACGGTATGATCATTTTAGAAGGTAATACAATTGTTTCACTAGTTATTGTGGGTTAATGTGCTGGCATCTTTAATGTCAGGTAGTTTTCTGAAGTATGACATTTTCATAAGGGGTCTCTTCAGCAAGGTGTTACTATGATAAATAATGTTATGGAATAAACAAGGCAAAATATCAATTTTATATGTCGCTTTATTCTCATAATATGTATGGATTATGTAAAATGGTGTCCCATTTAAACAATTATGAAGTTATTGGTAGGTTACTCCAATCTAACAAGGGTTATCTGTTGTCTGATTTTGTTTAGTTCCTAACAGTCTTCAGATGTTTTCCTATTTCAGGACTCTACTGCTGCCACCACAATGTCATGCTGGGTTCTTCAAAGCAGTTCCATTTTCCCAGCTGGATGAAACAATGACTTGTCCCAATTTGCTGGGCACAGGCCACCTTCATTAGGTGACAATGTTCTTTTTTGTCTAATGTTTTCTGTAGATGAGAAGAGATGAGAACAGCCTTCACTGGGAATTTGCTTTCTGGCACACAGTCCTCTGTGAAAGAGAGGCCCCAGTGTTCCATCCCCTCATTTGTTTTCTAAAGACGATGGGTCTTCAATGCCAGCAAGCCCAAGAATGGTTGTATTATTTTAGTGCTGATTCTCATACGAAAGAACACTGAAAAGGAAAATAGTTTACAGAGCTATATTCTATTCCAATATGAAACATGTATTATGCTCTTCTTCCCTTATTATTTGAACCACACTTTGGGTTCAATAGAAAGAAGAGTAAGCATATACAAATATTTTTTTAATAGATTTGGTTGGTTCATAGTTATTCCAGTATGTATATCTTTTTTTGCTACAGACTAAAAATCTTTGGTATAAACTGCAATGGATAAAGAGTTTTTAATCTCTCTACTGCTTTACAGAAAATCAGATCAAATAATTCCAGTCACACTGAGCTATATATGGCCACAAAACCTGTCATTTTCATTGTACATAATAGTTTTATTTTTCTCCATTTTAAATCAGTACAGGATTTGTTGTGACAAAGGCTTCATTAATATACTTTCTATTACTAAAACATATATCATGATGGCTGGTTGCTCAGAGAAAAATAAAACAAGCCACCAGAAAAAGGCAGCTGAACAACTGGCTCGAGATATAACCAGGGGAGTTTGGAAGTGAGATAATATTAAAAAGATGGTCATAATTTAATTTCTTTATAATCATTTCTTTATAACTTTCACATGTTAGTAACAATGGAGGAGAAGAAGAAGAAAAAAAATGAGGAGAGTAAGGTGATCAAGACAAGAACAGAGAGAAGTGTAGTTAGCACAAAAGGAAGCTAAGAGAGATACATAGAAGTGGGGAGAGACTGTCAGTGAGTATGCAGACTGAAAGACTAAGATAATCATAAATCTGTCCTCATACATTATCTAACCCTACCCAACCCCCAAACATAACTAACAGACCTTTGCATCATGCACCTCTTTCCTTCACACAAAGCCATTTGCTAAACCTGAACTTTACTACATATTTGCACTATAATTTCATCCAATGCAGCATACATTATATATTGTAAGTATATTGAAGGAAATCTTGTTTATAAAGTATTCTGGAGAATTGTGAACCTATTAATCTATTTTTATATTTTTCCTTGTGTCCAGTCACAAGTGGAGCAATGTCAGGTTGTGAGAGGAGGGCATAAACATTGTTTTGTTTTTTTATACACATTAATCACTCTTCCCTTTAATGTTTGATCAAGGTCATTAACTATCTCTAATATGTAGACTATTTGCTTAAGAGATGATAATGGTTATGAATCATAGGGTATTGGGCATGTCCACAAAATGCCGGTGAGGTTCTCTTTGCATCCAACTAATGCAGCAGCAAATAAATATTTTCATTTAATGTGCATAGGAAGAAAGCAAATGCAAATAATTTGTACAGTAGATACAATTAGACTTTTCTAATACAGTTCCAACATTGTTAGCTGTAAAGGGTTAGTGATGCCTATGATACATGCACATAGAGACCTCTTAATATGTTCCCTTTCTTGTTTTCTAATTGTGAGTGAAATATAGTGGATAGTGGACTCATTTCTGTACCTGCAGTCAACTAGAAGAGTCAGGAAATATTCCAATGGTTGATGCAGGCAGCAGTAGGGACAAGCTTAGCAGACAAAGCCAAGGTGACAGAGACTAGAGAAGTTACAAGCCAAGGTTACAACAGGAACACAAACAAGATATATCATGTGGAGGCAGGCTGAAGCACAGGTTTAAAAAACTGAGCACCGTTGCTGCTCAGTTGCTGAATTCTTAAGTAGGTGCCACATCAAGTGACAGCATGCTCACTATTTAGTGTGGCAAAATGTGTGCATATGCAAAAAACAGTCTGGCATGGGTTAGATGCAAATAATTATAATGCTGTTGGGTGCCTTCAGTAAAGCAGAGCAGAGGTTAGGTCACATATAGAGCGCTATGGCACTATGTTAACAATTTATATTTCTGACTTATAATGTTGGGTGCTACTGATCTATACTAAATGTCCTGCCTCACCCTCTTGCCTATAAATTACAGACTTGGCTTATATAGGTAAAGCACTGGTGTGTATTTTTGCCTTGCTAAAATAGGCCAGGGAATATGCTTCTAGTTCCAAATTCAGTTAAATTAATTTCCTCTACAATATAGAAATCTTGAGGGGACATAAATTAGATCACAGTGTGTCTTTATTAAAGACCAAAACAATCTTGCATGTATTTGAAGCTAGCACTAAACATTATACACAAGTTGCTAACCCACTGAGAGACAGAACCATTTCATTCTTTATTAGGACTTGTCAGTGTTGGTCATTACTTTCTAGCTCATGCAATGTATCTGGTTACAAGGTATATTTCTGGATATTTATTAAGATTATTGTGTTCATGAGAGGAAGAAGCCATCCAGTGAACATAACATATCACATATATAGTTGTGGACCAAGAACGATGGTCACATTTGCGGCTTTGTCCTGTTTTGTGAGCCTCGCAAAGCGAGGCGAGACGTCGACCACGCAGGACTTGTGCTGCAATGAGCGCCGAAGGAGCTCATTGCACTGCAAGTCTCACAAAGCGAGGTGAGCAGTTGAGGCATGCGGGACTTAGGCTGCAATGAGCGCCAAAGGCGCTCATCACGAGGCCAGTAGGACTTTGCGCACGAACAGTTGAAACACACGGGACTTAGCTGCAATGACTTAGAGACGGCCGTGAAAGTACGGCCCGTATGACTTAGGACCTGAAGCACGTAGATGGACTGCGGGTCTTGCAAAAATAAGACTTTAACGGCCAAACCACCGAAATGAAAGTACCTGCAAAAACACACAAATATGCCTCAAATTAGCTTTCAAACACAGCACAGGGGGAGAGCCACAGAGCCTGTGAATGAGGTTGCAAGCTAATTTGAGGCATGTTTTGCCTTTTTTCATGATCACAAATCGATAAAGCGAGAAAAAAATGGCTGCCGAAAAAATGTAAACAACACGAAAACGAGGCCAAAGGATGTAAATACGAGCCCTAAACACTAAGTCTTAACGCAAACCAGTAACACTTAATACAAGGCAGTAACATTTAACTCAAGCCAAGATGACTTAACCCAAGGCACTCTTAACCCAAGGTAGTACACGGGGGAAGAGACTCGCAATGAGCGGCGAAGGGGCTCAGAGGGCCCATATCATTGCATTGTATGGCAAACAGCATTGCCAGGCTTACAGTTCCTGGTAAATATACCCTTGTACCCACCAAAATAGCCAGGATAACTCACAATAGCGATTTGGATGCTGGAGAGAGCGTGGTAGTGTGGGCACTTTTAGACACATATGGTGGGACTGCTATAAAATACTGCATTTCTGGATGGATTGCCTTGATTACCTATCTATAAGTTTGAATACACATTAATCCCTCCACAGAAATGTCTTTCTTTCATATTTTCCCTGAAGCCATAAATCAGATGGAAAAAGCTTTTCTTACCCAGGTATTTATGGCAGCTAAAAGGTTGATATCAATCAAATGGAAGCAAACTTTTGTTCCATCATGGAATCTATTGCTTGAAAAAGTAAATAGAAATAGAATCATAGTTACATAGTTACATACAGCCTTATTAAATTGCGATTCAGTAAATTTAACTCAGCTCTATATAAGCACATAGCACATTTGTTTTACAGAAGTTTTTAGTTAGTGAACTTCTATCCAAAAGCAAGGTCTTCACTAACTAAAAACTTCTGTAAATAAAATATGCTGTGTGCCAATTAGAGCCCTTTTAAATTTACTGAATCGAAATTTAATAAGGCTGATAGTAATTAAGGTTGAAAAAATACTTTCAGTCCATCAAGTTCAACCTTTTAATATCTCCTCTGATCTGCAATTAGTTATTAATTAATTAGTTGTTAATTAATTATTAATCAATTATTTAATTATTATTGTTATTATTTTTTTTATTATTATTAATAAATCCAGAGGAAGGGAAACAGAAAAAAAAATAAGTGGAACATAGCCAATCGTCTCAAAGGGAAAAAATAATTAATTCCTTCCTGATCCCAGATACTGGCGACCGGATTTGTCCCTGGGCAATACTCTCTTTCTAATTATCCATGATAACCCTGAATTCCCTTTTTAATTAGAAATAAAGCCAGTCCACTTTTAAAGTTATCTATCGAATCCGCTGTCCCCACCTCCTCTGGTAGAGAATTCCACAGATTAACCACCCTTACTGTGAAGAACCCTTTTCTTTCTTTAAGGTGGAGTCTTTTTACTTCTAGCCTCAAGGGATATCCTCTTGTCAGTTGAAAACCTTTTGGCACAAAAATCTCCCTTGACAAATCTTTATACTGACCCTGGATGTATTTATATTAAGTAATCATATTTCCTCTTAGATGGCTTGAAAGAGATTATATAGAACTACTACATCTCCCCATAGACAAGGCAAAACGGTTAATCTGGGACAGATCCGAGGTATAATGTTGAAATACACATGGAAGAACATCCCTCCCCGCTCTTTTCCCTCTTTCTTTTCTTTTTGTTTGTTTCTTTTCTTTTTCTCAATGGTTGTTACTGTTGGTTGTTCCACTATGATTGGCGACAATAACATTCATAATATGTATTGTATACATTTTGTATAAAACTTGTTTTGTAAAAAGAACAATAATAAAAAAGAAATAGAAATGATCATGGATTAAATAGTTAATAGATCTTCAGCTCAAATAACTGTTCTTTCTGTCTTGCATACTCCTTGTTTATTCCATCAATTCCAGAATATTAATGGCCACATTGAATACATGATATGTATCATTATCAGGACTAAAAATAGGACATTTATTTGTAGGTTAGGTTTGTGATTAACATAGCATTTTCACAAATTATTACGGCACTTGAGATTTCTAAAATGTTTCTTGTTATGACATATTTAAAATAAAGGCACCTCCATTTTATACCATTGTGTCATTTTTTCTGCTATAAAAAGTAAAGAAAACATATTTTTTATTTAATTTCTTAACATCTCTTATTTCCTTTTCTCATCTGATTGCTTCTGCACTTCCTGCATCTCCCTCTTCACAAAGTGATTATTAAATTAAGGCTTCCGGCTGACTGAACAATCTCACCAAGCTGAGACCAGAGAACATGGAATGATGGGAAAAAAGCCTGGCATGCACGCAGCATATACATCAACTAATTTTTGCAGCTAAGTGTAATATACTCACTCCTCCTAAATGAATGCTAGCATCCTTACAACCAAAACCATCATGCTCATTTGCTTATATACCTCTGCAAAGCATAGACAAACTGGGATTTAATTGGATATCACACGCCAGTTGTTAAAGATACAATCTACAGCAATATTAACTTACTAGTACAGTAAAAATAAGTTCATAGGAAAGGCATAGACAACAAAAAATATATATTATTTCAAAGGAATTAACATTTATGATCTGAAATCAAAAGATATACAGTATATTTTATATAGATAGAAGGCGTATGTATTTGTTTTAACATGTCAGTGATTTGAATCAATACTCCACCAATCTGGTTGAAAAAATGGAGTCACTTTACTCTAACTAAAGACATAGTTTACTGGTAAGTGACTCTTTGAGCACCATGGTTAGAGATTGTCACTAGTGAGATGAGGTCTGTCTAGTTCCTGTGGTCTTCTATCTTGGTTCACACCATAAGATACCATAGGAACTAATGAGGTTAAGCATCACTATCAGGAAATATCTCACATTAATTAATATAAACCATACTGGATCAAGGTTTCCATAATCATACTTTTTGTAAAAAAGGTAATTGAAGTGTCACCTTATGTTAGTATTAACCATGATTGAAAGTATACAATATTTACCTTATTATAACATTTTAAAGGAAGCATAAGTAAACATATAGACATATAGAGTCAAATATAGAAGCAAACAACCGTGCTAATAGCAACAATCCAACCAGGCCTAAACCATTAAAAATAATAATGAATAGTAAACATTAGTAATAAAAAAAAAAGTTATAAATATGTGATGAATCCTTAAAAAAAGGTGTAACAAATATAACCAATGTGATTATAATAATAATATACAATATCAAAAACAAGGAGTGGGCCAATGTACTTCTTCTTATTTATTATTATTGTTTATTTGTAACGCGCCAAAATATTCCGTAGTGCTATACATGGGTTACGATCAAGGCAAAGCAATAGCAATATTAACACATTGCAGGTATGAATATGAAGGTCAGAAAAATAAAAATAAACAGATCTATGTGTAGCTTTTGTATTAAAAACAGAAACTATAAATAAACAAAACCCAAAACACTCACAAACAAAGTGCAATAAACCTAGCACCAAGGTACTTCAGCTTTGCGTACTTGTTCACACCACCGGTCTCAGGAGAGGCTGTCTGTCTTTAGTGTTGGTGTTTGGCCTTGATTCTTTTATGCAGCTACAATCTCAGTCACACAGGGGCCCAATATATATATATATATATATACATATATATATATATATATATATATATATATATATATATATATAAATATATACATATGTACAATCATCAAAAACCATGATCTAATATAGATAAGCATAATTCAATAAATATACAATTCATTCTGTAATTAACAATCGATTATTGATTATTGCACACATATATTTATATTCAAAATATTTTTTATTTTTTTTTCTAGCAAAACATTATTCTTATTTGTTTTTCTTTATTGATATATTAAAATGCACTGTTGTTTAGACCAGTTTCAAAGATTCTCAGATGACATTAAAAACAGTCTGCAGTAACCCATAGTGGATGAAATGTGTAGAGAAATCGCCACAATGATTGCTATAAGCAGGTTTTCTTGGCAACACCAACCCTAACTTCATCAAGTTGCAATGCCACTTCTTCTATAAGAAGAGTGAGAGCTGCTGCTACCAACTGGATGGACTAAAACATTACCTAAGGACTCTGGTAACTTTGCTTTGTACTGAAGATTATTTTTACTGTCACCTGAGAAGCTTCAAAATTGATCTAAAGAAAATTATTTTAATATATAAATCTGCATATTTGAATACCAAGGGACAGAAGAGGCTATAGTTAACGCCACTTCTACCTGGCTCATCATTACCCATTGAAACATACACTTATACTTTATGTACAAATCTACAGGCATAGATGATAATATTAATTTTAGGTTCCAGACATTTTTCTACTTAATAATTTAATTATATAAGTATTATACAGTATGTTACTGTAGCAATTTTTGTATATCTAAAATGACATTTTACCTATTATCTTGCATCTAAGGAATTATAGCCCAAGTCTCATAACTGATTTTACATTTTAGAAGAATAAACAGAGCGTTTTTAAACAGTGATTTATTCTTCTATTTTAGAAACTTTATGAAGCACATCATTTTAAAACAAAATACATTTCATATGCATTTTTCAAATCTCACGTTGGCAATTAATGAGCTAGTGCAGAAAAAGTACAATGTATTAATTGCATGTCTTAAAAAGCGAGAGTGACAATCGATTGTCAGGTGAGAAATCCACAACGAAAGAGCAAAAGTTATAAAAGTGGTATGAGACATTAATATTAATGGAAAAATTCTACTATCATATTGCAGATTTCTTTACAGTTTTACATGTATGCTCCAGAACCAGTTACTATAAGGAAGTCTTCATTATTTTAAACTATTTTTGATAATAGCATTTTTTTTAAGAAAGCATTAATTTGATGCACTATTTATGTTTAAGGTCTTGTCCAGATTAATTCAGGGGGATCCCTCACCAGAACTACTAAATTTTCAATGGGTCAAAGTGAAGCAAGGCTTGACTAGCCTGAACCAAAGTGCCCATTAAAACTATAAACACTTTATAATGCTTTTTGACTTTATGTTTGTGCATTATTTTTCTAATTTAATAAAGTTCAATAAGATTGATTCACTAAGATTTGCTTAATATCCATAACTTGACTGTGATTTGGTCCCAGTATAGGTTTCCACTGGGAAAACAAGCCCAGACTTAGCGGAGCACATTTTTAAGAGGCAGTCATTTGTGAATGTGTTCCGCAGATTATTATGTTCACAGGGACAGATTTACACCAGAGGCACCCTAGGCAAAGGATCCTTTAATGCCCCCCAATATAAACATATGCAATATTATATTTTATGTTGAAGTGGAGGTTCCAAATATGGTATAATTTAAAACTATAGATAATAACAAGTACTTTATCAATTGAATGTTTTTTTTTTTTTAATGGCATTGCCTCAATGTCTTTAGTACTTGATTAGACCCTGATGCTCCATTGTTTTCCATGTAGCCTGCATGCAATCTCTGCTATATCGCTTTAAAGTAATCCAGAAAAGTTATGTAGGCAAATTATGTATATACCATGAAAGGAGTATGTATATTGTGGTGAAGTGCCACCAGGGGTCAGAAGAGAGCTCTTCAAGACTTTTCCCCAGGAGTGAGAGAGTTAACAACCTGCTCAAAAGGCAGGGGTGTGGCTGAAATCAGGGGCTGCTACCTCCAGTTGGAGGATTGTTTGGAAGTGTGGAGCCTGTAAAGAGGACGCCTGAGACAGCTCTGTGTGGAGAGAGAGGTCAGGGAGACCTGGAAAGCCAGTCTGGCTGCCCGGAAGTGTACAGCCAGCTCAGTTGAGAGACATTGAGAAGAGTGTCCAGCGTGAGCGGAGAGGTCAAAGAGACACAGCTCCTCTGCAGATGGAGCGCAGATCCTGAAGGGAGTGGACTCTAAAACAGGCAAGTGTGCAGGCCTGTGTTTTGGACTATATTATGAATTACAAAGCAGAGCAGTGAGGGAACTGCAGATAAAAGTATAGGTAGTGCTTCAAAGAGAAGTTAGGATTTGTTTTCTGTTTTGATTATTTTCTTTTATGCTGACAAATAAACCGCAAGTTCTGTTAAACCTTACAAAAGGCTCCAGAGTACTCCATTGTGGTGCTGGAAAACAAGGCACGGATCCTGAGAGTGGCAGTGAATCTGTCACATTTATGGTGGCAGTGGTGGGATCGAAAATTGTCTGTGTTTAAGAAGACAGCCCACAGTACAGGATAATAATGGAGGAACTATTGAAAGCCCTGTTAGATACCACTACATACCAGAAAGTGGGCGGAGCTTGCGAGCAAGAAAACCAGCAGAAATGGCTGAAAGAAATTGCAGAGGACAGAGCCTGCTGAAATCACTGGAAATGTGCGTCTGGTTGCACACTTTGCCAGTCTACGCCGCCGCCCTATGACGTCATACGCAGACGCATAGGCGACGCGAGGATAGCTAGGAGCTTTGGAGCTTAAACAACACAGACTTACCTGAAATCTTTTCTAACGTTATCACACCAGAAATGAATCTGCTATTGTGGATAGCTTTACAATAATTTAAGTGGGCTAATGATAAACGATATTAGGCAACAAGGCTCAGATTAAAAGAGGAAGTGGTTATAACAGTATAACCCTATTTGAAAGTGTATTATACACTGTTATTAATCGAGTTGTGGGATCCTCCTACGACTACTATATGCATTGGCACTTTATACTATTAGCACTCATAGTATTCTTTACTTCTTAAAGATGTATTATATATTTAATCACGTAGCACTTTATTATGATGTTTAAATGATAGTTATGGTGGTTTACCATTATTTATCATATACACTGGTCACTTTATAATGAGTTATTTATTTCACTCATCCCAAGGAGTTATAGAATAGAGGAACCTACAATACGAATTTTCAATATTGTCCTTTCATAATAGGGTCTCCTCCATCCACTTCCCAGAATTTTACGTCAGAGAATCAAGTTTTTTAACTCAAGTATTTTATAAAATAACAATAAACGTTAAGTTTTAACTTTTGTGTGTTTCTATATTGCCCATTAGGCTTAGGGTGTGTACTATAACTGTTTAAAGGATACCTTTTCTTCTCTAGTCTTCTATTCATAATTTATATCCTTAGTAGCACCCCTTTTGTAACCCAGCTCCTTATTTACACCTTGAGCCACCTTGTTGTGTTATTATTGTATCCTGAAGGAAGCGATCCTTTTCAGACTGGGAGTGAAAACAGTACAGAGATTCCACTACTGGGATTTTTTTGACAGACCTGCTTATTGCTATCCAACGGACATGCTTGTCTGCCCAAGTTTAAAAAGCAGTTTCCCTGTTAAGGGAA
>CM050167.1:186985252-187175252 GCA_027410445.1 Discoglossus pictus | reverse complement strand
CATTAAGCCCTTTGCAAGACCTCCTTGGTACCAGTAACTTGTGGTTACATTTGCCGGCTTGACGGAGTGGTTAGCGAGGGGGATTAGGAGCAATTGAATAGCGATTTGCGATTTTAGCATTCGGCTGCCTTGCCGCCCTGAAAGATCAAATGCCTGGAGGGGATTAACTTGCTATTTGACAAATTGCAATGGATCGCAATGAATCACAGCTCGGAGCCCGTAACTCGATCAGAGCCCACAAACGGAAGCCAATTGAATAGCAAAATAATTTACGGGCTCCATTTGCGAGCCCAGATCTCCTGAATGCCTCAATTGAATGAGGCTCTATGAACATATGTACATTGTGAGCAAAGTATTTTAGTTCCTATAGAGCCATTTATTTGTTTTCCCTGGGAGAGATTGAGAACATTATGAGAGACATTTCTGTTTTTGGGGTTCTATCAAGACTTTTGCCGCTCAAAAACATTTGTCTAAATTAATTTGTGAAACACTTTACTAAGCATATTATGCTATGTATATGCTTTGCTGATAGTTAGGAATATTTTCTTATTTATCTATGTTGTAACTTTATTCTTAATAGTTGTATATGTAAAACACGCCAGCTTTCTAAGTAAAGAAGCCAAAATGCTAATTTTGTCTAACTACGCTAATTTGTAAACTGTACTAATGTAACAAAAGAGGCAAAGTGCACATTTATGCTCCAAATACCACGAAAAATGTCCTTTAATCTTCAAAGTGAGTGTGTGCATGTTCCAACACAATGGTCTCCACATCTGCACAAAATGCAGAAGTCACCTTGGATAGCCTCCCTGCTTGGATCTCACTATTAAGATTTCCTTCACTGCTCTCTTGAAAACAAATGGGAGAAGCTCTTAATTAGCAGAGGAAATTGCCAGCAAATTGTGCTTTTCATGTAGTGCAAATACAAATATGAACCAACTAGAAGGCATGGATTCGACTTCAGTCATCTTTTAATTCCAATTTCGACAAGAGGCAACCATGAGAATTTAAAATAGAAGGTGGTGAAACCTTTTATCTGAAAGGAAGGAAAAAAAGAGAATCTAATTCTGCACCTGGGTATCAGAAATTGCTTTTACATAGAATAGGTAGGATTGAGGCTCTCTCAACTCTGACCATGATGTTATGATAAAATGGTTATGGTTGGTAGAATTTTTGTGAAAACCCATAAACGAGCATGATTAAAGGCTCCAGGATGAAATCTGCAGAGGAAATCTGGATGGGGCTTTTTTGAAGGGAAAAGATGAAAAACAGATGACAAGAACAAAAAAGGCATTTGATTTTTCAGCAAGGTCAGACACAGGTTATACTGAGATGGACAATTCTGTATTTTAATTTTCTCCTAAGATAAAGCTATTTTTCATTAATAAGGATAAATGTATCCAGTGATGTGCTACTTGTTTAGAAAAGCATGCTATATAGTCTATAATCCATTCATGTACTGGAATACCCTGCTTAGCTCTGTAGATAGGTTCTAGGCACTTTGGTGTGTTAGGCGAAACAGCTCTACACGGGGTCATTTTAACATAGGCATTAAGATAGGGGAACACATTGAAAAAAAAGACACAAAACAAATAGAATTTTGAAACAGTTTCACTTTTTATGAACTCTGCATTAGCTGCAAATATAAGAGCAAGATAAAGAAAAACGTAAACAAAAATTAAAGGTACAAACAAACAAACAAAAAAATCTACTTTAATTGGCAGAAGTTGACGCTTCAGGTTCATCCTCCAGCTGGCTTTCTTGGTCACAAACTGGTCAAGTGACATCTGCCTTTGATTTTGGTGGCCATCTAGAAGATGTTAGCAAACCCCCAAGAAGAATGCATCTTGCATTTCTGTTCCTTGCAGCATCTGGATCATTTGCCACCACACCGTCCATTAATTTATTAATTTGCCACAAAGACTTGCTAAGGAACTCAGTTGACAGTTCTTTTGGTGGCTCTATTTCAGAGTCACTGCTGTCCTGGGCTTCCTCAAAGCCCTGTTGCGGCACTTGTTCCAGGTCATCATTGGTTAGGCTTTTGCCTGAAGCCTGGACCAAGTCCTTTATGTCTTGGGCACCCATATCTCCCAGTCCAGTCGTGGTCACAAGGTCCACTATCTCCGCTATGATGGGTATTTCCACTTGCACATCTACAAACAGATCTGGCCAGATTTTCTTCCACACAGCTTTTAGATATTGCTGTGTCACCTCCTTCCCAGACAAATCAATGTTTGTGATGGCCTGCATGATGTTGTACTTCTAACAGAACTCCATCATCAATTATTTTTCCTGCCTGTCCATCTGGCCATAATGCTGGCAAAATGTGCTTTGAATATAGTAGCCTTGAAGGTTGCAATGACCCCCTGGTCCATAGGCTGGATGAGAGAAGTAATGGCAGGAACACTACGTCCACTGGGATGCAGAAGATGATCTCAGTCAAGTTGGTAGGGTGGCTTGGAGTATTGTCCATTATCAGGAGCAATTTCTCTTCAAGTCCTTTGCGCCTACAATAGCACTGCACAGAAAGGCTGAAATGGTCGCTGAACCACTTCTTGAAAATGTCCATGGTGACCCAGGCCTTCCTGTTAATTTGCAAAATCACTGGCAAACTATACTTGCCCTTCATAGCTGTAGGTGTCTTTGAGTGGTAGACCAGCAATGGCTTAATTTTGAAGTCACTGCTGGTGTTCCCACCGAGAAGAAGGGTTGGCCTCTTTAAAGCTCAGTGCTATCTTCTGCTCCCTAGATTTAAAAGTGCAATTTGGCATCCACTTCCAGAAGAGGACGGTCTCATCCACGTTAAACACCAGTTCTGGTGGATATTTGCCCCTTTACACTATATCCTTCAAAGTGGCTGGAAAGCCCACAGCAGCTTCTATGCCAGCGATTGCCGCTTCTCCGGTTATCTTGATGTTGTAGAGGCTGTACCTCTTTTTGAACAGGTCAAACTAACCTCTACTGGCCTCAAAGCTCTCTGTCACATCTGGCATTTGGATCTGGGTATTGGATATGGCTGTAAATGCTTCTCTCCTTTTCTTTATGATGGCCTGGCTAAGAGGCATGTTCCACACCAGTTCCTCATCTATCCGACGGACAGCCTCTTCTCCATCTCCTCAAGGGTGTAGCATCTGGAGCAGGTAATCTTCTTTGCAGATGATGCGGTGCTGGTGGTTGCTGAAAACGTTATCTTGTCCTTATTTTTAAGCATGGTGCGGATGGTGGAGGTTGTCAATTTCAGATCCACCCCAATATCAACCTGCTGCCCCCCTCTCTCCAGGCGGTCCAGCACTTGCATTTTCAAATCCAATGGTAAGCTCTGGTGCTTCAGCTTAGGTTGTTCTTCTTTGCTCTCAGACATCTGTAAAACAGTACAAAAAAATACAACATATCTCTCTCTGTCTCTTAACCTACCCCTCTTTACTCTGTGACACTGTTAAGAGCATTAAACTGGGTCCTGTGAGGATGAAGCAGCTTTATAGCAAAGCAGAGCATTGAGAGGGGATTGCCAGGCAAAAACAGCGATAAAGCTGCGTTTAGCGTTCAGCAGGGAATTACATCCAAAGAGCACTATCGCGAATCAGCTCTGAGCTGGGTAGCGTTAAGTGGGGTACACCTGTATGTTAAAGGAATGTACCAGAGCATATTATTAACTAAACAGTAAAATTCATCCCTCTAAAATAAAGGTGAAAAAGGTTATTAAAGAATGTACTTGGAATTTATAAATAATCTAAAACCTTCAAAATCTTACCAGGAAATATTATTTATGCTGTATTTTCCCTCTTTTCTGATCACTCTGCAAACATCATTCATATGGTAGGAGTTTCATCAATGATTGCTGATCTTCTGAGAGAGTGAATGGGTACCCCAGGATGTATTAAGTGATTGGCTGAAGTTTTAACCATACAAATTACATTTGTCATTTGATCAAGAACAAGGGGAACTGTCACTATGCTTCCTGTCTTGAGAGTTGTAATCTCCAAGTCAGTTTTTCCTATAAAATAAAGGGATATTTAATGCTGTCTATTTATTTATTAATTAATCAAAATGTTTAATATTTTTGCTATACTATATATGATTCTATGTTACTAAAAATATACTATTGGTTTGAAATGTGTTTATGGGTATATGGTTATTATTTGATGTATTTCAACATTTTCAAATTTGCAATGATTTGGTTTTGAATATTGGCAGATAGTTTGTTCTCTTAAATTGCAAGCTGGCACAAGATCAATGTGTCTTTTTTTAATTCTGTGTCTGTATGTATACATGTATATTTCACATGTATTCACAGTACCCCTTATATTTATATATATAATGTTTTGTAATATGCTGGCTTTTTATAAGTAAATATTAATAATACAATTAAACAGCCTAGCCTTTGTGGCTTAGTAAAGTAGAGGAGCAGTTAAAAATGTATGATTATTTTATAAAATGTGTTGTTTTTCTTAAATGAATTCTGAGTAAATAAGAACTGTAACTGAAAATATTGTAATTCCACAATTGCAAAGGCAGTACTGACTTTGGTTAATCAATTAGAATAAACTACTTCTCTATTGCTATATACCATGTCTTTTTTTGGGTGTGCCATGCAATCCTCTTCCTAATAACGGAAGAATCTGCTTCCCTGTGGTTACCTGATTTACAGCTGTGTAAAGCTTTGCCCTCTGGTAGGCCAGCCCTGAGACTGTGAGAACCCAGCATGTATTCAAACACTGGGCATGATAAATGCCCTCAGAGAGAGAGAACCAGGTTTAATTTTCCTGTGGTGCCATCTGCCGGGATAAAGTAGAAAATTGTTGACATCCAATAATCACCATTGTAATAGTCAAAACAAAGCCTTGTCAATGGAAAACCAGGGATAATAGTAGCTGAAGTAGAACAGATCTTTAGATCTTTTTACTACCTCTGTATCATCTATTCATTGTGAAAGCTGTGTTGTATTCCTGCGCTGCGCTGCACTTGCACTTCAAACATATTGCCATGTATTTCTATGCACATATGAGCTAATAAAACACAGATTAACTGAAAATTGTACCAAAAAGAGCCTCCAATCGTATATTAATATCAGGTATTGGACAGTATTATTATTAGTATTATTTCCTTTATGTTTTGCGCCAACATATTCCGTAATGCTATGTAAGTTCAAGTCAACCCAATATTAAGACGATGCAAAAAGAAAAAGAATGGAGGGTCCTGTCTTTGAGGTTAAATTCAAATGTACACAGTGCTTTCACTAAAGCACATAGCAAGATTGAAGACTGGAAGACTAACAATTTAAAGTACACATTCTTCTAGTACAAGTTTGACTTATAATGCAATGCCTTACCTTGGTTTAATCTATTTTGTATCTGCATTAGGAGAAAGGTAACATATATATATAAAGAGTGAAAGAGCTTTATGTAAGAACTAGCAAATTGCCCGTGAAAAAATGACGGGCATAAAATTGAAGAAAGGCAATGCTGTTTGCGAGCCTTTCCTCCCGCCTACTGTACGGGCCGCTCATTGCAGGGTTCATTAACCTGCAAGTTTTGTGCTTAGCAATGACATGTGTCTATTTCCAGCATCTCCCCCCGGTGCCTTCCCTGTGTGTTTCTCTTCTGTGTCTTTGCTGACTGTTTGTGTGGGGGGCGCTGACTGCCGTTTGTTTTATTTTCAAAGTCCCGCATGCCTGGCGTTGTTGGTGTAAGTGTTACTGTCTTTGCCGTCATGTATTTTCCAAGTCCCGCGTGTCTGGCTTTGCTGAGCCTCGTTTTCATCCAGTTTCAGAATTTTTTTACTTTTTAGTCCGCTATTTTTTTTCTCGATTTTCGAGTGACAAAACACATCAAATTAGGCTCAAAATTGCATGCAACCTCACTCCTAAGCGCTTTCTGGCTCCCCATTATCCCCCCACCCCCGTGCTGTGTGTGAATGTGTTTTTCGATTATGGACGTTAAATTCGTATTTTGCCGAGGTTGGATTTTTTTTCCTGAGCTTGCATGTGTGACAATGCCGCTGGATGCAATGAGCGCCTTTGGCGCTCTTTGCAGTCTAAGTTCTGCGCGGCTGCTTAATTGCTCATTTCAGCCTAAGGCCCGCGTGCTTCAATGCCTCAACTGCTCGCCTCGCTTCGCGAGACGAGCAGGGCTAAGTCCTGCGAGCTTGGAAGGCTTCAATGCCTCAACTGCTCGCCTCCATTCGCCGATCATTACCTAAGTACTGCAAGCTCGGAAGGCTTCAATGCCTTAACAGCTCGTCTAACAAGCGTGACAACAAATCGCAGTTTGACAATAATAATATGAGACATTTTTATGATATAATAGGGCTCAGTGATTTTAAGGGCATTAGTTGCATTGATTGTCTCATAACGTGTTCGTGCATAAACCCCAAAATTAGTACAGTTGGAGTAATAAGTGGATTTTTACAAAGCTGGAGTATTGAAAGTATTATTACTTAAATGTTATCACTCTAAAATAAACAATTGTAGAGTTACCTTTGTATTGCAATGTGGGATGATAAAATCTTACATTTATCTTACCCCAGATGTAGCCCAGAGACAACTTATCATTTGCACTATATACACTGAAATAAGACCAGCTACATTGCTTGCTTACACGTGTCACGTTCAGTTATTGTCATGTTTTCACAGTGTATTGATGCATTTGACTAGGCTTTAAGATCATTTTTCACCAATGTTCCACCTATTGTGTCAGTGTATACACACGTCATACATCTTTGTTGTACACCTGTGGCTACAATTTTGACAAACACTAATAATAATTTGGATTCTTTAAAGGTCACACAAGGCAACATATGTAAGCAAGGTTGGAGATCATTGCTGCAGTTCATTGCACCCTCACACATACAGCCCTTGAGTCAAGGCAGATAATGGCTCCTTAGCAGTTCGGAGTAAAGAGTTTAGCTTTACATCAAGGTTTTCTGCCCTAGCTAACCATGGACACCTGGCCTATCATTTAGATATCTGATGAGTGTTATCTGAATTGTAAAAAGTAACCAAGGCTACAAGGCAGATGTGTTTCATCACACAGGTAAATAAGGGTGGGGTATGGAAGAGTATAAATATGTTGGTTTGATAATTCAATAAAGGTTTAGTTCTAGTTTTCAAGGTGTGAGACTGTTTCTGTGTTTTGCATCCTGAATTGGGGAGTGGTCTTGCTATAGGCCACTAGTAACCTGTATCCAGTATTCTCTGCCTGTTCCTTTGTGCGTTGTCCTCTTCAGAAGCCACCTTTTGTGCCACAGACAACAAGAACCGCACAATTCTGTTGGGGTAGGTTTGAACTAGGTTCATATCAAGCCCCCAGATTATGACAATGTTAATTAAAAAAGTAACTAATTGTCATGAACTCACACCTACAGAATGTCACTGGTGCATATTAAATCAATAGCAAGATTTAAAAATACTGCTACATGCTACACTTTTGCTACACTTTCACCTCAAATCCGGCCTTTAGTGAATTAGAGAACTATTAATCTTAATGCAAAATTACAACACTGTTATAATTACAATGTAGAATATTGTTTGCAACATATGTTTACTAATGAATATTTCCGCCATTTTCCATTAGCGAAACACAAAGTTATGAAGCCTTCATATTTTCTATGAACAGAGTTACTTTTTACAGTATTTTCTTATTACCAGTTCAAAACAAAAATGTCAGTTCTGAAAACATCCAAAAGCTTAACGAGTTAGCGGGGAAAAGATGACTGGAAAAGAGTGAAAAGTGACTCAAACTGTGCTAATATTTTCCTCTGGTTTTGTTAGGCTGCATTTTCTAGTTCTCTATAATTTAGAAGCATCTAAATGTGTACATTAAGCACTGACAGTCTGAGTAGGAATATGTCATCACGTTAGCTCCCACCGATTAAAATGATATAGTTCAATCCGCATGAAGCCACTCACCTTGTAACCTTTAAAGGTTTTTGGTGCTCTTAACGCAGCAAAACTGCAAGAAGGATGTAAATGAAAGATATTTCAGCACAATACACGTCTGTGTCATTACATTCCTCCACATATTTTGAATGAATTAATACAGATGTGAAATCCGAAGAAGTCCACTAAAGCTTTTCATTTTAGCGACTTCTCAAATAGTCAGAAAGAAAATGCACTTATTCACTGAAATTATTTGAATTCAGATGTCACAAATATGTTTTTTACATTGATGCACTACTGAAAATAATTGTCCTCAGTGGCTACAGATATATAGTGATTTATGCTTCAGTATGTAAAGCATGAGGGTTCCCTGGTTGCCCAGTAGATAGGATTTGGTGCTTTCACTACTGTAACTTGGGTTTGATTCCAGTCAGCGAACCAATAGGTCACACCACCTCGACCCAAGCTGGGTTGGGCCTGGTCAGTACTTGGATAGAAGACCACATTGGAATACCAGGAGCTGTATGCTGTGGCCCACTGGACAAGGAACTGGCAACCCACTCCAGTGTCTCTGCCATGAAAACCAAGTGGATCACCATGACCATGGACATAAAGATGTGCCTGTTGTGTTACGGTCCATGAGGTCATGAAGAGTTGGAAATTACTTAAAGACACAAAACATTGTTAAAGCTCTGCATAGAGCCAGTACTAATTAAAAGAAATGGTATTGTTTTGTTTTAAAGAAGAGATTATGATATTTTAAGTCATTAGCTAGAAGAATAGCATGGTAATATACAGTATTTCTGTTTTCTACAGATAGTCTATTTATTTTGACATTTGTCTCCCGGTAATATTTATGATTAGTTAGCAAACTGGAGTATTAGGCCAAGGCTGATGAGCTTTTGACCCTGGATGTGTCATTAAACTCTGTGTGTTTCTTCTATGTGTGACATCAGTCTAGTTCACACAGTGTGTACTCTATCCAGTACACTTTTGTGTGCAGCTAGTTTAATCCGCTGTTTACGTCCACAATTTGGGCTCAGCCATGGGTGTAGGAACTGGGGGGGACAAATCCCCCCCCCCAGATTTTTCTATTTTTGTATGTATGTATAAATAAGATATTTTACGGCCTGTGGATACAATGAGCTGTTTCCCCCCAGAATTATTCTGGCTCCTACACCCCTGTGCTCAGCCCTGTCACTTTGCGCATGTTTGTTGAATGTCCTTTAAACACTGTGTGTCCAATGTGTATTTACAGTGTTTCAGTCCAGTCCATGCCTAAACAGTTTGTAAGTTGACTCTAGCCAAATGTGTGTTTGTCAAGTGTGTGATATGTACAGTCAACTTTGCATGTGTCCACTGTATATGCTCATGACACATTTTGTACATATGTGTACAGTATATACTTTGTCCTGCCTATGCAAAGGTGGACTAGCTTTCCAGATATGGTAACAGATTATACCCTATTAATGTAGATAGCTTAGTACTTCTATATCGAAATACATAAAAGTATTGTACAAAACCTTCTGACATTTACTGTAATTTAACTACAATTTAATTAACAACATTCAACTGAGAAAGCAGTTGTTCATTTTAAATCCAGGGAGAGACAGAGAAGAGATTTTGTAGTGGAATTCCAGCTGACCCTATATATATATATATATATATATATATATATATATATATATGTGTGTATATATATTGAATTGAAGAGTGAAGCAGCCATGAATGTCCAGTAATCTAGTAATTAGTAATCCATATATATATACATATATATATATATATATATATATATATATATATATATATATATATACTGTATATATTAGTAATGAGCATTGCAGTATATTATGATACCTTTTGTATTGAACAAACGCCTTATTTATATTGACAAGTTTTCGAGAGGTTTAACCTCTCTTTATCTAGTCTGAGCAATACTTATTACATTAGTATTATATTATAATAATTATATATATATATATATATATATATATATATATATATATATATAATACCTAGTATTGCTTCAGACTTGATAAAAAGAGGTTAAACCTATCGAAAGTTCGTCAACATAAAGAAGGAGTTTGTCCAATACAAAAGGTATCATATTATACTGCAATAGTCACTATTAATCAATATATATATATATATATGAATTAATAATTACAAATAAGTTGTGTCCAACACTCAGGTAGTTAAGGCAATTAACTGCACCTGGTCCAGCAGCTACACTATTTAAAGTCTATGAAGCCCCAGCCAGAGGGAGGGTGCGCTGTTTTTCAGAAGCTGTGTATTACTGCTGAACTACTGTCTCCTGGAGCTGCAAATACCAGGTCCTGCCGTATACCAGAAAACCTGAGAGAGTCCGGAGTACACAGTAAGTGTGGTAATCAAAGAAGACCGCAGTCCTAGTATATTGCTGTTTTATGCAATACCAACTCTGCTGGGGGACTGAGAGGAAATAATTGTCTCAAGTGGGATACTGCTGTGATACTGAAGCTTCCAGAGAGACGCACCCTCTGTTTACCTTAGGTCAGAAGACCATTACCTTTAAGTTACCCCCCCAGGGAAAAAGACTGGGTTAATATAAGAGTGACTTTTTCTCACCTGTGTACTCTTTATAAGGGGGGAAGGACACTTGGAGAGCAGGGCGGGTCGGTGTCCTTGCCACAAGGTGGCGCTATATCATGAAAACTACTCCATACAGAGTTGATAAGGAGTTTTAGTTCCTACCAGAAGACAGCACTGTGTCTTGTTTTCCACCTATAGGAGATAAGTTGCTCAGGGCTAGTCAGGGTGTTCCGGTATGTCAGTCAGTCCGTTTACGTAGATTTTTTTTGTTTTTTAAGCAGAGTTACTGTTTCAGTTTATTTCTGCACTTTACGCTATTATCTATTGATTCTTTCAAGATACCACAGTCCTACACACCCCTCCTTGTCACAATATATATATATATATATATATATATATATATATAGAGAGAGAGAGAGAGAGAGAGAGAGAGATTGCAAATAATAAGGTGGAAAGAGAGGAGGAGAGAAGAATAAAAAGAGAGCAGAGAAATGGGAGAGAAAAAAGAGTATAAAAGAGAAAAAGGATTCAGTATTGAGGGCATAATTCCAAAGATCATTTGGGTGAGAAGAATAGCAAGTGGTAAAAGAGGGGAAGGGGCAACTACACCACCCTGCAGGACTATGAACACCCTTGGTAAAGATGAGAAAAAAAAGCTATGAAAAAATATATATATTTTTTTTAAGTGAGGCAAAATTATTCAAACAAAAGAACCCTTATGAAGAAATAAACATATTTGACAGATACATCCCTACATACCAACATACCCTCTAGATAAAGAGAATTAAAAAGTGAAGGCCTAACCCCATAACACAATGGATGTTCTTAAAATATATTTTCAGTCCTATATTTACAATATGGCGATTTGAAGAAATACCCTTAAAAGAGCTAAATGTTTTTAGAAAGCATACCACCTTTTAATTTATTAACTGTCATTTGCAAGTACTGTATTCTTTACTGAAGATAGAAACTGTTTTGTCTGAGAATATTTATCAAAAAGTAAACATATATTTCCATTTCAGTTATAGCAGACAAAATCTTCTTCTTCTATGCATTCAAAGTATCCTATTGCCGTAGAAACAGATCAAGAGCATAATTGAATTTAGTAAAAAAAAAAAAAGGATGTAATATGTTATTTTTCTAAAATCATTTTGCTGTTTTTCAAATGTAGATATTCAAAAATAAATATAATTACTACAGTGTTCCATTAAAAAGTTTCCTGAAAGTATCTTTTGCATTGCAGTGTGGAATGTTCTCATTTTCATAGTAGGGGAGACTGATAACCCTCCCCTAACCTTTTTCTTTTCTTGGTTTGAAGGTTTTATGGAGTAATTGTTGGCTTTCTATAAGTAAAGCAACAGTTCTTCAATGAAATATTCAAAGCAAGAGCCAGGTGCACTACAATTTTAAATTCTATGATAGCTGTTTCCTTTGGATAAGTGATTAGAATAATATATTCTTTTTTTAAACTACGGTATTTATGGCATTGAAAAAAAAACGTTTATGAAATTTAGGAGACACACAGACTATAGAGGTTCTAGCCAAACTGTGTTGGGGCCACTTTCAGTACACATGTGCAAATACATAACCTTATAATCACTAAACCTTGTTTGGCTCTATACATTGGTGTGTTTTTTTTTGTTTTTTTAACAAACTATGTATTGTGAGATACACAACCACATACCATTTCCCTTTATTTTGTTCTAATTACTATTATTTCACTCAAAAGCAATGGAAGTAATTAATTTATTATTAGTATTATTATTCTTAGTTTTATTATGATTTATTTATAAAGCTCTTGAAAATTATGCAGTGCTAAGTACTTTTCTGAGATCTCAATTTATGGGAAAGCTTTTTTACTTGTAAATGGAATTTTTGTGGACATTTGCTATGTTTGAAATCTATATCAATGCACTTTTCTCAATCAGACCTTTTTATGACATATTTGGCTCGTCGTTATGGGAACTAAAATGAAATTAAATGTTGGAAGCACACCATCATTGTATAGATTATCACTATATACTGATAAACTATTGGATATTAATATATGTGCTTGAGTGTCCAAACTCGAATGACAGTTAACACAATGGTTAATGTGAACATGTAAGAAATGCACAATGTTACTGTCAGCAATGCTTTGATGGCTGATCCTTATTCCCAGCCTTTTCAGCACAAACATGACTGACAATTTAGTTCCTTGTTATTATTTCTCAACGTACAACAGAAATTGAACTTTATTGTTTAGTAAGAAATTTACAGTGCTAATAAGATTAATTAGATTTAATGTGAGAACAATTGCGGCCTTGAGGAATTGTAGCAATTGAATAGTAATTTGCGATTTCAGCAATCTTAACATTGAAAGATCAAATGCTTAACTGGGTCGGCGTTATGATTTTAATAACCGCAAAGATTTTCAGCCCGTAACCTGC
Source organism: Discoglossus pictus (assembly GCA_027410445.1). Classification (NCBI taxonomy): domain Eukaryota; kingdom Metazoa; phylum Chordata; class Amphibia; order Anura; family Alytidae; genus Discoglossus; species Discoglossus pictus. Next base: position 187,162,376 of record CM050167.1, on the reverse strand, counting down.
AAATCATTTGCGGCAAGCGAAAAGACCCCAATTGAATAGCAAATTAATTTACGGCTCCATTACGGGCTCCCGTAACTACAATTTGCTCAATTAAGTAGGGGACCATGTGTCATCATATGGGTTCCCTGGTGGTCCAGTGGTTAGGTTTCAGTGGTTTTCACCACTGTGACCTGGGCTCAATTCCACCCTGATGCAATGCAGGGTTGAGCCTGGTCAGTGCTTTCATGGGAGAAAAGAAAGGAATGAGAAGAGAGAATACCAGCAGACTTACCAAGGATAATCAAACTCAACTAACAAAAGTTTGTTAAATGGTTTATATTTTGTGCTTAAAAAAATATTTTAAGACACATCTTTTACCTTTACCTTAATTATTTTCATTTAGGTGTGTTTTTTATGTGTGTTCCATACATCACTGGCAAGGAGGATGTTAAAAAAGCACATGGTAGGTAAACTGTTTACCCCTTGCTACCCACAGGGTCTGTGACAAAGATACTCCAGGTCTCTCAATCTTCAAATTAGTTGATCCACATATCTAACTAGATTTTTCTATCTTTTATTTCCACTGCCCTCCAGCTCCTCTGCAAGATAAACGTTGAATTAACCAGACATCTCAAGCCTCTTCATCCCCCTTGCACTTGTATGTTTTTCAGCTTGCCTGCCCTAATTTTCAATGCTTGAGTGGGGATTTCTCTATTTGTTAGTGAAACAATACAAGTTCCCAGGGCCGACTGATGATGACATCACTGTTACTCAAGGGGAAAAAAGAAAAGGAAGAAGGCTGGCAGGAGGTGTTGGGGGTATTGCATAATGCAATGTTGATCGTGGGAAATTGAAAGCAGCTGCCTAAAAACTGTCTGTTCCAGAAATGTGCAGATTTAATGCAAAGAGAGAAGAGCTTGTATGTTAAATTGCAGATGGAGTTGGCTTTGTCTGTAACCTTTTGGTAAATTGTTGGATGTAATGTAAATATAGAAAGATTGGTATTTGTTATTTCTATTACAGTGTCTTATATTGTTTTTCTGACCACATGATCAATAACATAAAAACAAAGTGTTTATTTATAATGAAGAGCACCATTTGTGAGATCCTGACAAGGCCTGTGCTTTTCACTGCTGGCAGAAACTAGCTGCCAGAATAGTGCCGGCAGTTTATCTACCACAGTATTATTCACAGAAAATTGTACAGAAGGTGATAGAAACAGATACATTGGTGACAGATGACAACAGCTCGGTTCATTTTCATCAGTGTAGAAACATATTTGATGTCATTTTTATTTTACTATATATTAAATACAACCCACTTCATCCCTATTTTTTTTTAAAGGACTTACCTTGAAGATGGACAAAATTGTTTTATAAAGTTTAAAACAAATAAATACAGCCTTGACGTTTTAACTATCATATTAATTTTTAGGAGGAACCTCGAGATAATAATTTCATTACAGTGTGCTAAATCAGAAATAAACATGTAAAATCACTCTGGGTGATGGACAGAGTTGGATAAAAATTGGTAAAACAGGTATAGATGGCGAGGGTATGGTTTTTGAAGTTGTGGAGAGATAAAACAGACAGCATGTCTGAATGCAGCATGAGGCCCGCGGGTCACCTTTTGCACACCCCTGTTCCACACTCAAAGTAAACATGCCCCATGAGTAAACTATGTTCAACTGTGGCTCTATCACCAGCCATTTTTTAAAGTGAAAATCACATCAGAATTCATCTTTTTCAGTCAACACCGGTCGTATCTGGAATGTTTACCTCTACAATCCCCTGAATTAGGAACTGGAAACATGTTATTTCTCTGCAAAGCAGGATGATCAGACATCACATTTTTGGCAGGAAAGGCAAACTGACAGAAAGAAGAAATGATTTTCAGATATTAATTTTATTGAAAATAATGTGAATCAACTCTCTATCAACTCTCTTGGTATGTGAATTATGGTACTGGAAAGTCCTAGCGGCCACCTAGAGAGGCGCATCACATATAATAGTTGTGGTAATTATGAGTTGATGTCATGCAATGTTAAAAGATACGGGCTTGCACATGCACAATAAGCGCGAGGCTCACACGACTTAGAAAAAGGCTTGCAATGAGTGCCGAAGGTGCTCATCAAGAGGCCCGCTGGTTAGAGGGGGGAGAGCCTCACATTGTGTGGCAAACAGCTTTGCCAGGCTTAAAGTTTTATTGCCATCAAAAGGGAAATTCCCTAGTTATATATAATAATGGTTGCATCACAGCATCCAGCAGAAGGTAGATAAAAGAGGGTTCAGTGGACCGGTACAATTAATAAAGGTGTACACAATTAAGGCTAGGAGTCAATGTAAGCAACTCCTTGTGGCAACCATAATAAGATAGGTCCCTGCCTTACAGGTATACTATATAGGCTTTGACCACATGGAGATGGAGAATCCGAATATAACAATGCCATAAACCTAGTGCACTTCCACATAAGGTAGACAGTGGCGTAGCTAGGGGATGGAGCGCCCTGGTCTTCACATCCTTGGGGGCGGCACTCATGTGCCTTCCCCCAGGTTCCCTCCTACCCCCTTGTCTCACTCCCCTCTTGTCTCTCTCTTCCCTTCCCTCCTCCTCCATTCCCTGTCTCTTACATCTGTGTTCCAGCTTGCGCATCTGACCTGGAAGTGGTGGAGCCGGCATGGGGAACAAGCACCACGCAGGCCTAAAAAAGGGGGGGGGGGGGGGGGGAGAAGGGAAGAGAGAGACAAACTCTGGGGTAGCCCCAGGCGGCAAAAGTTACGCCACTGGAAGTAGATCATACATTTTACTGATTTATCTTTGTCATTACCTATGTTCATCTAGTCTGCAAATGATGTGAGGGGGTCAGTGAAGCATCTTCTGCAGCGTGGTACCTTTCTCACACATAACTAACAGTGGGCACCTATAAAAGCTATTTCTAGTTTTATGGAACCTGTGCACCTTTACACAAGAGAGAATTATGGGAATTGTTGCTGGATTGCTTGAATATTGGTTATTGTTACATTCAGAAAATTTAAATTTTTGGTGTTATTGCTTAATTAATCAGTTAACTTTGATTCACTCTAGGAATTATCTTAAATTCGATCGATTTGTGATGGGTGTATTCTTGTGCTTTTTCATCAAAGATTTCTTTCGATTTTTAAGAGAAATAACATACATGAAACTTACCCGAAAGAAAGCCTACATTTTTATATTAAAAGTGTAATTTATGATTATTATTTAAGTACTAGCGAATTGCCTGTCAAAAATGATGGGGCAATAACATTTTAAGCCGTGGCAATGCTGTTTGCCACACAATGTAAAGCTTTTTGTACTCAGAGGACCTTCGTCGCTCATTGCGAGCCTCTCCTCTCGTGTACTTTTGCTTCTCTGAGCACCTTCGGTGCTCATTGCGAGCCTCTCCTCTTGTGTCCTTCCAGTTTTGTGCTTTGCAACGATCATCTTCGGCGCTCATCGCAAAGACAGATATACATCTATATTTTTTTAAATAATAATTAATTACTTAATAAATGAATATACTTAATTAATAATTAATTACTTAATAAATTAATATACTTTGCCTATTTCTGATTAATATATCCAGCAATCAATAGCCTGAAGAGCTAACAATCTCTTTTGATTTTCCTGCAGCATACAATGTACAGTTTGACTGTTGCTGCCCTGAGGAGAAAGTGTCATCAATGTGCCAATTGTGCAGTGTAAATAGGCTGCGTGCGCAAGGGCAAACCGTTGGTGTAGTTGTGTAAAGCTCCATTTTATGTTCGCAATGTTATTAGTTGCAAGCTAGTATTGTAAAATGGCGTAGATTGTCTATGGTTACGCGGCTCGCACGCATTTTCGTCCTTTGTAATAGTGTATTTTGTACTTCTTACGTTCCTGGGTAAAAGTGGTACGCGACTGGCGGTGTTTTGCGCTTTGGGGTCGTGTAGCCTCGTTTTAATTTTTTTCGGCTGCCATTTTTTTCTCGCTTAGGCGATTTTCGAGTGTCGAAACTCGCCAAATTCGGCTTAAATTTGCGTGCAACCTCACTCCCAGACGTCCCGGCGCCCTACCCCCCCGTGCTGTGTGTAATTTTTTGGAGTATTTTATTTTGTATTTTTTTGTGTTTTTCTTGTTTTTTGATTTGCGCGGTTCGGCCGATAATTTTGTATTTTTCCTACCTCGTAATGTTTTTTTTTTCTAAACCCCTCGTACCGCGTTCCTCAACTGCTTGCAGCATAAGGTGATCCTGCGTTTCCTAACTGCTTGGAGGCTAAGTCCCGAGTGTTTCAATGCCTCAACTGCTCGCCTCGCTTTGCGAGCCTCTGAGGCGATGAGCGTCTTTGGCTCTCATCGCTCAGTGCACCTTTGGCGCTCATCGCCTAAGTGCTCAGAGCACCTTTGGCGCTCATTGCCTAAGTGCTCTGAGCCCGGAAGACTCCTGTGCTTTAACGGCTCGCCTCGCTATGCGAGGCTCGCAAGCGTGACGACGATTCGTAGTTTGACAACTACTATATGTGATTAATTTTTAATAGCATATCTTTTTTAGCTGTTCTGCGAAAATCTACTATCTATGTTATATATTTTCCCAATAGCTATTCACCAGATAGCAGTCCAGATACAAGCCAATCATAAGAGTACTGGGAAGATCATATAAGATGTTAAGTTGGTATTATAGAACTTTGAATATGTAGCAAATTAAATACCAGCATTTATGGAAGACAGCTCCCCTTTCCCAGAGTGAATGGGATGACTTTCCTAAGTTCTTAAACTTAACTCGCTCAAATTAGGCAGCAGTAATTGTGCAATATCTAGCTATGGTGTAGCTAGAGCTTCTTGCCTTAAAATCTAATTCTTTCTATGTTAGTCTGTGCATGCTTAGAGTAGCAAGCAGAGGCATAGCTAGAGCTTTTGCCGCCTCTCTCTCCCCCTTCTCTCTCGCTCCCCCTTTATTCTCTCTCCCCCTTTCTTTCCCTTACTCCCCCTTGCCCCCACACAGACACACACAAACACACAGACTCACAGAGAGAGACTCATACACACGAAGAGTAAACAAAAACACACTCACAGAGACACACACTCACACAGAAGCACCCACAATCACACAGAGGCACACACACGCACACAGAGGCACACACACACGCACTCACACAGAGACACTCATACACACATAGAGGCACACACACGCATTCACACATAGACACTAACACCAGTGGTGTAGCTAGAGCTTTTGATGCACGTGGATACCCCTGAGTTTGATGCCCCCCCCCCCCCATCAAACTCAGGGGCAGCCCAGGGTGGCAAAAGTGCAGACACAGACACAAACACTCACAGACTTACAGACACACACACTCACAGACACACTCACACAGACACTCACTCACAGACACATACAGGCTTACACTCATTTACAGACACACTCACAGATACACACTCACAGACTTACACACACTCACATTCATTCACACACTTTCTCACAGACACACACTCATAGACACACACACACTCACAAAGACACACTGACTCACACAGACACACTCACAGACACACACTCACAGACACACTCATAGACACACACTCACACAAACACATTCACACTCATTCACACACTTACTCACAGACACTCACTCACAGACTTACACACACTCACTCACATACACACATAGACACTCATATACACACAGACTCACATTCACACAGAAACGTAATCACAGAGACACACGCAGACACACACACTCGCACAGAGGCATGTACACTCACACAGAGGCACACACACACACACACAGAGGAACACACACTCACACAGATACACTCACACCAGTGGCGTAGCTAGAGCTTTTGCCGCACGGGGCTACCCCTGAGTTTGATTTCCCCCATCAAACTCAGGGGCAGCCCTGGGTGGCAAAAGCGCACACAAGACACACACACTCACAGACTTACAGACACACACACTCACTGACACACTCACACAGAGACACACATGCACAGATACTCACAGACTTACACACAGTCACACACTTTCTCACAGACACTCACAGACATACATACACTCACACTCAGACACACACACAGACAGACACACACACTCACACAGATACACACCCACAGACACCCACAGACACACACACTTACTCACAGACACACCCTCACAGACTCACTCATAGACACACACTCACATAGACACACACAATCACACACACACACTCACTCACACTCATTCACACACTCACTCACACAGACACTCACTCACACTCATTCACTCACTCACAGACTTAAATACACACTCACACACACAGAGGCACACACTGATATAGACACAAGCACTCACAGACACATGCACTAACACAGACAAACACACACACACACACAGACATACACAGGCACACACACAGACAACATAGGCACGCAGGGTTGGCATCAGCAGCTACTGACCTGCGTTCTCACTTGTAGCTTGTGCCGCCCCCCAAGGAGGTTGCACCCGGGCTGGTCTGCCCCCTGCACCCCTCCCTTCCTACACCTGTGACTCACACACACACAGAGACACACAGATGCACACACTCACACAGGAACACACACTTACACAGAGGCATTCACAGAGAGAGACTCACAGAAACACACTCACAGACACACACAGAGACACACACTTAAGCTCTGTCTGGTTGCATGGGGACTGTTGGTGAACAGTCATTTTTCCCTCACTGGAATACTCATTAAAATGTGAATCAGTGGTTCTATAATCTGTTCCAATAGTAAAATCTTATCATATAAAATATTCAAAACTCATAAAAACCAGAACCGCTATGATTATGTTTACAAAAAAATAAGAAAAAATATTGTACAGCATGTCTTAGGGTTGAAACTCCCTTTCCACGCCTTTGGGGCACTTATTTCCTCAGAGCCTGGAGAGTAGATGACCTATAGAGTTTATATAGGCACTTTATAACTATAACTATAACTCTACCTATCTAAATGATAAGCAATAAACCTATATATCTTGTCTCTTTACCCCCTTCCCTCCCCATTGTCTCTTTCCGCCTTCCCCATTGACTCCCCCCTTCCCATTGACTTTCCCCCCATTGTCTCTTCCCATCTTCCCATTGTCTCCCCCCCTTCCCTCCCCATTAGGTCTGCGGCTGCCACAAGGGACCTGCGGGAGGTCCATGGGGGCCCACGGGAGCCACAGAGGGCCACGGGAGGGCCGTTGGGGCCAGAAGGGGCCACGGGAGGCCAGCGGGAGCCACAGGAGGGCTGCATTGGACACAGGGGATCCGCGGAGATTCGCATAGAAGGCCACTCCAAGCCAGCACAACTTGAAGCAGTTGGTGCCGCCCCCAAGTAGGTGACGCCCGGGCGATCCGCCCCCCTCAACCCCACTTCCTACTGCTCAATCAGAGAACAAACTAACCTTAATAGGTTAGTTCTGTGGACATGATAACCCACTCTTAAAGCAACCTCTTTTAGCTCTCTTTAATCAAGAAAGAGGCATACTTTCCTTGCTAAAATATATGCAGTGAACCTATTAATGACTGGTCCCAACACATATATTTAGCAACTTATACTTCTTAAAAAGTACTCTATTACCAATAACTTTGTGCTAGATAAATTCAAACCCATGGTGTATCATCTAATTTTGAATCAGATGCCCAAAATACTGTAGTTTGTCAGTTATTTTACTATGTCAAACAATATTTTATGATAATATATATACAGCTCCACCATGACTCTCTACTTCTCTCAATTAAAAAAAAAGTGTTCCTTGAAATGAATCATTTGAAAACCTCTAAACTTTTAGTGTGCCAAATTAATTATGTATTTTAAAATGTCCATTAATTTCACCGCTATTAATGTCACACAAACTGGCCGGTAATTACCCTACACTCCTTTTGATAATGAGCAGTTTTTATAAATCTGTTTTTTGTTAGTATATTCCTTAGCTCTATTAATGTTTGTATGTATACTGCAAACACAAGGACCCTCATTCAACTGAGCCATTCGGGAGATCCGGGCTCGCAAGTGTAGATCGCAAGTTATTTTGCTATTCAATTGACTTCCATTTGCGGGCTCTGATCGAGTTATGATCTTTCACGGCCGCAAGAGACCTGAACGCTAAAATCACAAATCACTATTCAATTGCTCTGATTCCCCCTCGCTAACCACTCCATCAAGCCCGCAAATGGCAAATATCTAACCACAAGTAAATGGTACCAAAGAGGTCTCACAAAGTGCTTTCTGGCAAATCGGAGCACTTTAAAAGCAATACTTTTATGAACAGTGAAAGTGATCTTAGGTCCTAAAATTAATAGCACAACATTCTCCAATACTTTTTTTCATGGTCAATTTTTGTGTTATATTGATCATGGCAATCATTGTGAAGTCCTACGGGCTTCAACCTCCAAGTCCGTAGGACTTTGAAAAAATGGAGGTTGGATGTCAAAGCCCTACGGCCTTCACTTACGAGTTACAAGCTTGGAGGTTGGTCATAATGACGATTTCTATTTCCATTGGCTGTTTCTGCATCGGGAGTTACAGGCTCGCTCCCATAACATGTTCAAGCCCGCAAATGCTATGTCAAACGGCAATGGTTTCTGATTTTCCCTAACGGCCCCTAACTTGCAGGCCCAGCCAATTGAATAGCATCGCAAAAGTAGAGCAGCGGGGGCCCACATCTCAATCCCAGACATTTGGCTGTCTGTGATGGAGTTGTGAGCCTCGAATTGAATGAGGCTCAAAGTGTGTGGTCAGTATGATTAAACTACTGATTGATCCACTTATAATCTAAATAGATATCTTGAAAATATCTTCTTATAACTGCCCTTGAATGCGGCAATTGACTGGTATAAAATACCTGTCACAGTACAGAAAAATGACTTACTACTAATATAACTGGCACTGCCAGTTTAAGGAACTCTTTCACAAATGTACTGTTGTAAACTAGTGGTTATGTACTTACCATGGAAAACATTTTAAGTAGAGATGATTCATTTTAGTGGCTAACTGAGTAGGATTGGATTGCAAGCTTTCAAGTTTATAAACCCTTTATCAAAGCAAATTCTCAAATGAAATTAGGAGCAGCTACAATACATAAATGCAAGCTGAATGTTTAACATTGATAAGACCATAGATAAGATTTACATTATCATTACAGTGAGGAAAGGGAGACTTTAATCCATTGGATGTAAAAAAGATGGCGAATTACTATATTCAGCCACTGTAGGAAGCAAATGGTCCCACATTGCTAATGAGTTCAAGTAGAAGAGCCACTCGATTTTTTAGTAATGTAACTTACAATATCTATCACACTTTAGTGTATATATGTTAAGGTTCCATATTTATTTTCTTTGAGAAGTGTTTATACAACAGAAAAGGTGCATCTGGAAATACATTTTTAATGTCTCATCTATGTGCATATTTTCATGAAGTTCTTTGGTTACTTTTTACCTAGAACTTGCAGGTGGGGGTTGTATGTCACTATTAATTGTAGCCTGTTTCTTTGTATTGCCTCCTTGTATTACAGGAGCTTTCCTCTGGGAATGTGGATGTCTATCAATATCTGGGTGTCTGTAACAGTGGCATTGTATCATTGGCTGAAAAGTCTCACCTAGCCATAGATACAGTCTCTCACTTGCTACAGAGAGTGTGCACATCTGGGAATTTACATGCTTGATAGTTTGGCTGCCATTTATGTAATACCTAACCACAGTTGTTCTATGCTCACAAAATTCCAATGGAAGCTTTATCTTATTTGGACTGTTGTAATCACACATTTAAGATATACCATTTTGAAGTTGAAAACAGGCAAATATGTATGAATCATAAAAAATAATACAACCTCTTTATGCAGTGTAATTAAACATTTTGGTAAGGTTTCTATAAACATAATGGGAAGGTGGCTGCAACAACTGCCAGTACCTTCTGCAGGACTATTGTAAAGCTCATCATTTTATGGACACATCCTCATGAGATACTAGAGGGCAGTAACAACATACTTGTAAGCCTCCTATACAGGTGATCTGGGACAAACTGTAATGTGTGCTTTACTATGTATAGAAGAAGAACTAGAAGAACTAGAATTACAGCTGCAGTTTAGTAAAATACTAAATTACCAAAATTATAGCACATTGATGAATTTGATAAGTACAGTGGGCACTGTGAATGCGTTTTGCTCTGAGTGGAAGGCATTTGTGATGTAGTGAGATGGTGATTAAGGTACCCGGCATAAGGAGTCAGGGGAGGTGTGTATGTTTTTGTGGAGATAAATGTGGTTCAGACAGAAGTCTTATCTGGTTTATAGATTTTAGTCAGTTGCCTATGTCAACGGGGGAAACAGAGACTAAAGAGTAGACTGGAGTCCAGTGTTAGGAAAGGAGTCTTAAAAGTGCATGGTGATGGAATTCCAAACTGATTTTTTTAGAAACGTATGTGATGGCAAGTAGTGGATTAATGACTCCAAGAAGTATAAATAACTGAACTCTTAAGTGTAGAGGAATATGTGTGTTGGCAGGTTGGTTAATGAGGCACTAAAGGGCCATTGTAGCGTCCTAACAAAATGAAATAAATACTTTAATTCAATGATTTTTGTATGAGATTCATGGGTAAGTACATTTATCTGGGGTTCCCTAGTGGCCCAGTGGTTAGGTTTCAGTGCTTTCATCACTGCGACCTGGGTTTGATTCCAATCAAGGATCCAATATGTCACACCACCCTGAATCCAAGCAGGTTTAGGCCTGGTCAGAACTTGGATAGGATACCACCTAGGAATACCAGGAGCTGTATGCTGTGGGCCACTGGGCAAGGAACTGGCAACCCACCCAAGTATCAGTGCCATAAAAACCAAGTGGATCAGCATGACCATGGACATAAAAATGTGCATTGTGTGTTACGGTCCATGAGTTCATGGAGAGTCTGAAACAACTGCAAGAAGCAAAAAAAGAAACAAAAAACATTTATGTGGCTGCCAGTTCCCTTTCTCCTTATTATCTCTTTCCTTCCTAAATTTGTCTTTTTCCTTCCCAAATTTGTCTTTTTTCTTCCCTTTCATAATCATCTCCTTTTTGTCTTTCTTTCTTCCTTCAGTTTATATATCTGTAGTTCACATATGTGACTGTTATCGACTGGTATAGAGAATATATTTGGTTAGACGCAAATCAATCTATCAATCTCTTCGGAAGCGGCAAATAATTGTTTCTATAGGGTGTTTATGGGCTGCAGAGTCATTTGTTGAATTACCGTAGTTGGTAAAGTTGCCTAAGTATGATTCTATATAGACATAACTGCCTTTAAATTCTGACATTTCTTAAATAATGAGCCTGAGGTTGCTCCATAACATGTATTACCACTTGTCTCTTCTTGACTTTGCTCCTCCTGCTCTCCCTGCCAGATTTCCAATCTTTACAGCTAATTTTCTTTCACAATGACCCCACTCCAAGAAGAGGAAATTACATACAATTTAGCACCTGGCCTCTTCATCCACATATACAAGAAATGATGAAAGTTGTGATGTTTTGTGGGATCTCCTTAATCATAGCTTAGATACATTGCTACGGATCTGCTAAATGACGTGAGTTGAGCCCACTAGTAAGAAAGGGGTTAATCTATGTCAATCATTGATTCACCAATATCCACTATTTTCTCCACTAGGTCTTCTTGTTATGCGGATAACACGGATGTGAACTTTAAAAATCCTTCAATTACTCCAGCCACAAATCTTGGAGAATGTGTATTAGCAGTTGCCTTGTTCATTAACTGCTTCTTTGCAGCTGCCTAATTACGGTCACCATCAGGCACACTCCCCCTTCCCCCCACGCCTCCAAACCTCTTAGACCCATTATTAACCCTAATTACTTCTTTTTTTCTCTTTATGCTTTCATTCTCACCTGAAGGAGAAAAACAAGAGTACAGCTGTGGTGAAATTAAAGTATATTCACTATTTGTAAATCCCACCTTGTCCTCCCCCAAAAATAAAACAGCTAATTCCTGAAACATGCACCTTTTGATAACAATGGGAATGGACAGAACACCAGATGTTCATTGTTGAAAGGATGAATGCTGCCCTATCATTGAGCTAAGAGCTGGCAATTAGATCATTGGAATAGAATTGTAGAATGTAGTTAAAGGAACTCCGGCCTGAACTAATGGGGGAACTGTAAGCTGGACAGGGACGTGTGGGGGACCCAAATTAAACATCTTTATTAAAAAAAAAAAAAAAGACAAACAAAACATCCATGTGAAATTCCAGAATGTATGTTATGTCTTTATGTATTTAAAAAGTCATGACTTAACAAACAATTGTAGGAAATCACACTGTACTAACTGCAAGACTTTGCATAAATTGTCCTGGCAATGAATTTGTGGCTAGGTTTCCTAGCAACAGATGGTAATGCTAATTGTGGCAGGCTGTTTACACTGAGCTCGCCACCGTTTTACAAAACTGACTTCTTTCAGTCCATAAACCAAGACAAAACTGCTATCCAATTGTCTGTTTTTATTTATTTTTTATTTAAGTATTTGTCAACAGTGCAGCAAACAATACAGACTAATAATGAATAAAAACCCAGGCCACTATTAAAGATAGTTTAAAATTATCTGTATCTAGGCTTTATGGTGCCTTAGGCTTTTCAACTTTTCATGCCACACTTGAAGCTCCTTCTTTCTGTAACTCATATCTTAAGTTTATTTGGTTTATGACCATATATATGCTATGCCACAAATTTCATGTACACATACAGACAGAAATACCCTTGCATGTAGACATATTTTTGCAATAAAAAATATATTTCAAGGTACTGCAGTGTATCTTCAGGCAGCCTGCTGCCACCTGATAATAGCTGCCTGGGCCTCAGATGGATGCACATTTGGTTGCAAAGATACACCAAAATAATTTTTTCAACATGCATTCACACTAATTCCTTACTTTCTTTCTCATATAGTCCATATAGTGATTGCAATTTCAGATGTAAGATGATCATAATTAACTAGCAATGTGAATGAGCAGCTTACAATACATTAAATTGATTCCTTTGTTGTTTTTCAGCCGTGTCCGACTCTCCATGACCTTGTGGACCGCAGCATGCCAGGCACTGCACCCCTGAGCTCATCTATCCATCTCTGCTTTTGCTGTCCCTTTCTTTGTGAGTCTTCAATCTTCCATACATAAGAGTCTTCTCAAGAGAATCCTGATATGGCCAAACTATTTTACCTTTGGTCTCATGATCAAACCTTCCATTGAATATTTCTTCTTGATTTCCTGTAGTGTTGATTTGATCTTCTCGTAGTCCAAGGGACTCTAAGCAGTTGTCTCCAATGTCACAATTCAAAGGCATCAATTCTATGACGCTCAGCCTTCTTGATGGTCCAGCACATCCATATGTTTCTACTAGGAATACCATACTGTATTTCTACCTATGCAGACCTTTGTTTATAATGTGATAGCTTTACTTTTTAATAGTTTGTCCAGACATGCAAGCGCTTTCCTCCCCAGAAGCAATTCATTTCATGGCTGTAGTCCGCATGTGCAGAGATCTTGGAGCTCAGGAAAAAATAAAATATGTTACTGTCTCCACTTCTTTCTCATCTATTTTCCAGGAACTGAGATTGCTGTTTGCCATGATCTTCATCTTTTTTAACAGGCAAGCTTTTGCATTCTTCTTTCACCCTCATCAATAGGCCCTTTAGTTCAGCCTTTAGAGTAGTATCACCTGTATATATGAGATTGCTGATATTTATCCCAGCAATATTAATTCCAGCTTTGGATTTGTCCATCCTGGCTTTACGCATTATATATTATGTGTATAAACTGAATAAATAAGGTGACAATATAGAACCTTGTTGCACTCTTTTCTCAATCTTGAACCATTCGGTTGTTTCATGTTCAGTTCTGACTGTGGATTCTCGGTTCAAATACAGATGCCTCAGGAGGCCGATGAAATGGTCTGGTGCTGGTTCTGTCAATCTTTATAAATAAAAATGTGGTTGCTGTATTAATATTCTCAATCTGCTTGGAAACCACATTTTAAATACATTTTTACATTCTATTAAAATAGAAATCAGCAGACATATGGAGAATATAACACAGTAATAAATATTTTTAAAACATTTTTTTTACTATTTGCAAAAAACTTAGTTAGTTTCAGATGCAATGTTGTATAACACCTATAGTGATCACATCTAGTGTTTTACATTCAAACTCTTACAAGACCCCTATAGTTCAGAAAAACAACATGTGTTTGTGAAGTATGTATAAAGCTAATATTAGAAGCTATGTAAGACAATGACACATTGGAGAAAATTAGACATTTTGAGGAATGTTTATGAATAGAGAATCTGTGCAGTGGAAGGAGGGGTGGTAGAGGAGGAAAGAGGGAGAGGTCAAAAGGATTTACAAAATAATTGGAGCTGAATGAAATTCATCCCACTCCCCTCTTCCCTTACTGGCTCAGTAGAAGGCATCTTGCATCAGTAGGCATACGCAAGTACAGATTTTGAGAGTTTTAAACATACCTTCACATACACAGCTTCCACCAAAGTATATTGGATTTACCTCGGTATAATACCTCAGAATCAATTTTTTTTCTTTTACTTTTTTTCCTTCCTAATTATGTTTAACAGACTCAAAGTTTTCAAGCATATATATTTGTGTACAGTGGTCCTTTAACACTCCCCTAATAAGACTACAATGGCATGAAAGGTTATCAGTGATTACTGTGAATGCAGCATGGAGCTACACTGCCTTTTTTTCTATATTGCAGTAATTTGAGACCCTAGAGGACATTAGTAAATTTGTACAGTGGGCGGTTTTCTGAGGTGGAGCTACTGCAGGTGCAGCAGGTGCAAAACACTGGTGCCCACAACATTGTAGGGGCCTTTTGTTACCTGAAATAAAGCAAGTCTTGTACATTATTAAGGTCATTATTATTTGGCAACCTACGTATATTTTTGTCTTCTTTATTGACCCATACTGGCACATACCTTATATAGAGATGTTGCAAGGGGGTAGCAAAATAATTTGCACCTGGACAGTGGGTTCACTAGCTCCGCCACTTGATATTTTTGGAAGATTTATAAATTTTTAAATAAATGGAAATCTGTTGTGTTCTGTATGGCAATCATGCTAGAATAAATAGGTTAAAGGTTTGTAAACCTTAGTTAAAAAGAAAGAAAAACATGATGAAAACATGAGCAATAGTTAGATGATCACTAAAATAGGCAAATGTTTTCATAATGTAAACAAAGAAAATACAGAGTTTATCGTATTATTTAATGTATTATTGCTTATGCAATTATGCCAAAGTGGAATCTACCAAAATTAGCTTAGAAAGAAAAAGTTAAAGGGGCATTTACCTCACTATAAGTGCTCTTCATGGTGTGAAAGAGCACAAGATTCTATGTTAAATTGATCTATTGATTTTTTTTTTTACACTAATAACAGCTAAAACTCGAAGGTCTTGGGTCTGTTTACAAACACACTCCTTACTGTTCAATGATCAACAACATCTGCCGACAGAGCACAGTGAAAGCTCTGTGAGCACAAATATTTATAGTTTTTCACTGAACTTCAGGAATGCAGCAGGAGATGTTAACCCCCAACTGTTATATTTAGCTGATTTGCCTGTACAGTACTTTTTCTGAACAGATGAATTTGTGAATAGTTAACTCTCTTTCTGCTTTTGCTCTCTGCACGGAGCTGCTGTTGTGGCTCTGTCTGGGGGCACTGCCAAGTGACTCATCTAAAAAGACATTTAATTTAGGATTGTTTCTGTAAAAAAGGCACCTATTTCAAAAATTCAAAAAGTATTTCAACATGTTTTTCAGAGAACCTTACACTGGTGTACTCCAAGCTGTGATGAATTAACTGGCCCTTTAACCACACAGAAAATAATAATTGCATATAAAAATAGAATAGTAACATTTATGATTATTCTTTTTGTTTTCTAAAAAATTTCACCCAATATAAAGTTTAGTTATTCAAAAGACAATACATAAAACATGACCACAGTGGTAATTTAATAAATAAGTAAAGCTGTAGTCATACTTCTAACCAAAAGTAAAAGTGAAAAATCCTCATCTTCCAGACAAAACCCAAGCAATGCTTTACGTGTCTTTAAAAAAAATGTAAACTTGACTTAGAAACACTAGGATGGGAGGACCACTACTATTCCACTGCAATGCGAGGAACAATATACTAAGCACAGTAACAGTGTTTCAAAAGACAAGGGGCCTCATTCTATTCGGGGCTGAAAACGATTGCAAATCGGCGAATTTGACGGCTTACGTTTACGCTGCTATTCTATTGTCCGAGCGTTCAAGTGAGCCCTCCTTCCTGCTAATCACAAGCCATGCTATTGGCAGTAGTAAGCATTCGTGTGTTTGAACACGATCACGGCCGTGAGGCCGTAACTAGTGTTTTAAGGCCGCAAACTTGGAGCACTGTAAATGCAAATATAAATTCAAGACTGCACTGTCAAGCACTGTAAATGATGTGGAACACAATGGGTGCCTTAAGGGTTAATAACACAACATTCTCAAGCTCGAACATCGCCAATATCAAATATTTTTTTCATGTTTATTTTCCGTCCCATTATTTGATTTTGACGATGTGCGAGCTTGAGAATATTGTGCTTTTAATTCTATGAGTGCTGCCAGCACTGGGGAGCTACAGTTCATTGAGGGAACCATGAATGCCAACATGTACTTTTACATACTGAAGCAGAGCATGATCCCCTCCCTTCAGAGGCTGGGCCACAGGGAAGTATTCCAACACGATAATGACCCCAAACACACCTCCAAGATGGCCACTGCCTTGCTAAAGAAGCTAAAGGTAAAGGTGATGGACTGGCCAAGCATGTCACCAGACCTAAACCCTATTGAGCATCTGTGGGGCATCCTCAAATGAAAGGTGGGGGAGTGCAAGGTCTCTAACATCCAGCAGCTCCATGATGTCATCATGGAGGAGTGGAAGAGGACTCCAGTGGCAACCTGTGAAGCTCTGGTGAACACCATGCCCATGAGGGTTAAGGCAGTGCTGGAAAATAATGGTGGCCACACAAAATTTTGACACTTTGGGCCCAATTTGGACCTTTCCACTTAGGGGTGTACTCACTTTTGTTGCCAACAGTTTAGACATTAATGGCTGTGTGTTGAGTTATTTTGAGGGGACAGCAAATTTACACTGTTATACAGGCTGTAGCCTTACTACTTTACATTGTAGCAGAGTGTGCTCTTTTCAGTGTTGTCACATGAAAAGATATAATACAATATGTACAAAAATGTGAGGGGTGTAATCACTCTTAAAGGACAGACAATGAACTTGCAAATCATGCAATTATTATTAGTTTTTAAATATAAAAAAATATTTTGTTTGCCGCAAAATGAGTATGTTACTTTTAACACCTAGAAATAGTCCTGGAACAAAATCAGGACCTAATTCTAATTAGTCCTAATACTAATTAGTCACATTATGAATCTCTATGGATAAATCAGTTACTCTCTCTATAAACGCACACTGTGTGATACAACCAAATACCTTTTATCAAAATAAAGTCCAGACATTGCAGAAGTAATCTGTACAAAAAATAAAACAGCACTCATTTATATGCACTCATTTATATGCAAAGAAAATATTTAGCAATTTATGAACTGATCTCATAATAGAGAATGTGTGACTCCAATATCCCTTTACATTAGCCCTTTGTAGCTACTAAAACCGTCTATGGAGATTGTAAGTGTATGGTCCTGTAATCCTTACTGGGTATGCAATTCTGTTCCCATTCCACCCAACATCTCAAATGGTCAAAGAGGGGCATTTGTATTCTTTAATGCACTATTTGGTAGGGTTCCCAATTCTGTATGACGTTTTAACTAATAAGATATACTCATAGAATATGTACACAATGCTGCATACATATATAATATGTTGAACTGATGCTCTAGGCTTCTATCATTCTCTTCAAACTTTGAAAGAAAATAGCGGAATCAACGAAAGTGTGACATGGTCAGGGCTGGGAAATAGGAGCATTTGAGAGGCTAAGAGGGCAAGGGCATTTCTCCTGAAAAGAGGAACTGTCCCTTCAAAATGGGCACAGTTGAGAAGTATGTGATCCACTATTAGGTTTTATTTTTGGATACAAGTGACAGTCTGTCAGTTGTACAGTATAGGTTACTGACATCATGTCACTGACCTCATGTATCTCATGTAAACTGGCATCTTTGGATTTACTAGAAGGCCAGATTTAGCTGTACACAGTAGTGACAGATAAATTGGATGGCTCAGAATCCTGACTACTCCCTTCAAGTCTCTGCAAGAACCCCAAAAAAACCTTCTATACTGAAAGCCCAAAGTCTTAGTGTAGAATAATCTTTAAAGGACATACAATACTGATGTTCAAACTTCTCTTTGGTCTTATATCAGCGGTGGATTAATAGCAATGGCTGCTTTTACTTCATCCGCCTGGTTCCAGGGCAATGAGCGTGCTACTTAAATTGTAGTTTCTAGGCTACGTCTGCCAGCTCGTTTTCTGACCTGCTCTTGCTCAGATGCCAACTACTCATTTTAAACACTGGACCCATAATGCACTAACAAGTCAATTTTCTCTGTATTATAGGTACACATTTTTTGAAGAAAAGTAGGGGTTCAACTTAAATAAGCATTATGGAATTTGATGTAGAATATGTTTAAAGGAGCACTGTAGTCCCTTAATAACAGGCGGTACATTTTATTTTTAATAGGCATTGATCATTTATTAAATTAATATTCAATTTAAATAGCAATTTATTTGAAAAGCAATGTTGAATATTAAACGTACGTTTCAAAATCAGATTCACCTGCTGTTGGTCTCCCCTATTATGTATGTTAGTTCGGTAAGGGTCTCTGGTGGGCTAATTTGTCAAGCACAAAATTATATCAACACAATGCTCTTCACTCTTCACTGTATGTGTTTCCCCCTGACAATTATTTCTAGCTTTAAGTCAGCCTATGAATGTTTTTTTTAGCCATCTTATGTCTTTGGAGTGGAGATCAACAGCACTGCCAAACACTAATACTCCAGTATTTGAAAATAAGTTTAATATTGACAATTGTTTTTTTTAAAAAATCTTTGAGCCCTATTCTATTAGAAGCCCGCAAATGCCTCTAACCAGGGTGTTTTTTATTTCTAAATATTTAGATATATTCTATTGACTCAAGCCCGCAATCTTCCTCCTTAAGCAAGCCTGTAATTTACTTCTTAGACACAGCCAATAGTAAATGATACCGTCAAAATAATTAATTAATATTTGCAGATCAGGCTTGCAATCTAGCAATCTATACAATGCATTAGATCATCTGTTTTAGACCATGTGGGGTTCATGATATGTATTAACCCCTTGAGTCCCAGGATCAATATTACTCAAATATATCCTAAAAAAATTGATTTTTGAATTGCATATTTGTGGGTTTGAGACTGTTGTGCAATTAATTTGAATGTGTTTCCATGCCTTTCCTGCTTTTATAGTACAGTATTGTGTGTTTAATTGCTTCTACAGCTCTAATAAGTGTTTGAAAAAGCCTTTGCTAGTCCTATTTAGTACTCATAATATTTTTAACAGAAATTTGATACCTTTTCAACTTTATTTGTAAGCTATAGCTACTAATAGAATATGGATTTTGTGTAACTTTAATTATTTAGAGCTCATAATATTCAAGCTGTGCTAAAACCAATAGAGTTGTAAGGCCAAATTTGCATCTTTGGCTGGTCCATAGTGATTGTGGGCGGTTAACTTGTAATTGTATTGCAAGTAGCTAATAGAATATGTGGCAATTTTAAGAGTGTATTGAGGTGTGTATACATTTATGAATTGAGATAGAATAGGGCCCATTGTTTATGAACTTTATTAACTAGCTCCTCTTTTTAGGGAATTGCAACGTTTTTTTATGAAGGGATTCAGGAAAGCAACCTTGCTCCTAGAATCCATTTACTAATGCAGTTGCCTTTTATTATTATTGGATTTTTCTTCTATGTTTTGGATAAATTAAAATATGTCAGAAACTAATATTATATTCATCTCTTTATATATATATTGTGTATTACAGACACAAGTTCGGACTGGATTGTGCAGATTTTTTGCAGCACATCAGTCCAGGGTTAGACATTCAGCCACCAAACTCCTGATAATTTTTTTTTTGTTCTATGCGGGATGTTTGGCATTTTCGCACATAAAGAGTGTCATGGAAATGACAAGTTAAAAGCAGCTGATTACAGTGGTTTCATGGCATTTACTGTCCTACTGAAAAGAACTAACATTGGAAATAATGCAGTCCAGCCGCACCAAGGCCCTCAGCCTGCAATTAATCACCACTCACAGAAGATGCTCTGAGCGCGACTGATTTGTGCACATAGAAATGGCCATGACAAGGACAAGCAGGTCTATTTTGCTGTAGCTTCCTTTTGTCTGTTACAAATGATGCTTTGTTTTTTTCTGTCTTAACATGTATGTTAATATTTTTGTCTCAGACTATATTGACTGTAAAAGGCACAATTGTTATTTGACATATAGTCAGTGATGCATTTTTACTTTTTACAGTCCTAGGCCGATTTAGATGTATGTGTCCATTATTGAATTTCTCTTTCCACCTTGGATACTAACCTTCTCCCTGTTTATTACATGCTAAAAACACATTTTATATATGTTTAGTTATCTATATCATTGTGTAAACAGCCATCATATCCCTTCTTTTCTTTCAAAAATGTGTATTGTAGGCAAATTGAGGCCCTCTTTTGTAAGTTTGTGCCTCTAAAGCCCCTGCCTTAGCCATGTTGGTTTAAGAAAAAAATTACATGCTCATTAAAATCTTGTAACATTTCTAAAAATAATTAACCGAATCAGAAATATGGGATACTACAGAAACACAGAGATGTGTAGGACTCTGTGTCTTACATTTTTATTTGTTACCTAAAGAGTATTATAACATCTATCAATCAGATAATCTATCTATCTATCTATCTATCTATCTATCTATCGATCTATCTATGTAGCCATGGATTTGCCCTAAAAGTGCTATACCAGCCAAGGGCCAGGCTTCATATGGATCATATTATTCTAAACCCAGGATTACCGTGGCTGAACAATCTTTATCTAGCAGTGAGGTCGCCCTCACTATAAGTTCCCTTAAAAGCAAGATAAAAAGGGAACAGGATGTAGAGTGTTGGCAGCTACCATTTAAATTAGTAATTAGTCTGTACCTCCCAATTAAAATGTGCCAAGAGAAATAATTTAGAAAATGATGGGTAAAAAATGCTTGTGCAGCATGAATCTATGTTAATGCATAGTCAGAGGACTATTCAAATGTAATGCTTTAATCTTACATATACCCCACCCCCGTTACACCATTTTCATATACTCTGCCCTTCACTCTGGTTCCCATAAGACATTTCTGTCTTTTTCGTGCAACATCATTAAAACCCTTTGAAAATTATCATAATCATCATTATAACACCTCTTTATGTAAACCTCAAAAAAGCCATCTTTCCCAGACCTCCAGTCTTAATAATAACGAGGGTGTGCTGATATATAAAATGACTCTTTTTCACTGAATTTTAATGATGGCATGTGACACCTGTCCACAGACACGAAAGAGATTGACCCTTCTTATCTCTTCCAGAAAATTTTTGCATTTTCATGTTGCTTCCCACGGAACAAGACCTTGGAAACACCTGTTCTTGATTTTGTTAATGTATATTCATGAGCACAGTATGATATGCTGAATGGAAAACCTTGGGAAACCTTTCAAGCATCCATATGTATTCAGCAATTAAAAAAATGAATGGTTCGTTAAGAGCGTGTGAAAGGGAGCAGAGACCAGGGAAGTGTGTTTTCTGTATCTGTACTTATGACATACACTGCGCATATGTAATTCGGCCATAAGTAATACACCAAAAGGAATTAGTGAGTAATAGATGGCAGTTCTTATCTAATATTGGAACAGGTTCAGTTGTAGAAACGTGTCCTGCATCAGCCAAATAGTACATCAAAATTAAACCAAAATGATAAGAAAAAATTTGAGATTATATGTTTATGTGAAGCGCAATAAAAGAGACAATAATAGGTATTATTTCAACTGTTAAAATATTTTATACATTATTTTGGTTTCACAACAATAATGGAAAAATACAATAAAGAACAATTATTATTTCCATAAGAAGGTAGAATTAAATCTTTATATTATGTTATTAAATGTGTATGCATTTATTGTTGGAATTGTGGTAACTGTATATATAATATACACCATACACAGTATAAATATACATATATGTATTTTTTTTCCAAAGAAACATATACCAAAAATCATATTAACAGCTATTGCCTTCTTTTTATTGTTTATGTACTGTTAAAGGGAAGTAAAATATAAATAGTGTTAATGTAAAACTGACAAATCTAGCCTTTTAATTTTTATGTAATACATTTTTTTAAACAGACAAAAATAATTCCACCTGTAATTTCTTTCTCTGTTATAGAATTAGTTGAATCTATTCTTAGTTTTGATGACTGGTATATGCAAATATGTTGTTCAGTCTTGCAGCAAAATGTAAAGGCCACTTAGGGGCAATCCTGCTGACATGCACTGTGTAGTAAATATGAATGTACCATGAACATTTGCATTTGAAATAAAAGAATGCATGGCCTATGCAGAGAAGAGAGAATTAAAAACAACATTATTTATTCACGTTACATCTAATAGTGCAAACACCTGAAATCATGACCAAGGGACATTATTTGCCAGTATTCAATATCTTTATACATAGCCTGTTTTAAATGAAATTAGATAATGTACTCAAGGAAACGTCGTACAATAATTGATAAGAATTGACAAAGTAATAGGGGTTTGAATAAAAAATGTTTAAAGTGTGTGCACATATTTTTACAATCTGTATTCTTTAAGAACAAATATCAGGCAACTAATTAAATTATGTAGGTGCATCAATGTGTACTATATATATGTATATATATATATATGTACTTTTTATTTACTGTACTACTGTACGGTGGAGGGCTTCTATCGCTCTTTTGCCCACCATATTATAAATGATTGTTGTGGTGAACTACCTACTCATAATTTCCACAACACAGGCTGAGATCCCGCTCCATGCTGATGATAGCCAGTAAGCTTGAAACAGCTGTACATGGATTGGATACTCAGCCTGTGTTTATTCCAACCTTGGCTTTGCATTAAAGCTGTGTAATACAGCATGCATAAGCTTAAAGGAAGCCATGATTGATAATGGCTACGGAATGAAGAGCGAAGAATTTGTGGCCATATCTGTGTGTCCCAGCTCAACTTCCCAGAATGCAGTGTAATAACTGTTTTTCTCGGAACTCTGAGCTGGAAGCAGGTTTTTTAACTTGCTTTAGAGATTCAAGTGTGAACACATATGTACTTTTTATTTACTATATATATATATATATATATATATATATATATATATATATATTTACCGTATATATTTATTTATTTATTTAAATATATTTAAATTTAATAATGTTAGTGAGTAGAGTTATATGGAGTCCAGCAGAATTAAAACCTACAATATCTCACTGCTTATGTTTTATATAGGGTCTATTTATCCAGCTGGGATAAACTTTAATTCTGTTTGATGAAGGACCCCTGTGGAAAACATTGGAATTGGACATAATTATTACTACATTTTTAGATCCACTTACCCTAAATTTGATGAATATGCCCCTTTCTGTTTCCCATGGTCAGATTCACTAAGATTCTATGAGGTTGAGAAGAGTTAGACTGAGGGTATGTCTGATATAGAGTGTAAAGAGAGTATGCCTAATGCATTGTAGACCAAACCTAATTACACACCAAAATGTGTAAATATTTTACTCATGTAATAGGACATGATGTAAATTAAAAATATCAATCAACTTCTAATCTAACTAAACTTGTAATTATGCAATGGCTAATCATACACATGTTCAAAATGTAAGAAAATTCACATTTTGTATTTTCTATATTTCTGAGTATAAAATGTTTCCAATTATAAGACAACACTATTTCTTAAATTTTTAAAAACATGTTGCACATATCAAGTCATGTTCTTGAAAAAATATACTGTGAATAAGTGCCTCCAGTAGTATTTTAAAGCTATGTTTGAATACCAAACGTATTTATGAATTTTTCATTTCATTCAAATAAGCAGTGCTATTTGGCAATACTAGACATTTTCCAATCAAGGGCTCACTAAAACACAGTCTACGATTCAAAAGTTAAAAAAAGCTTAGCACTGATAACTTACCAAATCAAATTTCATCATATCACCTAAATCAGCAGTTTTTTTTTTCTATGGACCACTTAACTAGGGTCTTGGAGGACCACTTGAATACTGATGATTGTCTTTGTAGCCAACCTAGTGATTTTTCTGCCTGCTTCTTTTCAATTATGCAAAAACAAGGTCAGAGGTGCTCAGTCTGAAAATGAACAGACCTAAGAATGTCTGTTCTTTGGGCATTATAACTCACTCATAGAGCTGCCTCTTGTTGTGCTCACTAACTCTTACTTGTGCCCTTCATAGGGAAGAAATATCCTATAGCATACCAGCCCCAAAATGCCATTGAATTACGTGCTGAACAGGAGAAGCATACCTCATATTTTTGTTTTGGGCTGCTGGGCCTTGGCATTGAGGCATAGCTGCACTCCCTAAGGCACAGGGAGCAATGAGTGAAACATCTGAAGCCCCCTATCACCCTTAGGGAGACCAAATCAATTCTATAAATTATTTTACACTGTTACACATTGGAATTTAACCTGCACAGTTACAAACTATAAAATCTAGTATGTAGGCACTTCTGTACTGTATTGTATATATTTGTATATATTCTTGTAATTTTGGTTCATATTGTTTTGTAATACCAGCTGTGTAGTGGACCCCCTAACTATAAACATCACATACTGTATACTAGAACTAGCCACAGAGCTGATCTACTTGTTGTAGTTATTTTTTGATACACAATGCCCCCTATTCAAATGAGCAAATTGTAGTTACGGGAGCCCATAATGGAGCCTGTAAACTAATTTTCTATTCAATTGGTGTCTTTTCACTAACCGCGGGTTATGGGCAGATAAACCCAACTAAGCCTTTGATCTTTCAAGGCCATAAATGTTAAAATTGCAAATCACTATTCAATTGCTACAATTCCTCAAGCCCGCAAATGTTTTCACTCCCTGAATGGCAAAGATAGAAGAAAATCCTATGGGTACCAGATAGGATTAGCAAGGGGGTTAAACACTGGTTCATAGCACTACAAATGCAAATCTTCAATCAAAAATATTTTTTTAAGGTTTCATTTCCGGGTTATATCAATCTTGTGAATGAAGGAGTTAATACATATCAGGCCACCCACATGGACTAGAACATTTCCTTCATTCATTTTTATTATTTTGTACTTTGCCGGATTGCGAGTACGAACGTAAAATGGACTTCTAAATGCTAATTGATTGCCGTTTAACCTCCATGTTTTAATAATATCATGATGACAGTCTAATTTACTATTGGCTATTTCTAAATCAGTAGTTACGGCCTTGCTTAATTGATCGTGATCAAGCTCTGAAATGCTACTTACGATTGCATGGTTTACGCTTTCAGCTAGGTAGTTGCAGGCTTTTTCAATTGAATTGCTCTGTAACTGTTGCAATTGAATAAGGCCCAATGTATAATTTGAACCTGCTTACAAAGTTGAGCTAACACAAAATAAAGTTAGTATGTGAATAAAATTATATTTACTAATCAATGCTCACTATATGGCATTTTTTAGGTTGCATAGAATCAGCTAAAAGGATAATCTGCAAAATATACACAAAGATTATTGCAATTTTGTGACTTTGCAAATAGTTTAGCCAAGCCCTAACTAGGATTAAATTAGTTTCTCCTACCTCTATGATCCTTTTTCAAAAACGACTTTGGGGGCTTTGAAATCTGTAAAAACCTGTGACTAAATTAAACACTGAGATGCGCAATTATGATACTAACCGTAATGCAGCCCTGTTAAATTGGAGCTACGTTTTAAAAGTAGGTAGTAACTGTCATCTTAGTTTTTTTTGCGTGCTAAGATGCCTCGTAACATTGCTCGCAGTGGGCTTTAGGTGTTAACACACAGGACGGACTAGAACATGCTAAGCAACGTTGAACTTCGCGCACGTCAATCCTTTGATCTGACAAGCCGTAACTGCTACTTCTTCAATTCAGCTATTTAATTGCAACGTGGTCACTCAATAGCCAGCCTGTAACACGCAAATGGACCCCAAAACCCAACTAGTGCTCAAGAACACCCGCAAAGGCTGTAAAAGCCCTTGCTTTAGCTGCGTGAGCAGCAGAAGAGACCCCCACTCCGGCCCCCAAAAGTCCCTCCATCTCCTAAAGCTCCCCCCTGCTCCCCAGACTAAGCCCCATGTTTCAGGGGTCCCATTGTGATTGGCTCCAAGCATCTGCGTCTTCTGATGGACTGCAATCTGATTGACAGTTACATCAGCCAATCAGAAGATGCAGATGCTTGGAGCCAATCACAATGGGATACACCCCTTGGGGTGTATCCCATTCTGATCGGCTGAAGACAATAGCGCCTTCTGATTGGATTAGAATTGATTGACAGTTACTTCAGCTAATCAGAATGGGATGTAGGGGTGTATCCCATTTTGATTGGCTCACACCTTGGCGCCTTCTGTAGATCGGCAGGATTTTTTTTGAGGGGCCCTGCCGGCGAAGACTTCAAGGAGGATGGGGGCATCGCTGGATGGCCAATTAGGAAAGGTAAGTGTACTATTTAGAATGTAATGGATTATATGTTGTCTTTATTTATAAATTGTAATGTTTCTTTGTTTCCTAGGGGTGCCGGACCTGTGGATATTTAGGAAGGGCCCTTGCCTAGGGACGAAGCACAGAAGACCATCGTCGCTGGAGGGGCATTTGGGCAAGGTAAGTGGTCTTATTTGCCCTATTCTAGTTTTAGGAAGGGTGGTTGTTTTAGGTGTAATTCTAGTGTTTTTATTGGAGTAATGGGGTTAATTAGTGTCCCATGAGGGTATGTATAGACCCTTATGGGATGAGGAGGTTAATTAGAGGCTCATGGGGGTCTGTATAGACCCCCATCAGTGATGGGTTAAATTTAGGTTTCTCGGGGTGTACATATAGTACCCTCGCGGCAGGAGTTAATTTTTTATTTAGTGCGGGTCCTTTAAAGACCTTTACAGTCCTTTCAAGATTCGCAAGATGGTAAATTTGAATTTTTAAAAGCAGCGGGGGTCCCAATCAGGACCCTCGCTGCAAGTGGTAATATGGGAACAATGCAGGGGTTAACTTTAGGGTCTGGGGCAGGACTTCAGTTTTTAACTGCCTCTGAGGTTTAGATCGGGACCTCCGTGGCAAGGGCTGATGTCGGCAGCCTGTGGGTGATCCCTCAGGCTTTAATTAGCCACAATGGCAATTTCTTTTACCATTGGCTGTGTCTAAACCATTGCTAATTGATCTTATCACGTCCACACATCCAACGTGTGACTGGCTTAAGATTTAACTTCTTTTTCAGGTTGCTCTCAGCCCCTTCCAATTTAATAGCGACGTAACCCAGGAGAATTTTAAGCATGTAGGCCTTAAGAGCTACACGTTGGATTTACGAGGCTGGAATTTAATATGGCCCATGAACGGCAAAGTCAAAACAAATAGATTTTGAGTCTAGTACTAACAGATTTCATGTAAAATAACTTTGTTTTATGCATAACTGTTTAGCTATGTATCAGTATATTTTAATGGGTGTCTATAAATAGAAGTGATTTATATAGTTGCTTTTCTCATTTACCTTTTTTCTACTCCCTCTTCTATCCTGCCATTGCACTCCACCCATCAATTGTTCTGTTCAATTCCTTATTTGTTATAATGATCTCATACAGTTACGTGCCACTTATAGAAGCTTCAGTACATCCCATCCTATAACTGGTGTCCTTAAATTATCTTGTCATGTCAGTTTCTAGCCCAATAAACAACAGAGCCTGGAAACAAGCAATTGGATGTTACACTTATCTGGAAATACTCTGACTATGCTAACATGACAACTATATAAAAACATTCTTCCCATACTAAAGTCATATAGTATCTGTACTTAAATACATAATCACATGCTCAGCAAGATAGAAATTGCTCAACAATGAGCTGGCATAACACAATAAAGGTGTATTGTTAGACTGGCAATTATACTGACTGCTACAGATACCAACTTAATCTAATGCTAAGAAAATATAATAATAATATATTTATAGAAATATAATTTGATTTGTGATGCTGATGAACATAACAATCTCACTTGCTTGTTTGTTTGTATGAGTTTTTTAACAACTAGTTATCGGAAAGAAACTACCTTGGTTTCTTTGTGGTTTGCCCATTGTCTCATGTTCGAGGTCAAGACTTCCTAATGGAAATATTTATGTTGGTTATGCATTTTCACATCTAATCGAAACTAATGTAATCTATCTATCTATCTATCTATCTATCTATCATCACTCTCTCTCCCTATATATAAATAGTGTTAAGTCATTCAGTTGTGTCCGTCTCTCCATTATCCTATGGACCTTAACACGCCAAGCACATCCTGTATCTAGTTGTGCTTATCCATAAGGTCTTTTTGTCAAAGATACTGGAGTGTGTTGCCAGTTCCTTCTCCAGTGGACTGTGATTTGCCTGACTTCTCTGCTATGACCTGCCCATCTTGGGTGACCCTATAATGGAATAGCTAACAGTTTCACCATGAAAAAAGTAGCAATCTAGAAGTGTGTATATATATATATATATATATATATATATATATATATATATATATATATATACATATACAAGCAGTGACCGAATTATATATACAGTAGAATCCCGGTTATCCGGCACCCAACTAGCTGGGACTCTCAAGCAACCGTCACCGGCATCAATTCTCCATTTTTCTTTTTAACTCTTGATCAAGCTATTTAGAGGCCGTTTACTCTTTCTAGACTGGTATAGATCTGCCAGTAAAACAAATATATCTGTCAGTTTGTCATTACGCCAATGTTTACATAAAGATTTTTATCAATTGTTATTAAAATAAGTAAGTTTAGTAATGCCTATATAGCGTGAAATTGTGAAGCAATTGTGTTGGATCTGGTTAATTATTTTTAATCTTGTTCCACACCCACACCACAAACTAACCATGATTGTAAAGCTAACCTCTAACTATATCCTTTAACCCCAATCGTGAGTCTAACCATAACCCATTCTAACCCATAGCTCTTTCAGATATTCTCTCCACGAAGAATGTGAGAGCAATTCCTCTGCTTCCTGGAGAGAACATGAACACTGGGGCCTCCTCATACGTCTCCATGTTTTTATCAGTTTTGAGAGGCGAATATTTTAAACCATACTTTCTAGATTAAACACTACTAGATAGCAGTATACTTCATGTGATCACTTATCCACAGCTCTGGAAATCTAACTTCATCACCTACATGTAAAAAGCGAAAAAACAATATAGAGGAGTCTGCAAATCATTCCTCTGCAATGTGCTGCATGCCCCATTTGGCAGGGAACTAATTTAATCCGTATATACTCCCAAGCCGTCATAGTAAATCATATGACCAGGCCAATATTAGAGACAAAGGTGGTAAACCACATTGTTTCCATGCATTTACTTTGGCTGCTTCTGTGGTAAGACGTAAATGCATCTCAGTCTGCTGATCTCTTGTTCCTGTGCTGCATGGCTATTCGTCACATCATTACTTGACTAAAGCCAATTGAAAATATAATGTAGTGCAGGCCTGATGTTACCAGGGCTGGACGTTTCCATTCATTGCATGTCACACAGACACAATAAAATGGCAGCCCTATTCTCATAAAGTTTGGGAAGGGACTTTTCATTGTTCCTAATCCAGACAACAGCCCTCGATTCTGTCTGAAGTGGGGTTTAATCGGTATGCAGGGCCAGGCCGGTTCCCAACAAATTAGCATAAAACACTGTAGGAGGTAAAACCTACATGCAGGCAGACGCTGTTCATGATGTGGTGGCACCTTTTATGTCAGATGACCATTGTCCCATTCCCCCTTGAACGATGACAGATCAGGAGGCCTCTATCTTATATAGATTTGTCTGCTGAATAAAAGAAAAATCACAAAGGAGGCGGAGAATTGTTTCTTTTAAATTCCAAGACTGAGTTACAGACATCATCTGTTAAATGTCAATTAAAGCTGAATAAAGACATCCACCTCAGCTTCCATTGCTCCTTTCAACGGACATAGCATTCAAAGGTATGACTGGGTAGGCCACTGAAATCCCAATACAGTGATTCTAACTTTATGAGCCGTTCAGTCATGAAATATAGAAGAACTACATTAAATGCACCTTATATCAACCCTAATATAATGAAACAATGGCAGATGAAATTTCATAGTTATTACTGAACTGTGTGAATGGTATTCCTGTGAGTTAACCCACTGGTTACTAGAGGGACCAGCATCCACTTGCTACAAAATGATTGAGAGAGGGTTAAAGTTCCCTAGATCTAAATATTTGACATTCTAAACAAATGGTTAATCAGCACAGACATTTTAGTCTGCAAACCACTGTACATAAGCCTGAAATAATGTGTTTTCCTAGAATCACACATATTAATTCAGATCACACATCAAAATCTGTATCATATTTTACTTTTTTAAATTCATTTGTTATTGCACTAACCTTTGCACTATTACAAAGAAGTTTTTTTACAGGATTCAATTATTTATCCAAAAATAGAGTATTGATGTATTTTAAACGCAAGAGAAGAGAAGTATTTAACTGATTTGAACTCAGGGGCCTACTTGCCATTGAAGATGAAGCTTTGTATCTCCTTATTCTGCTTATACACCGTTGTGGGTGTGAAAAGATCAGTGAGGAGGAAACAGCTACAAGACAAGGAAAGATTAATCAGTCAGAAACAATGCAATTTCATAAATGCACTGTGTATTGTATTTCTGCTTAAGACTTTAACAAAATCTATTCATATTTGGAATTAATATATTTAATTCTTTTTCAAAACCAACTCAACTTCTAATGATTCATTGATGCATTCTTCATTACTGAAACACAGGTACATCTGAATTTTTTACTTTACAAAGAGTTTTTCTTAAAACAATGGCTTGCACATATACATGTAAATATCATTAAACTCAAGCAGTAGTAGACTATCATAAACTCATATTGGCCTTTTTATCTCAATATTCAGTGTCCTATAATGTAATTTCCTTGTATATTTGAGATTGTTAGAAATTAGATTATATTTGGCTATCTGACGTTGATAAGTTTGGTTATTAGTTTATAATTGTTAAAATTTGTAGCAATTACTGGACATGGAGGTAGAGAAAAGGAAATATGTTATATATTGGATTAATATTCAATTTTGTAATACATGTTGTAAATAGATAGATAGATAGATAGACCGCCGCTTTTGGAAGACTTTTTTAATGCATGTCCATCGTAAATATTAATGTAGGTTAGAGGGTTGCAGAGGCACTAAAAATAGGCGTGTCGACACAAAATTGAGTCAGTGCCCAATGTCTTGGTGTGGAATTAGTTCCATCATTTCTACAGATGTTAATGGCTCATTAATTTTACCACTGCTGTAAAGTTAACTGAAGGATGCTAGTTTTGCAGAATTAGAGTGAATAAAATGTTCTCTTATATTATTGTGTATGGAATAAATCAACTTGAAATTAATTTCTTTGTGGAAAATTAAAAAAGCATTTTTCAGTTGATATTTGGGTTAAACTGGTTTTAAAGAACTGGTTTCAATGCAATACAATAATCAGCTAGATTCTGTAGGACCTGCTGGGCTGCATTCTGTAATGTCAGTTTACTATGAAAATTGTGATTTCAGCCATTTACAGTCGTGTCTGATGCTGTGATAGCTTAGTGAATCTACCCCATTATCATGCCTAAAAAGTTTATAAATTGAAGCATGCATGAAAATAAGATCATGTGCTAAAAATAAAACAATTGCTTTTATGGAATGCAGGAGGAAATGTAGTAATATATACATTAACCATCTAATTGCAAGAATAGCTGCCTTTTTCAATGGTTAAAAACATCATATAACATATAATTCTATGTTTTAAATTATGAACATGATACATGTATACATTTATAAATGTAGTTTATCATTGAGCTCTATAAAGTAGGTATAATAATGAAGTAATTATCCGACCCATGCAATGACAGTTCTTGTAAAGCTATGTAGCACTGCAGCTAGCCGCTGGTAACACAGCCACATGGAGAGCTGATGGATTTTGTACATCTGATACTTGACTGCAGATCGATGCAAGGTCACAGGGGTTAAATGCTGGATGTATCCCATGCGACCCAGGGGTCATTTATTTGGCCATTTACCCATCAAATACAATAGTGGGTGGTTAAACAGATCAGCACTGTTCATGGTTTGCTGGATTAGTAACTGATCTATTGGACCGTGGGGATTAAAAGTCCTTTGTGATTAGCCCTTGACATTAAAGTCCATATCCTACATAATCTTTTCAAAGTAACAAGGCTACGTCGTAACCAGCTCCCAATACGTGTGTCTACACTCACAGGAGAGTGTCTAATGGCAGGCAGGTCATTAAAAAGAGGATAAATGTCATGTAGGCCCCAGGGATTTGGGACCTATGATAACAAACATTAAAACAGCACTGCATGTCATAAATGATTTCCAATTTTTATCGAACTGTTCCTGTAACAGGTTTTCCAAAGGGCAAGTATTTCAAATATGTGCTTAAAAATATAGAACTTGGTTAGAAGAAAGTGCAGTGGGAAGTTATGTGAGGAAGTATCAGGGTTGTCCTTTGTGTCAGGCATCTCAGGCAGCCAACTGACTGTCAAGAATAAGTAAGGGAGAAACCTAGTGCTCTATACGTATTAAACCTATATACAATCTAAGATGAGATATGTTGGTGCCCTTTAATTATTTTGCCTGGTGAACCACCATGTGGTCTAGGACTGGCCCTGGGAAGTAATATTTTGTTGAAAGGATAGTGGATACGTTGGATAGCCTCTCAGGAGACATCTTTGTGAAAAGCAATGGCATACATATATAAATGGACAGTTGTTTTTAATCTGTTCTTGTGTATATTGGTCCATATACTATCTTGTATTGTATTTAATGTGGGAGGGTCACAAAGGATCAATATACTTCATAGATGTTTCATAGTTTTCAGACAGAGGAGGATCTATGATTGCCACACAGATGTTTCTGGAAATGCAATAATTACATTTAGATAATCCAAATCTGGATTCACAGAGCAGGGGGAGGACACTGAGACACTTGGGTGCCCAGGGTGGACACTTGGGTGCCCTGTTGGCTCTGTGAGGCGACCTGCGTGCAGATTTTGGAGCGTGCTATAGATGGGTGCGCTTTTGTCGGTGTGCGAATGCGTTGGCGCACATTTGTCGGATCGCATTTGACACGCGCTCTAAAGTCGCGGTACCCTAGAGAGACACTGCAGAACAGGAAAATGCAAAGTATAATGTACACACAGACAAAAAAAAAAACACAAGGTAGTCTGTAGAGATGGATGAGTTTTGCTTATTCTCAGTTGCAGTTAAAAATTGCTACTTTTTATATCATACTAACTTGGAACAGATAATGCACTAAGGTTTGTTATAAAAATATTTTTTTTTTTTTTTTTTTACATGAATCAAGTTTTTTTTAACACTTGCTATTAATCTTTATTCCATATTTCTACGCATATCTGTTATTTAATTTAATGCTGGCCATAATGTTGCTTATTTGGTTGTGTGGAAACTGTGGAGTAGATTCAGTAAGTTATCACAGAGTCTGCAATGGCAGTATTGCCATAGAAAACAAGCATCACAGCTGTAACGGAGCAGGAACACGCAGTCCAAAATCTCCGCTGGTATACGATAAAATACCCACGAGGCACTACAGTTTCACCATCCCCGACCTCCCATATTGGACGACACACAATTTGGGAGTCAAATGAATACTGACTTTATTTTGTCATTGCAGAAATATTTATACATCTCTTCCCACAGGCAATCCACATCCCCCATATTTGGCTGCACAATACCCATAAAGAGAACAATAGGTGGGTCACACCTCCCTGGCAACTTTGATACAATCAGACATTGATTCAATTACACTTCTTTGTTCTTATCTGAGAAAGGAAGTCTATTGTATAGTGTTTTCATTATCTTATGCGGAGTCGCTGTAACGAGATTATCTCCCATGCCAAGTAGCTGTAAATGTTTGGGACAATATTCTGCAGAGCATCAACCAACATACATATATTAGGATCATATTTTAACCAAGAATAATCATAAAACAGGGTAAAACAGTGATGGGTTCCGCTACACACCTCCCCCGTGACCATAAGCCGGCATACACGGTCTGATCCCAACGGATCGGCCTGGGGATGTCCGGACAAAAGTATTTGTTGGTCAATTCTCTAGTTTGACAACCCATCAGCATAACTGCAATTCACATTTCCCATATCCCCAGATAGCTGGGATCTGCGCGCACAAAACCACCGAATAGCGCTCAGATCCTCTTCACACAGTTCAATTGCCAAGTAGCTAAAGTCTTTCCCATAGTCTTTCATCATATGAATGGGCTCCATGGCATAGCTATCTGGGGTATCATGGTTCACACAGGGCAAGTACAGAATGCCCCCCCTGTATGTAAAGGGCCAGAATGAGTGACTTACACTCTGGTATGGCCGAACACTGGTTCCAAAGGGCAATATGTACCAGGGCCATAGTCGCAGGGCAGGAGGCTGGCAAACAGTCCTCTCCAAGCCAAGGTGGCGAAGGGCACTTCGTCACACATCTCTCCTTTGGGGGGAAGTCTAACCAGGCACCTGGATATTTTGCTGGGGTGATGGTGCAACACGCTGAGGGGACTTGAGGGGCAGAGGCCCGCGGCACTCTGCCCTGATGCCAGCTCTTCTGCTGGTATAACCTGCAGGACCTCCTGCTCTGTACCAGGGACAAAGGGAGGGCAGAGGCCGACTGCACTCTGCCCCGCTGTCAGCTCTTCCGCTGGGGTACTTGGGACATATTGCGGCTCAATAGCCAGGGAAACGTGGGGGTCAGTGGGGGTTAACATTTCCTCTGTTAACCCTGGGGCCACATTAGAAGTTAGCTGGGGAGGGGAGTTTGTACTTACCCCCTCCTCCGGTTGTCCCAGTGACGGTAGTTGGGGATCTGGACAAGCTGTGGGCGCAGAGACCACGGTCCCATCTGCGCCGTCTGGGAGATTGGTGTCTCCCCTGGTTAGGGTAAACTGTCGCTGGGGGGGAAGGATGACACCTTCTGCCCCCTGTGTTTCACACTGCCACTGGGGGGGAAGGACGACACCTTTGGCCCCCTGGAGTACCCACTGACGCTGTGGAGGAAGGTCGACACCTTCTGCTCCCTGGGGTACACACTGCCGCTGGGGGGAAAGGACGACACCTTCTGCCCCCTGGGGTTCACACTGCCGCTGGGGGGGAAGGACGACACCTTCTGCCCCCTGGGGTTCACACTGCCGCTGGGGGGAAAGGACGACACCTTCTGCCCCCTGGGGTTCACACTGCCGCTGGGGGGAAAGGACGACACCTTCTGCCCCCTGGGGTTCACACTGCCGCTGAGGGGGAAGGACGACACCTTCTGCCCCCTGGGGTTCACACTGCCGCTGGGGGGAAAGGACGGCACCTTCTGCCCCCTGGGGTTCACACTGCCGCTGAGGGGGAAGGACGACACCTTCTGCCCCCTGGGGTTCACACTGCCGCTGGGGGGAAAGGACGACACCTTCTGCCCCCTGGAGGGCCGGTAGAGAGACCTCGGTCCCATCTCTACCTGCCATCTGGAGGTCATCCCAGGACCAGTCAATGAAGTCTGGTTCTGCTTGTCGAGTAGGTTGGGGCTGCACGAAGCTGAGCAGGTGTTGGTAGTCCTGCTCCAGCTCCCACTCTCTCGTTACCAGGTGGGTCATGTCTTTGCTCACCTCGCCTTCGTCATCCCAGACATACATGCCCATCCGGTAGTCGTAGATGTCCCAAAACCTAGACCCCTCCGTGCTGCCAAGATCAATGTCGTCCTCCAAGGCATCCCATAATAAACCCGGGCCATCATAATCATCCCCCTCCGGTAAGTCGTGTTCAGCCGTCCAGGGGGTAAGTCGAATGGTATGCCACCAGAGGGCCTGGTATGCGTTGTCTAGCCAGATCTCTCGCCGTACCAGGGTCTCTAGTCTTGTCACCCACTCATCCAGGGGCTGCTCTCCCAATAGATACATCCGCATCGCCACACGCTTCTGTAGCCGCTGCTCATCACTGGGGAGACTCTCACCTCGCCGCCATTGGGCATCTTGCAGGGCATCATACCAGAGTTCCATTCTGTCTGTCTCCCTGTAGTCTGCGGCCTCCTTCTCATCCTCATCATGGAACGCTGTCCAAAAACTAGCCGGTTCCATCCTGCTGTAGCCAGGGGCGCTGTACGGATACTAGCGTTGCCCTCAATTTGTACTCCACGGAATGGTGTCTCCTGTAGCTGTCCTTCTGACTGTGGGAACAATTCCACCACTTGCCAACAAATGTAACGGAGCAGGAACACGCAGTCCAAAATCTCCGCTGGTATACGATAAAATACCCACGAGGCACTACAGTTTCACCATCCCCGACCTCCCATATTGGACGACACACAATTTGGGAGTCAAATGAATACTGACTTTATTTTGTCATTGCAGAAATATTTATACATCTCTTCCCACAGGCAATCCACATCCCCCATATTTGGCTGCACAATACCCATAAAGAGAACAATAGGTGGGTCACACCTCCCTGGCAACTTTGATACAATCAGACATTGATTCAATTACACTTCTTTGTTCTTATCTGAGAAAGGAAGTCTATTGTATAGTGTTTTCATTATCTTATGCGGAGTCGCTGTAACGAGATTATCTCCCATGCCAAGTAGCTGTAAATGTTTGGGACAATATTCTGCAGAGCATCAACCAACATACATATATTAGGATCATATTTTAACCAAGAATAATCATAAAACAGGGTAAAACAGTGATGGGTTCCGCTACAACAGCCATTGGTAATCTATTTTGCAGCCAATGTGATGAACTAGGGAAATGTATTATTTGTGTAAGCAACATACTCTAAATTTCATCAATGACTTTATAGATACATATAATTATTGACCCAGACTACTTTGTCAAAAGTATTAACAAGTTATTTCTGAAAAAGCCAACAAAGCTAGGGCATGACAAGTAAGGAGTGGTAGACAACAGTTGGCAGACCGACACTCTTCCTATTTCCCTTACCATGCTATATCTCATTTTAATAAAAACATGAAGACTGTGTTCATTCTTTTGCTGCATTGCCATAAACCAAATATTGTTTTTGCCTTGTACTTAATCCAGGTATAACACTACGGAATATGTTGGAGCATTACAAAAAAAGTATCATAAATAATAATAAATAAATAATTATCATCCTTTAGTCATCAGTCTAAGCTTTCCACAACTACTGAATTTCAGTGATTCAAGGCCATTGATTGGCTGAGGCACCATATAAATGTAATCAGTTAATTATCTACCAATATAAGTATGGTTCGAATGCAGGGGTGTCCAAAGTATGTCCTGCAGGGCCGCACACAGGCCTGGATTTGAGGATAGTCCTTCTGCACCTAGGTGAGACTATCATTTTGTCAGTCATTTAGTCTAATTGACTTATCTGTGCACATAAAGGAAATCCACAAATTCAGGCCTGTGTGCAGCCCAGCTGGATCAACTCTGGACACCCCTGTTCTAATGTCATTATGAAAAAGAACCAGTGATCATTACATCTTATTTTTATAAATACTATATTCTTTTTACAGATACCCAGGACCTCATTCAATTGCGATTTTGCCAATTGAATAGGGGTCTAAATAAGCACAGAGCATATTTTTTTTAAAGAAGTTTTAAGTTTGTGAAAACCTTGCTTTTGGATAGATGATTACTAACTAAAAACTTCTTTAAAAAATATATGTTATGTGCTTATTTAGAGGCCTATTCAATTGGCCAAATTGCAATTGAATGAGGGCCCAAATATTTTATTGTAATGGTATACAAAATATTATAAAGTGGAAGTCTAAGAAAGCACAATATATCATTATTATATATATTTTTGTTATATATAAAAATTTTGTGAGGATGATATAGTAAATGTAATGCAGTGATAAATGAGAATTCAGATTTGGAATCTCATGCCATAATTACAGCACGTTTGTGTCATCATTAAATAATTTATTTAATATTTGTTATCCAACTTTATATTTTTCTAACTGCAGATGTCCAGCTGCAAACACAAATTGATTTGTCTGTTGTGATTGAAATACAAATGATACATTACAATAGTCTGCTTGTAGCACATTCATCTTGTCTATAAAGAGTTACATTGTAAATAATACTTGATAGATGAAGTTTTGAGATTCTTCACATAATAAATAAATTCAGCAGGGTGAAGAGAAGCCTAAAATTTAACAATGTGTGGCATTGACATCAATTCCCTGTAATGACCATTTGTCTTCGGCATTGTCTAAATATTGACCTTGGCCATTACAAAAGGAAATGAGTAGAATAAAGTTATTCTGAATTATAGGCTGTAAGGAGCAATTGATAATATATTTATTTTTGGTATTATAAATCAATAATGTTTGAAAATCTATTTGCAAAAATTTTTTTTTAAAAAAATTATGATTTTTGCTTCCAAAACATAAAAAGAAAAAAAACAAATATGTTTTTTAAAATTAAGTTGCAATCTGTTATTCTTATAAAAATGTTGTATGCTCAAGAAATATTTATTTATTAACTGAAATGTTGTTTGTTTCACTGAATAACATATCAAATCTAAAGACTCTTTTGTATAAATTACAAATGTGTTATACACGAAAATATATATACTGTATATATATTATAAAAGAACATGTGATTTTCACATTTAAAAAAAAATCATGCAATGGAAAAAAAAGACGAAAATGTAAAGACTGGGATTAGTTGAATTTCTAAATACTTACTGAAAATGTTTATTCTGGAATATATTCTAGAAAGAGGCAGCTGCCAATACATTTGCATAATCTTAAAAAATACAGACCTACTGCGAAGCAATAAAACAAAGTCACTATTCCTGTAGAGAGGTTAATAAATCAAGCTGAAGAATTGAAAATCTATAGAGGAAAGGAACATTATAGTTGGGCCTTGCTCTCACGGCGTGAGAATGCCTGAGCTGTTCTTTCATTTGAAAGAGGCCCCTGTGATCGCATGGCTTGCGCGCAGCTGATGGCCAGCACAATGTATTTTGCATGCAACTCACTGAGTCCCACTAGACAAGAGGAAGCTGGGAACTTCAAGCTGGAATT
This sequence comes from Discoglossus pictus, assembly GCA_027410445.1. Lineage (NCBI taxonomy): Eukaryota > Metazoa > Chordata > Amphibia > Anura > Alytidae > Discoglossus > Discoglossus pictus. The sequence goes on along the minus strand of CM050167.1, from coordinate 187,122,983 downwards.
TAGGGTAGCTGTTATGTGCCAATCAGACATGGAAAATAAAAACCTCCAAAAACAAGATGTCTGCTGTGAATCTACAGATCTCTTTACACCACAGTACTGTGCCAAACTAAAGCCCTGCATGCAAGCAGAAGCTTTAATGCCTTGCTTAGCAACATGACAAGTCTCAGGACTACCATGAAAAAAGAAGCTTTATACTTGTCTGTGAAAGATTCATCGCTTGTGGCTGGAACTGGCCCCTCCTTTCTTTTAAATTCATGTCAGAAGCAAGAATAAAGTGAGACAATGGGCTGATAAGATCATGCCTAATCTGTATTCTTTGGAAAACTTTCTAACAACTTTACTAAAATGGAGTGAGTTTTAAGAGCGTCTCAAGTGAAGAATTTCCAGCCTCCCTTGTGTTTTCTTTGGGCCCACTTTTTCTGTAGCTTTGCATTGCAGTATTTAGAGTTTTTTTTATCTGTACCATTCTAGGAAATGAAATACAATTGCTTTTAATTTTGGGCCAATGGTTTCACTTGTGATATTGAAGTCAGGAAGCATTTGCAGGCTCTTTACTCAGGCCAGGATGAAAATTATCCATAGAAAATTGAGAAATAAATTTGACAGCAGGTAATAACCACAATGCTAGTTCAGCCTACCCATTCTATCTACATACTTGTATGCTCAAATTCCTTTACTTTGTTCATCCCTGTCACTTATTTAGCACTGTTTCTTTTTATGTAGAACGTTAGCATATTACCCTCAAAAAGACAACTGCAGTTCAAGAAAAAAAGATGTTTGTCAAGTATGTACCAAATTGACAATATTAGCAGATGTGTAGACATGGACAAAATACATTTTTCAGGAAAATCTGAATTTTTGAAGACTCGTTTAGGAATCTATTTTGTATTTATCACATCACTTCTTCAAAGCTAAATCATGAAGGTGTGTGTTTTGGCTATCAGTGAAGAGTGGGTGGGGAAGGAGGGAGCAGAGATCCATTTTAAAGGAAAATGGTATACGATTATCTCTCTCACTAGGTCAGACACATTATTCACTTGCATTATTCACTGTAACAATAGCTCTCCAGAAATATAAATACCCCTCACACACAAGTTCCACCGGTGTACAATGGATCTCTCCAGGGTACCATGGATCTCTCCAGATTTAAAGTTTGCTAAAAATGTTTTTTCAATATGCGGTGGCCCTTTATTATTATTATTATTATTATTATTATTATTATTATTATTATTATCTTTTATTCTTATCGCGCCAACATATTCTGTAGCGCTGTACAGGGGATAAGAACAGGGGAAATACACGTTTAACAAAATTCAAATGTTGAAGGGCCCTGTTTTGAGCTTAGAATATTAGCAGAAAGTGCTTTATCCCAAAGCACCCTACAAGACTGGAAACTCGCTACTTACAATCTAAAGGGAATTAAAGGGCAGAGAACTGGGGAAGAGTAACAAATAAGGAATAAAAAGGGCCAGGAAACAAGTGAAAGATAGAAAGAGTTTTATTTTAGAGGGAGAGGGGAGGGATCTGAGGTGAAAGACTAGTATGTTGGCTGACCCCTAGTGTTGAGATAATATATCTGCAAGTAGGAAGTCAGGTGTTTTCCATGGCTCTATAAATGTAATCTGAGTTGGGGTGGGTGGGCATTATTCTGAGTATCTCACAGATGTAGAAGGCCTTAAACCAGAGTGAATTTGCACTGAAAGAAAGAGAGAGAATGGATTGGGGTCAGACAGTACAGGAAGATAGGGGAGTTAGGAGTGATATGTTCTATCCTCCAATTATAAGTCAGACCACTTGCACTTGTATATATCTTTTTTTCTAAAAAAAACATATCTTCGAAACTTTAAATCCTTTCATACAGGGGCGTAGGAACTGGAGGTGGATGGGTGGGACAAATGAACAAGGGACACAACAATAGCAAAATTAAACTTAATTATGCATTACCAGATTTGGCCACTAGAGAGCATCAGCAGTATGTCTCTCCCATTAAAGCTTTGACCAATAATTTACATATATATATATATATATACACACACATATATATATGTATATACTGGAGAAGGAAATCCCACTCCAGTATCTGCCATGAATACCAAGTTCATCAGCATGGTGTGTTGTAGTCCATGAGGTCATGGAGAGTCGGACATAACTGAGCAATGCAAATATATGTATTTATTATATATATATATATATATATATATATATATTTTTTTTTTTTTTTTTTTTTATTATTATATTAGGGGGCAAGTGGGGCCCAGGGGCATTGAGAATGTAAACAAAGAAATAAATAAAAAAGGTTTTGAGGGGCAATGCAGCACTGGGCCCCCCCAGAGCAGAGCCCCGGTGCATTGGCGGTAGATCCAACACTGCTGCCTGTCCTTGGATTAGATTTGAATTGCACCACTCAAGGACACAGTTTGTTTTGTCTCTTTAAACCTTATTCCCCTCAGATTTTTGGGGTCTCCTACGCCCATGCTTTCATATATTTGAAGATTTCTATCATATCACCATTTCTCTTCTGTCCTCTAAGTTATGCAAATTCAGGCCATGAAGTATTTCCTTATAAGCTTTGTCATTCAGTCCATGCAACATTTTAGTAGTTCTCCTTTGAATTGTTTCTATTTTTAATATCCTTTTGTAGACATAATCACTAGAACTGGATAAAGTATTCTTGGTTTGGTCTGCCCATGGATCTACAAAGTAGCTACAAAGTAGCTTTTGTAACTCTCCTTTTCTCTCCCAATACAACCAAGCACCATACTGGCATTTTCTGCAGATTTGTTTTAATGTGTGCCTACTCTCAATTCCATTCCTATTTTGTTGAAGTCATCAAACTTTCATTGAACAAATATTCTACATTCAGGGTTTTGTGCCCAAAAAGCATAATTTAGCATTTTTCAGGATTACACTTCAGATCCAGCCTACTTGATCACTCCTCTAGTTATTGAAACATTACTCATTTGATGTACACCTCCTGTAATACCAAACCTGTTACATTTTTTTGTATCACCTGAAAAAAGGTTATCTCTCCATGATAGCCCCCCGTGTTCCATTAACTATAAGCTTCTGTCACCTATACTTCAACTAATAACTTATCCACTAAATAACATTTGAATACAACCCTAGTCTATGCAGTTTAAGAATTACCGTACTTTATTTTATGGGACAGTGAAAAATATAATAACACAACATATAATTTGCTACTTTAGCTACAAAATGAAAAAGTATACTACACTAGTCTGATATGATCTTCCTGTACTAAATGCTTGGATCTTGTAATTAATTTTGTTTTATTTGTGCAACAATTCTTTTATTCCAGAATTTCAGTATATCTGCATATACAATATGTTTTATCGTTTTAATAAAGAACTATGTAAAATATGTTTCACAATTTCACTAATTTAAAGAAACATACTCTAATGGATTTCAACTACCCTTTAATAGGGAATTGTGCCTTAAATATTACAATGGACCTTCTGGGTCTATTTCCAAGTCTTTGGATGGAAGCATATACCAGCCTCTGTTGGTACAATGCTACCTTACTGCAATTTTATAGATGCTCAGAAAGGCCTCCTATCAGAATTAGTGAGGTTTAGCAATGTAAGGGAATACATGTTTGTGATAGGCATTTTGCTATTCTACATCTGGCACCATAAAAGCTTTGCAACTATAAAACCTATTAAATTCCCTCAACGTGTAAAACCGTAGCCCGCAGGACTTACAACTATTACATTGGCCCCTTAAAGCAACCCACTAACAACTTGCGGGTTAAGGTTGAAAAAATCAAACGTGATTTCAAAAACCTGAACTCCGCGGCCGCAAATTCTTTGATCTGTCAAGCCCGTAACAGTTAAGTTTGAAAATCGCTATTAAATTGCTACAAATCCATTGGAGTTAGCCCGTAACCCGCAAATGGAGCCAAAAAGCCAACGTTTACTAGAGAGGACCCACAAGGGGGTTAAAGTCCTATCCGTAGCACTGTAAATGCAAATATACACATACTACTGTACTTATATGTAAAGGGAAAGTGATGTTAGTTATTACAATTAATAGCACAACATTCGCAAGCTTGCAAATCTGCAATATAAAATACATTATTTTCTGTTTAATTTTCGTGTTATATCGATCCCGGCAATCAATGTGTTAATACATATAATGGAACTCGCATGGACTTAAATATCATATTTACTGATTTATTAATATTGCAGAAAACATAACCCTACTTTTGAAGCAAGTACATATTCTTCTGAGCCTCATCTATTAACATCTATTAAACAACCTTGTTTGGGATTTGAATTTGTCTAAAAAAAACAGACCAATCTTTTGGGGTTTAGATTTAAAGGCTAAAATCTACTTCATCTAGACACTAAAGTGTCTTTTCTTCAAAACGGACAATATGGGCCTCATTCTATTATCGGCCGTAAAACGGCCGCAAGGCTGCGATTCCTTGCGGGGGTTCCGTTATCTTGCAATTCAATTATACGGCCCCGCAAGGATCTCCCCTTACGGCCGGCCGCATATCTTGCAACCGGCCGTAAGCTCAGAAAACTTTAAACGCAAAAATAAATTCAAGACTGCACTGTAAATCTCTGTAAATGCTAGGGATCATATTGGGGGGCATGAGGATTAGTAGCAACCCCCTCTCAAGCTTGCACATCAGCCCAAATCCGAGTTTACATTAACTGTTTATTTTCCGGCCGCAGCGTGGCCGGGTCTGAGGTGCTCCAAGCACTCGGGACTTTTTACATGGATTTTTGACATAAATTAAAAAATATTTTTTTTACGGATTTGAGTGTAGGGGAATGTTGTGCTATTTTTGCTAACACCTACAATCACTTTATAGTCTCATAAGAGTGCAGGATGGCTTTATTTCGGCTTTATAATGTGCTTAATTGGTGCTAGCGGGACCTTTTTCCTGCAAGTAAGCAGCGGCTCGGTTTTAGCCTTGCAGAGAGGGTTCCCGGAGCAATTGAATAGCAACCGGGATTTTCTTGTGGCCGAAACTCTTGCAGCCATTTTTGATCAAAGGCTTTCCTCCGGCGCGAGCGGCCGCAAGGGATAGCAAGGCGCCGGCCGCAAGCCTGCCGGAATCCCCGGCCGGAGGGGAATAGAATAGGCAAATAGCTTGCGGCCGGTCCTTGCGGCCCCGCATCTCCTACGCCCGTTAATAGAATGAGGCCCTATGTGTTTAAAGCCTTTTATTCACAAGAAAACGATTTAGTTTCCTGTAACAAAATTTGCTCTGTAATATATGTTCTTGATCATGAACTTAAAACAGAATGACGTCTCTTGATTGACTTCTCTAAAAATAGTTTGAACAGTCTTTTTGCGCAATGGAAACGTCATTTCATTCTGTGCCTTTAGATTAAGCTGCTAATATGATTATATGAAATTCCTTCTGGAAAAAAAATCAACATACCAAATACAGTTGGAATATCTGTATTGATTTGAAAGTCATTGCACTGTTGCTTGGATTGCAGCTTGGCTATACTAAATGTTGCTGTTTCTTGTGCAAGTGGATCAGTCAAGTCAGAAAAAGTCATTACATCATGAAAAACTGTCCAGTGTCAGTAAATTAACTCCATGAAAAAAAATGTTGCACACTCCACACTGGCCAACATTGAAAATAATTCTTTACCTCTACTCCATATACAATTTGGGATATTTAAAAACGTTGTTAAGGTTATGGATAAAAATGGTTATGAGTTTGCTTATTTGAAGGAAAAGTTCCCCTCGAATAAGTGATGCTAAAATTAAAGAAGGCATTGTTGGTGGATTTAATATGTCCCTAAAAAATAATTTCTTTGACTTTCACTTGGATTTCTTTCCTGAGAAGACTTACTGTGTCTGTATCCCAAGAGATTTGTTATTAAATGGTACATACTATGAGCCTCATTCAGTTGGCCAAATCACAATTACTTGAACCCATAATGGAGCCCGTAAATGTAACGGATATTCAGTTGGCTACATTTAGCAATTCACATCCCAATTGCAAGTTACAGGCTCAAAAACACTGCAGGTTGTCAAAAACGTAACTCTGTCCTATCTCCGCCATTGATTTTTCAAACTGGCAAATGTTAACAGTGCTAAACATGCAAAATCGATTTTCAATTACACAAACGCATCAAGCCCACAATTGCCTTCAAACCTGTAAATGACAAATGTATAAAAAAAAATCTATGAGTACTAGATAGGACTCGCAAGTGGGTTAAACACCTGTTCATATAACCACAGCAGCAAATAAACACACACTACTGTACTTTAAAATACTGGGAAAGCAATGAAAGGCATTATAATTATTTGTAAAATAGTCTCAAACTCATAAATCTGCAATAAAAAATCATTATTTTTAACTTTTATTTCTGTGTTACATTGATCCCAGGCTGTGAGAGGGCACTTGCGAGTTATAGACAATTGAATACATCTAAATATTTACAAAAAATGTAACTCGCAGCCAAAATGTCAGATTACAAGTAATTACGAGCTTGCAATTGAATGAGGCTCTATGTCTGCATAACAAGGCTTAGGTTATTATTACATACATCACTAAAACAAAAAAAGAGATAGCTGAAAAGATATTTTTACAAAACACCTTGGTGAGGAGAGGGCAAAAATGTTTAACTGGATTTAGCAGCGCTGCCTTCACTTATACTTCACAGTTTATATTGCTGCTACTATAGAAGGTATTTTTTTTATTTTTTAAGGGCATATTTTAATATTTTCTAATCAATTGAAAATCCTCTACTTTTAAAAGATATGTTTTTATTGTTCCCGCTTTATCTTATGGTAATATTTATAATTCAATTATTGCTGACTGTTTGCTTTTTTACAGTTTTGATGACAGAGTGCGGTAAAATCGCTTTCCAAGGATGAATGACTTTTATCACCAGCTATATGGCTGTCATGAAATAACACTGGAGCAGGACCTATAGGGCTGAAGTAGAATTATAAGATGCAGTCCAAAGTTCTAGGTGTATCATTATCAGAAAATTCATGATCCCAGGCAGATGTCAAACAGAAAAGGCAGTGTCACAAGCAAGAGGTCATCAGAATTGTATGCAGCAGTCAAAACCAGGAAATTAACACAATCAAAATGACATCCATGAAACATGGGTAATTTTTTAGGAAAACATGGTCCAGATTGATGCATTCTTATATCTAATTGTGTTTTGCGCTATTAGATTCTTTAGGTGCCCACACGTCTGTTGCCTTGGGGCAATGGCATAGTGCAGTGCCCTGGGAGGCACATATTTCATAGAGCAGATCAGAGACTCAAAGTGACTCAGAGTTATTATCCATGTGTTTTTAAAATCTAAAACAGTTAGGCCCCCATTCAATTCCAAGCCTGTAATTACCTTCATACAGGCCAATGTCTGTGAGTTAGAAATTTGCAACAGTTACAGAGGAATTTAATTGAACAAGCTCACATTTACAGGGCTGAAGTCTAAAACTGTAAACCAAGAACCCGTACGTAGCATTTCAGGGCATAATCATGACCAATTAAGCAAGCCAAAGTTACAATTTAGAAAAAGTAAATAGTAAATGAGACCATCATCATGACGTCAGTAAAACATGTAGTTTAAACTTCAATCAATTAGTGTTTATAAGTCCTATATGTGATCATACTCGCAGTCTAGCAATGTATGAAATCAATAAAAAGGAATGAAGAAACTGTTCTAGTCCACGTTGGTGGCATAATATGTATAAAATCCTTGATTCCTGGCATTTTTTGCAAATTTTCAAGCTTGAGACTGTTGTTGAATTAATTCTAATGTGTTTCATTGCTTTGCCAGTATTTTAAAGTGCAGTAATGTATTTATATTTGCCATTATAGTGTTATGAAACAGGTGTTTAACCCCCTGGAGAATCCTATCTAGTACTCATAGGATTTTTTTATACATTTGCCATTCATGGGTTTGAAGGCAATTGCGGGCTTGTTGAATTGTTGCAATTGAATATGGATTTTGCATTTTTAGCACTGGTAACATTTGCGGGCTTGAATAGTCAAAGGATTAGATAGGATGGAGTTACGTTTTTGACAACTGCAGTGCTTTTGAGCCTGTAACTCTCAAATAGATTGCGGGTAGCTAGAAGAGACCAATTAAATATCAGTAACTTTTACGGGCTACATTACTGGCTCCAGTAATTACAATTTGGCCAATTGAATGGGACCTTGCAGCCTTATTAAATTGTGATTCAGTAAATTTAAAAGGGCTCTATTGAAACACACAGCATATTTTATTTACAGAAGTTTTTAGTTAGTGTAGACCTTCATTTGGATAGAAGTTCACTAACTAAAAACTTCTGTAAAAAAATATGCTGTGTGCTTAAATAGACCCCCTTTAAATTTACCGAATCGCAATTTAATAAGGCTGATTGTGTTTAAATATAAATGCCATCTTGGATTATTGAATAGCAATTTTATCACAGTGTACCAGCAACAATAGGGAGATTGGCTGGCGCCGAGGCAGCCCAGGCACGCCGGGTCTGACGCAGCGCTGCGTGACCCGGCGGAGCCTGGACGATGCAGATTGGCTGGAAGGAGGAGGAGGGACTTAAGCCCGTTTCGCGGGCTTCCTCCTCACTCTGCGCTGGCCATTGAGCTGATTCCCACCCTCCCTCCCCTAAAATGGTGGTCAGATAGGAAGGTAGCAGATAAGGACGTAGGGTACGTCTAGTGGGCGAGGTTGGTTGAGCAAAGTTCCAGAAGTTTAAACTATATTTTAAAAAAAAGGGGTGGAAAAGAGTTGAAGGGTTAGGATTCTGTGAATTCTAAGTTAGGATGCAAATAGGAATGTCTTTGGTTGGCGGGAGGTGAGGCACCCGGCCCACGGGCTTAAGTGGGCGTTGCCCTGCCTCATGGGCGTGCTTAGGAAAGCACTGGGAGGCTCTGGGTGCGGGCCCAGGGAGTGAGGTTACTGACCGGGCCGGGCTCCTCCTCCGGGATGTTATTTGAGCTGTGATTTAACAATGTTAATTATGTTAATTGGTTATTGGTTTATGGTTGCTTTAATAAAGCTGTGGCCCGTAATTTTCCCAAGAAACGCTGTTTCAGTGTGTTTATTTATTCTAAAGCCCATTGGATCTTGCCAGGGTCATGAAATGGATGGAAGGATCAGCAGATTCAAGGTTGTAGGGGTTAGGGACAATTATCTACATAAGTTTGGTCAGTAAATATGTTTTCTAAATTATAGTGAATGTAAAAGAAGCTTATATTTAGTACTGATATTTTTACATTTTAGGAGAGTAGAACTTAGAGGTCTCTGATGGCAGGGCCTGCAAAGTAACACCAAACATAGCAATGTGTTGTAAATATATTTCTATGATCAGTCAGTTGTGGCTTTGCCTATACACATATAATGACATACATACTAGGCAAACACGTTTACTTGTTTTTATCATATAGTAATAAAAACATAAATACATTTGTTCTTAAGTACATTAGAATGTTCATATTGATGATATCACCTTATTATTGTTGGAATTATGAGATTACATGCACCTTTCACCCAGACTGCATTTATACTCTATATATATACACTATATGTGCCAGCAGAGTAGTGTTCGTGGAACCTGGAACAATTTTATCAAACTGTATGTTGTCTAGGCAACAAGACACCCAGTTTTATAATTCTGAAAATAATGCTGAAGGATTATTAAAAGATAAATTATAGAAAAACAAATGTATATTGGATATACAAGAAATTATCAAAATAAAGAAGAATCTCTATATGTGCTCTGCCCCAAGATAACCCAAAGTACCATTTCAAAATGATATTCAAAAGCAATCTAATAAAAGCAGAAAAATACATCCAGCCATTTCATCTGGAAATGTGAAAATTCAGTTTTCCTATTTCTAACAAGGTGCACATAAGGAATGAATATGGTATATTTTTAGTAACCCTCTCCGCCATGGATTAGGTTGGATTTTTGCTTTATGCTGTATGGTAAGGTGACCAGACTTTAAGGGACAGGGGTGTTTATGAAAAAAAATTGCATAGTAGTATTACACTCCATTAGGTGAGAACCTTCAATATTAAAGCATCCCGGCAGTATGTATTTTGAAAAAGGTCCTGCCCTAGATAAAAAAGAGGTTGGGTCACCTAATTATATAACTCTAAATCTCTTATGCATATGTATGTCATACAATTTGATATGACACAAATATTACAATGTTTTTTTGAGTTTAATGATCAAGATTGTAAGTCTGCAAGTTTCTATTGGGAAGTTCTTTGGGGAATTCACCATGGACATTGGATTCCTAGCTCAAATACAGGTCCCTCCTTGCTTTGCTAAATGTCAATCTGTATTTATCTTTGTCTTAATCTAATTTATGTACAGCGCTACTGAATATGTCGGCGTCTTATAAATAAACTATAATAATAATAATAATAATAATAATTTATATAGACAAATATACGCTTTGTTACAGAATGATGTTTATTAGAATAATGGTAAATTCAAGAATAAACAATTGGATGTATTTACGTATAAGCTTTAATGTTTAGATAGATGACTATTAAAATCTCTTGAGAATGATTGGATAACAATTAGTTTTAACACATTTTATAATCTGTTAGTACAATATAGAAATCAATAGGAATTGTATAAAATCTAATAAAGTTTGGTTAGCAATCTATCTGATAACTGTTTATGTTTGTGAATTCAATATAGGAATATTACTATCCTTAAACAATCTATTTTAAGACAATCAATATTTTGTTAGTTCAATATATGGATCAATAAATAGTGTATATAATCTTATGAAACTTGGTTAACAATGTATCTTAAAGCAATAAGATTTGGTTTGTTCAATACAGAGATGATAAGCAGAGTATAAAGTCTTATCACACTAGGATAAACAATCAAATGTCTATTCTATGCAATATATGTGTATTAACACTTTAAGACAACAGAACAGAAGCAATATAACTAATTAAGTTATAATGAATCTATAGCAGGCTAAATAACTTTTGTATATTGGTATTACTGTATTTAATTTGTGTTATAGCGTGTTTCTATACATGCAACCAATAAATGATATAAAACAGTTTTGTTGATTGTGTTATTAAAGAAAGTATGGGTCCTATTAAATTCACCTATTTGTAGTTCCAGAAGCCCGTAAAGGAGCCCGCAAAAGTTACGGCTATTAAATTCACCTCTTTTAGCTACCTGCAAGACTCTGCGGGTTACAGGCTGAAAAACACAGCGTGGGCCAAAATCGGAACTCTGACCCAGCTAAGCCTTTGATCTTTCAAGACCGTAAATGTTACAATTGTTAATCACTATTGACTTGCTATAATTCCCAAAGACACACTTGCGTTCAAACGTGTAAATGGCAAATGTAGCAATAAATCCTATGGGTACTAGAGAGGACCTGCAACGGGGTTAAACTCCTGTCTGTAGCACTGTAAAAGCAAATATAAACCCACTACTGTATTTTTAATTACAGGGAAAGCTATGAAAGTTATTAAAATTAATATCACAACATTCTCAAGCTCACAAATCTGCAATATTTTTTTTTTATTTATGTTTAATTTCCGTGTTAGGTCGATCCCGGCAATCAATGTGTTAATACATATAATAGAACTGGAATGGACTAGAATATTATATGTATTGATTTTTTCATATTGCCTTATTTCTGGATTGCGGGTCCGATCGCAACTGAGACTTCATAACTGCAAGTGATTGAAAAGTAACCTCCATGTTTTAGTGACTTAATGATGACGATCTCTTTTACTATTCGCTCCATTTAAACCCGGAATTGCTACGTGCCAAAGCATGGTTTACGGATTTGGATTCCAGTTATGTCGGTTTTAATTTAATCGCTCTGTAATTCCTGCAAATTTAATAGGGCCCTATGTGTTGAGCATAGTAGCTGTTGAGTATAGGTGTATTTTAAATAATTGGTATTTTAACAGAGTTTAATGGTTATATTATTGAATAAAGTCAATCAGACTGCTGTAAGGAATATGCCACAGATTGAAATATATTGATTAACACCTACAGACCCGAATGAAGGTGCTAATTAATCTGGGTTCTGTGACCACTCCCAAAAAGGTAACAGAAGGATTGAGGTAATTGGACTAATTTATCTCCATTACAAATAAGGATTTTAGCATAATACCTGTCTCATTTTATGGTCAAGATAGTCTCAAAATAGTCTGAAGTAATCACTTTTTGTGTATTTGGTTCTTTTCTTTTTAGGAAGAGTTGGGATAGAGTTTGGATATAGACAGATATAGTAAGAGATCTTAGACAGAATATAAGGCGAGCATAAGTTTATGCCAGAGAGTGACAATCAGAAATTGTACACAGGACCATCGGAAAAGCAGGCAAGACCAGAAAAGAACAGAAAAGACCCCGATCCTTCTCTCTGCCTATTAGATAAACTATTTATTTCCCATCGTCACAAGGTTGTTTTCCACCAATTACTGATAGCCTCCTCCCTGTTCGCATGTATATGCATAATCATAATATATTAGTAAACACGTTGTGTAAATCTGTTTCTCCCAGCAAGAGAGCAGTCTAGTTACATGTATTAAAATGAATTTATTAAGAATATATGTGATCTTTGTTCCATTTAATGTCTGCCAACTTATTTTGGCTTGTAGACTAGTCCATTGTAAGTCTCACACCTGATGTGATAACAGTTTCCGTTAGAACAATGGAGGATTTAGGACGAATGTGTAGCCCTAGCACCCACTATCTTGAGACAGTTGTAAGGTTTCATTTTCAAGGCCTCTGCTAATGTCTAACATATCTAGCATTGGCTTGTCCAAATCTTACCTTGACTTGTTTACTAGACTCAGAAATGTAATTTGTACAAAGGAAATGATTTAACTCCTAATATGTTAAAAGAGTATACCATAAGTGTGTCAGTGTTTACAGTGGTAACAGCAAGAACAATGGACAACCATAAAACGTAAATAATATATAGATATAACCTCTTTCTTTACCCAATAAAATGCATGACATGTATTATAATGACTGTACATCTGCCTGTCCATATATCTAAAGAAATCCATCATGTATGGCATCACAAATTAGAAAATAAAGGAAGTTATGGTCAGTATCTGAAGCTGAAATGAGTGAGTGATTTAAAAATCTATTAGTGATTTAAAATAGATTTAAAAATCTATTATTCATTTCATTATACTAAGGATATAAATAATTATAGAACATAATCAAAGGTAATAGAAGCAAAAATGTATAAACAAATAGAATCCTTTTACTTAGTCACACTGATAATAATGCAATTATAGGTGGTCAAAACAGATGTTATGCTAGGATGACAAAAAAGGTTATCATTAGGCACCTAGGGAAGAAATTGCTAGGAATTGTAGAAGTATTGTTTGGAGGGCAGGATATTTTTGGAGTAATTATTTAGAAATTGTAAACAAACAAGTTTCTATGTCTTCCATCTTAAGGACACCATTTTTTTCCTACCCCCTTTCCTATAGTATACTGTATATTTTTTTTAAATTGTCAGTGTTACTCACTCCAATTAACTTTTCTATTCTATTCTTTTCTAGCCAATCTATTAACTTTTGTACAACACTTGTTATATTCCTTGTACACAAGAAAAGCTGCTTATATTTCCCCATTCATGTATAATTTGTATGACTACTGTTTATTCTTTATCTTGATCTTTAATTCATTATTAAGCAACACGGGTTGTGGTTTACTTCTTTATCTTTCATTTGGTATGGGCTGATATGTATGTAAGTTTACTAAAGCTTTAAATGTTGTCGATTCATTTTCTGTATTTTTACCTGCTAGTGCTTTGTCCAATTCTTTACACTGTATTTATTCCCTTAGGCGATACAAACTTGCTATTTTTAAGAGATCATGGTTTACCATGGGTTTGATACTGTATTAAAATTGTTTGTTATTACTAGAATCAAGAAAGCCTAATTTATAGTAGGCTGTTGTAAAGCTTGAGCCAGATAATGATCTCCAAGTGTACTTAAAATCCTGCTTCGCTTAGTTGAAGTGTTAGTCTCATTTACCTTGTATTTCTCGGTAGTTAGAATTTTATTTTTTTTAGAACGTAACCATGCTTAGCTGCATTTACCCACTTTAATTTAAGTTTGGGGATGTATATCAACTTTCTACAAATAGTTTATAGGGAGTTTGCACCTCCACTACTAATTTATATTACTTGCTACAGATTGAAACTATTTATTTCTTATACTTGCTTTGTCTCTACAGGTTTGAAGTACAGTAGTACGTTGGTAATCTTAAGTTTAAAACTTGTCAAATTTGATATTTAACACATTTTGTCAAGGAAAAAATGCTTCAGCAATCGTCGATTGCTCGTCACTTGTCACGCTTGCTAAAACCTGCATGAGGTTTTATCCCGTCTTGGTAGTAGTCATTTTTGCCACTCATCGTTTTCGTCACTCATGCCTTCTGAAACCAGTTAATAATGACTACTGAGGTACCACGGTACTTGCTACTCTGTTAGAGTTACTTAACACAACCTCCCTATTGACAATACTACCCCCCCCTTTCCACTCTCATGAGAAGTTAATTAATCCCTTACACTCTCTACACTTTCTACACCATTACTTCTATCTACTCATTCCCACCAACCACTACTTTAAATCAACAGCCTTTCTTACAATCCTCTCCCCATTGAAAACATTTTTCTCCCTTTTTAAAAAAAAAAATCTTATTGCAGCAATATTGACACAATCACTTTCATCATGTTTTATAGAGGTATCTAGGTATCTTACTACTGTGATGTGCCAGCAGGATGAGTTTTACATTAATATGATGAACTTAGAGTATTTTGTTCTCTCTTTCTCTGTTAAATACCATAGAAATATTCAGCAACTAATGCAGCATCTTACAAAAATGTGGAAATGTATGTGTTTAGTAAAGGTCAAACCATGATTTGTCATAATTTACTTTTTTAAATCTTCCTACCTGGCAATATGTCGTGTCTCAGATTATCAATTAGCTCTCACAGTGTGGGGAGATTAGCATGGGGAGCATACCCACTTAGTAGAGTCACTATCATTGTAAGAGGCATATCTGTGTTTAGGCCTCTGTTATTATTCATGCAAACTGGACATGGGGTTCCTGCTAATTTGCCCCTGACAATAGTGTTACTTAATTGCCTCAAATAAGAATGAGTGCTAGGTAGGAAGGCATAGAGCCCCATTAAATTGCTACGATTTTAGAAATCGTAGCCCGTAAAGGAGCCGACAAGAGTTACTGCTATTAAATTGGCATATTTCAGCTACCCGCAAACGATCAGCGGGTTACAGGTGGAAAAACTCTACGACCCATCAAAATCTGTACTAAGCCTTTGATCTGTTAAGCCCGTAAATGTTACTACTGCAAATCGATGTTAAATTGCTATGGGTCCCCAAGGACACACTGATGTTCAAACCCGTAAATGACAAATGTAGCCAAAAATTCTATGGGTACTAGAGAGGACTTGCAAGGTGATTGAAATCCTGTCCGTAGCATTGTAAAAGCAAATATAAACACAATACTGTATTTTAAATTAAAGAGAAAGTGATGTAAGGTAATACAATTTATAGCACAACATTTTTAAGCTAGCAAATCTGCAATAAAAAATCATTTATTTTCTGTTTAATTTCCGTGTTATATCAATCCCGGCAATCAATGTGTTAATACATATAATAGAACTCACATGGACTGGAATATCATATTTATTGATTATTTCATATTGCATTATTTCTGGAATACGGGTCTGATCGTGATTGAAATCTAACCTCCATTTTTTTAGTGACGTAATGATGACGATCTCTTTTACTATTGGCTCCATCTAAACCTGTAACTACGGGCATGTCTAATTTAACCGCTCTATAACTCTGCCGAATTTTAAGCCCGCAGGCTTTGCGGCTGTTCCATGGCTGCTGTGCGCTTCAAATTTAATAGGGCCCATAGTATAGTCATTTCTATCTTAAAATAGCAATATTCATGGACAATTATCTAACACTAATATAGATTTTTTTATCCTTGTTTATAGGTAAATTGTTATTTGCTACCATAATTAGGACCATTGCTGTGTCTCTTCAAAATGTAATGTAAGAACGACCACAAAAGAAATTGGTTCCATAACCATAACCAACTACAGGCCATGATCCCTTGTTCTTTCATAACTAAAAAGAAATCCTAACAACTCATAGGGTCATGGATGCTAGAACAAGCCTTATATGGTACTGCAGTTCAACAAGAGCATATGCTTTTTACCATTACTTTCTTACTATACAAGGTTCTCTGTTGCCCTCTAGTGCAGTAAGGTGTAAACTGTGTGATTGGTGCCACAAATCAACTTTGTCTTACCCTGAAGCCTTAAGAACAATACATGAGCTAAACTACACCACATACTATTACATTAACACATTTTTAAGCCCAAATCTATCCATTTAAAACATAATATAAATAATATACACTACTGCAATTATGATGGAGTAAGAACATATTGACACTGGACATTTTTACTGGTCCTAATAGTGATTGTTGGCAGAAACAACCTCTATCAATACTAGTTATTTTATCCTCCTAACAAAACAACCCTCTATTTTACACCGCTTTCCTGTAAGGGTGCATTAGCTGTAAGAATTGGTCCTAATTAGTTAAAAAGCAAGTGTTTCACAGGGGAAAAAAGGCTACAGGGGCCAAACAAAACACAAAGTGTAAATTCTAATAGATGTTAAAAAAGTTGTGTTTAGGATGCAGTTAATCTAGGAACAGCCTGTTATTTCTATTTATGCAACAACAACTGTCTTGTTGAAGGTTTTCTTAGTTCATCATTCCTTTAACTCTTGCATGAATAGGATAGGGTGACGGGAAGGAGATGGAATGGGTTTAATTGGGTCTTCTGAAGCTGAGAATTTTCTTTATCTATCTGTCAGTCACTCTAGAAAACATAAGCTCTTGTCTCAATCAATAGCAGCACTATATACCTCGTTTAATCCTGCAGTCTCTTTGTCCTGCCCAAATAAAGAACTGTCTACCACATTTTCTCGTTCCTCTTGTCCCTCACCCTCTGCCCACCCCATTGTGACCCTTGATGACCCAACTGGTGGATTTGTAATCTAAAGAATTTCAAAGCGGACTATAAACTAATATACAGGCATTAAAGGGTCTTCCTTACCCAGTCTGCATAATGTATTTTAATGTCAACTGGAATATGATTAAAATAGGAGGTATAAAAATAAAGACTTAAAAAACAGGCAATGGAGCCATGTTCAGATATAAAGAAAGACATACAGTGCATGGGAGTGGTACATGCTGTCAGGTTTTGCAGTTTTGGCAGAACAACTGGATTTCATATTCTTTACAGGAGCTATTTGGCATGATTATGTGTCAGTGAAAAGAAGCACAGCCAGATATGCCTACATATTTTTATTGAAGGGAAGCTGACACCTCAAAAATATTTGATTTAGAAACATTGATATGTAGAAACATGTATTTGAAAATAATTAAGAATCAAAAGACCACATCGTCTGCTTGACTTGCATTAATCAGAGGGTCGTCTAATGCTTATCCCAGACATGCTTAAATTCTTTAGTTATCTTTGACCCTACCACTTCCACTGTAAGGCAGTTCCATCTATCCACACTACCATTTCTATAAAATAGTACTTGGGCATTACCCCAACATGTACTATATTCCAACTTCAAATCAAAGTCCCTTAATCTTGCATTCATCTTTTTCTGGAAAATAATTCCCACTAGAAGTAAATTGATGCATTTAAAGTTTGCTATCTCTTCTATGAATCACCTCAGAGGTGCACTGCATTGTGTTGCTAATTTGGAGTGTGTCATCCTAAGGTTACAGAAGAGAGGGCACCCAAAATTGACGCAGTTGGCATCTACTTCAGCTAACAATGTGAAAATCTATAACAAAAAGCAGCAGTTTGAGCCAGCGTGGCCATATTCTTTTCACCACCACAAGCCCAGATCTCTTGCCTGTTATACGTTGTTCCTATTTGCCTCCGTCCTGTTCTTCTGCCTGTCACCCTGACCTTGTCGACTGTTTCCTGATGCTACATTTGGAATAGATACAGATACATTTTCAGTCAACCATACCTGGACCTCAGTGTGGGGGGCCATTTACTTCTCTACCTTTGTCCTATTGCTCTTAACCCTTTTGAACACCAGCATAACAACTGATCAATGGCACTTACCAGACTCCTGGAGAAACTAAAAGGGTTAGCAGAATATCTAATACCTTCTACACTGTTTGCAAAGGTTCAAGGGGATGACTAGTTGAGAAATAATGAAGAAAACCTTGATGAATGAAGTACTAACAAACCATTTGTTGCCACATTATAATTATATTGTAATAACAATACATATAGTAATATCGAAATAGTGATAGTGAGAGAAATACCACTCAAAAGAACACCTTTTTGTGGAATATTTGTATTAGCCACAAATTGATACTTTAAAAACAAAAACTTTATTATGTTCAAATCATCTTGGCTAAACATCGTTCGCATAAAAACTGAGTTAAATTATACTCAGTATGGACGTCACTTCTTTGTCTTTGGTTATTATTAATTTCTTTGTTTTGATATTATTAGTGTTCCTGTGTCACTTTTTTTATCTTTTAGTTTTTTCCTTATACTTTCTCCCTTGGGATCTGTAAAGTGCTACGTGATAGTTTTTAGTAATTTCAAAACTCCATGTGAATTTTAAGTGCTGTAACTCCAAGTTATAAACAAGTTTTATTTTTAAAAAGTGCTTTAGTGTTAGAAAAATCTCAACTACTTATGTTTAAAGTGCTTTAAAAATTGTGCAAAAAATACTTGATTATAGTAGAGAGACTAGATGTAACTTGTGTTACTTGATAAAGTGATTTAGTGACTTGATGACTTCAAAACTTAGTAAAGTGCTATAGTGACTTGTTCTGACAAGTTTATGACAACCTTAGTAATTGCATTTGAATGAATACATTTTTTATTGATTTCAATTTCTTTATTCCAGTTTTTTGTATAGAGGAACTCAATACACTTTTTCTCAGTGGATATTTATAAAATAATACTGGTGGATTGACTATTTCAGTCTGTATAGAGTCTTTACTTATTATATTGAATACTCAGTAATCCAACTTAAGTTCTTGTATATTGTAGTTTTCTGAATGTTTATAGTTCTTATTAAGTGCTCTTAATATACCTTGTGGCTCTGTTGTACCAGATACCACTCCAAACCTCTTATTAAGGCTGCTTAATAATTGTGCGGTTGGGCTCCTAGGAATTACGAGTTTCTATCTATATATAGATGTTTATAGTCCCCTTTCTAAATATATATACATTTTGTTGCGTCAAGACTATGTTAAAGTAAAGTAATATAGCCTGGCATTTCACTGGCTATTGTTTGATCTGGCATAGCGTCTGATGCCCGGAAGTGACGTCTCGATGCTCCGACGCACGTTTCTGTGAGATACTACTTTTCACGTCATCAGGGGCAGTCAATAATGTGCAGAACCATGTTGGCTTCATTGTTAAGGTATAACGAAAAGAGGACTGCATGAAAAATATATGTTTACTGATTGCTAAAATGAAATAATTACACCAATGAAAATATCCAAAATTTCCGCACCAATTCATTTATCCCAGTGAATGCAAAATAATTCTACCACTACCTATAATGATAGCCAAATTATGCCAACTAATTATGAATTGCAAAACCAGAACAAATAAAATATATTCCAAATAATTCAATGTGATTTTTTCAATTCCTTCAGTGATAGTTTTAAATAGAACTAAATACTTGCCAGAATTATTAAATATCGCCCCATAATGTACAATATAAACTAATAACTTGATAAAGTATTTCTGCAAAATGGGTTGAGTGGCCTTCTTCCCAAAGTGTGGTGAATATCTAGCACATATGATTTAATTACATAGGTCACATGGGGTAGTGATGTCAGCAAGCATGAAGACGCATGAAACTTGGATAATAGGAGCTGCATCTGGAAGCATGGAGGTAGGACCAAATAAAACAAGTGAGGAGGAGGCACAAATAAGATAAAAGCCCAAGAAAGGACACAAAGAGAAGCTCCTTGTCTTGTGAGTTAGAACATTTGTGCCAATGCATCATTTTTGATTACTACCATCTGCACTATATTTGCTTGGTTTTGTTTTATACGCACAACTAGGAACAAGAAGAAAAATATGGGTAAAAGTTATTATATTATATATTGATCACAAGAGTATTATAAAAACATAATTGTATACATGTAAAGAGTAGTTAATAGAATTAATTGCACAACAGTCTCAAGCTCACAAATTGGCAATAAAATTATTATTTTTATGTGTCATTTTGGGGTTATATCGATCTCGGTGATCATTGAGTTAATACATATCAGGCCACCCACATGGACTAGAACAGTATTGGCATTCATTTTTATTATTTTGTATTTTGCGGTTTTGCGAATCCCATCGCGTATCGAAACTCCAAACCTAATTGATTGACATGTAACCTCCATGTTTTTCTGCCATAATGAGTGCGGTCTCATTTTTTATTGGCTGTTTTGAAATGGGTGGTTACGGCCTTGCTTATTTGATCATGTTCCCACCCTGAAATGCTACATACAAGTGCATGATTTATGGTTTCGGCTTTTGACCTGTAACTTGCGGGCTTCTTCAATTGAATAGCACAGGAATTGTAGCAGACTTCAAGCCCGTAGCAAACCCGCAGACATACAGGCTTTATACCGCGAGATGCAGGCTTCTAATTGAATTGGGCTCATGGTGTGGATATTTTACACTATAGTGTGGTGTTTTTTGGAACACATTTTATTTGTTCTGCTTTTCATTATCAAATTACTTTAGACACATACCATCAGCAGATACACAGCTCAGGAGTGCTACTGCTTTAATTGCTACCCAGTAATGTATAGGCAAAATGGGCCAAGCCCAAGGTAGCTTACTTTAAGTAGCAGCGGACAGCTGACAGCTAACTAGGACACAGTTAATTTATCTAAAGAGGAGTGAGGAAGCAAGTAAAAGAGAAGCAATCAGAGCCAGAGGAGAGCAGGCAAGAAATAAAAGAAAAAATTGAGTAAAAAATAAAAAGTATAAAAGAAGTGGGTCTGAAGAGAAGAGCAGGATCATATGGCCATCTATTAGCATGTAAAAACTATGCAGCTGCCAGTGGCCCTATGCTGAAGGGTGATGCTGATTGGACAGCTTTTGATATATCTAAGGACCACTGTAGATTAGAAAAAAGTCATGTGCTTGGCATTTTTTGAGAAAATATACACTTTAGCAGACTTCACTAGTGCATGATAGTTGACATAAAATTAATAATTCCTGTTCAATACATGAGGGGGTAGGTACAGAACAGAGCAAATAAGACTTGCAAGTTGAATTGCAACTACATGACTTTAAGCATGTGCAGTATATATCCCACCCCCCACTGCCAATTAGTTGACAAATCAACAGAGGACACCACTTCAACCTACAAGTTAGCAGGAAGATTTGAGTCTGAAGTGGAGGTTTTCCTGAGACTCTCTTTATTAACGCTGCCCTGTACACCCAGAATAAATGACACTTTGCGTGGGGCCTGCAACAGTTCTCCACTGTGCTCCAAAATAGCCTCAAATGCAGTTTTAACACTGAGGGGTATATTTATCAAACTCTAAGCCTAGTTAGCAAGCAAAGTGGATATCTTTATTTACTAACCACAAATTTCTGGAGTTATGGATCTTTCCTGTTATGAGTACTTTAACGGTGTCAGCAGCAGTTGCAGCAAGGTGCTGCCAGATGACGCTGTCGAAATTGCACACAGTTTGTAAGTGCTGATGAGATGGTACACAATTTTCAAGCTTAAACCCTTACCCTAACTCATACCCTAACCCTAAAGCTATGACATCGGCAGCAAAATCTTGGCAGCACCATCTGCCACTTAACCCCACATAACTCCTGTTAGAATTCAATTGTCTTCCTTATTATGTCAGTATGCCTCATCCAAGATGGCTATTGAGTTTTGCACTATTCTACCTCATTCAAAGTAGTTTCCATCATAGTCACCAGCAGTATCTGTCTCTTTTAAAATGATCACTAGCACAACCAGGTAAGGTAATTGAACAGTGTGTCAACTGTGAGGTAGCAATGGAGAGTGCATGGTTGGTGCGTATTTTTAAGGCGTGGTATAGGACAAAATGAGAGAACAAACATATTGAGGACATGAAAATATCTGGAACAAGAACAGATTTGAATGGGAGCACACCGTTTGTGGGTATCCTGGTGGTCCAGTGGTTAGGATTTGTTGCTTTCACTGCTATGGACCTGGGTTTAATTCCAGTCACGGAACCAAAAGGTCACACCACCCTGAAGCCGTGCAGGGTTGGGAGTGGTTAGTACTTGGATGGGAGACCACCTAGGAATACCAGGAGCTGTATGCTGTGGCCCACTGGAGAAGAAACTGGTAACCCGCTATAGTATCTCTGCCATTAAAGCCGAATGGGTCAGCATAACCATGGACATAAAGATGTGCCTGGTGTGTTACAGTCCATGAGGTCACAGAGAGTTGGAAACGTCTGATCAACGTAAAAAAAAATACAGTTTGTACTCAGAATTGTTACATATTTTATGGTGAAGTGGGAGCAGGACCTGGGAAAGGAATTAGATGCCATTACCTGGAAAAGAATCTGCACTAATCTGACAAGGGGCTCATATACATATAGTCTACTTGAGACCTCTATTAAGGTATTGCACAGAACCTATTATACTCCCCAAAGGATGGCAAAATTTAATAAAGATATAAATGGAGAATGTTTTAGGGGATGCAAAACAGAAGGGAGTTTCCTGCATATCTGGTGGACATGTCCCGTTGCGCAGAAGCTATGGGGAGAACTCACAGACTTATTTACACAAATTACAAACAGTAGTTTGAGACCCGAAATTGAAACCTGTCTTCTGGGAATGAAACATTATGATCTATCTAGAGAATAGAATGAACTCTGGCAATTTTGGACCTTAGCCACTAAAAATTGCATTGCCAAAAATTGGAAAACTTCTGCACTGCCAATCAAAGAAGTTGTAACAAAGATAAATTATATAATGATAAATGAGAAAATAGCGAATTCATTGCAGAACACAATGCCCAGGTTCACTAACACGTGGGCTCCCTGGTTGGTGTCCAAATATAGTATACAGATCTAGATTGAGATTGGATAGAAGAGTTTGGGAAGTTGGAGGATGGTGGCGGCTGGAGAGGATGGCTGGTTCGCATCTGGATGGAGGCTTTTGGAGTGATGATGAGGGAGCTCGCAGGTACTGAATATTTTATATTTAGAAACACAAGTAAACATAGGCTGAGGAGGTTTAATGATAGCTAAATATTTTGTAAAATAGTTAAAAGCAAGCATACTTAAGAATGCAGGTTGATAATCAAAAAGAGAAAAAATGTTAGGACGCCTTGTTACATCATAGAATAGAAGGTCATATGGAATCCAGATCTCAGTTGGTCCAAATCAATATTGTTGGGGAGCTAAGAGCCGGTGTCTCATGTTTATTTTTATATGCTTCATCCACACCATTTTAATAAAAACTCTGGACATTTATTAGATCATGAAGACTTAACAGGCTGAGAAGGATAGAATGCTTAGATTTTTGCATATCTCAGATCTGTTCTTCACTCTTTTTGTGCTTATGTTTTGCTATTTGCATGATAGACTTTTCTATACTATGTTATACTAAACTGTTGTATAAAATTGACTTGTCCTAAATAAAACATTAATTATAAAAAAAAAAAAGAATTGTTACATATGTGAGACAAGGATTGGAATAATATAGAATGATTAGTACATGTTTGAAAAAGGAATGGTAAAATATAGAATGAGAAAACAATTGTTAAAAGCATATCTAAGTGAGCTGGATTATGAATGCATCTGAAATATTTTGCATGAAAACCCCCCCAAATAAACGTTTAAACACATTGAAGTCAGCAAAATCTCTTGTGATTTCTGACAGTTGCAAATTAGGGTTAACACCCTCCAAACCCAGGCTAAATTAGCATCACATTTTAAAATTATTTGTTTTGGCAAATCAAGTTAGCTGAAACATTTGAATTACCTTTAGCCTGGGATGTGTAGTGTATCACTGATATGTGCTATGTACTGCTGACTTAAAGACAGGAAGATGCAAGGAGATTGGCGGAGCAAGTAAATAGTGGGTTACTATTGCTCCACTGATGCTGTATTCTGATTGATCAGATGCCTGTGTAGGAGAGATTTTTAGATAACTTTTAGTATAAAAGCTTTGAATTATTATATATGTGTGAGAGGGAACTGTGCTTTATAGAACCAGAGCATAGCATTGTTACATATGTGAGGCAGGTAATATAATCACATATTATAATTGTCGAACTACGAGACGTCGTCACACTTTGCGTGGTGCGTCCGACTTAGGGGATGAGCTGCGGAGGCAAAGCGAGGTGAGCCATTAATGCGTAGCACTTAAGCAATGAGCGCTGAAGGCACTCATCGCTGCGAGCCTCGCAAAGTGAGGCGAGCTGTTAACGCTTACCACTCCTAAACGAGAAAAAAATGGCCGCTAAAAAAATGAAAATGAGGCTACACGACCCACACAACGCAAAACACTGCCAAACGAGTAGCACTTTCACACAGGAACGAACGAACTACAAAATACACTATTACAAATGACGGAAAATGCCTGCAAGCCGCGTAACAAATTAATAACATTACGAATCTACAATGGCGCTTTACACAACTACACCAACGGATTTCCCTTGCGGACGCAGCCTATTTCTAATGCACAGTTGGGACATTCATTACACTTTATCATCAGAGCACCAACACTCAAACTGTACATTGTATGCTGACGGAAAATATAAACAGATTGTTAGCTCTTCAGGCTATTGATTAACGGATATATTAATTACAAAGAGGTAAAGTATATTAATTTATTAAAGAAATAATTAATTCATTATTGATTAAGTAAAAATAGATAAATATATATCTCTCTTTATAATGAGTGACGAAGGTGCTCAGAGGAGCAAAAATAGACGAGAGGCTCTCCATGAGCGCCGAAGGTCCTCAGAGTACAAAAATGTTTACATTGTCTGTCAAACAACATTCCCATGGCTTCAAATTTTATTGCCCCGCCTTTTTTGACGGGCATGTCGCTAGTATATTATAGTATAAGATCTCAGCATTTTTATATATGCAGTTCATGAAGTGATACAGTACAGAATAAAATCTCAGCATTATTACATACTAGCGACTTGACGGCATGATGGATTTTTCAAAATTATTTTCCCACCCCCCTCTCCCTCCCCTGCGTCTCTTTGCCCCCTCTCTCCCTCTCCTGTCTCTCTTTGCCCCCTCTGTTCTTCCCCTGTCTCTCTTTGCCCCCACTCTTCCTCTGTCTCTCTTTGCCCCCTCTCTTCCTCCCATGTCTCTCTTTGCCCCCTCTTTACCTTACTTTTACCTTTACTTGTGTCCCTCCCCTGTCTCTCTTCCTGCTACCCCTTCTGTGTTCCCCTTACCTCCCCACTGGTGCTCCCTCTGTCTCCCCCCTTTGCCCTGTACCTGCTCAATGGAGTCCCACCCCTGTCTGTGCGTCCTCTATGCAGCATAGGGACATAGCAATGACGTAATTTGGGAGTCCTTACGCTGAAGAGGACGCGCTGGCGTGGGTGGCACTCTATTGGTCTGCTGAGCAGGTAGGCAGGCAAAGGGGGGACAGAGGGAGCATCCGTGGGGCAGGGGGGTTGTACAGGAAACACCGATTCCCCACTGTAGTGTAGTGCGGGCAGCCGGGGGGACAGAGGGAGCATCAGGGGGGAGTTGCTGTGTATGTCTCCCCATTGCTGCCTGGGGGAGGAGGCCTATGCACACTGGTTGGGATGATGTGCACTGGCAGGTCTGGTGCCCCGCGCTACTCACACAGCGGAGTCCAGAGGCACACAGTGGGTCCCCTGGGCCCTCCCCGCAGCACTCCCCCTCAGGGGCAGCAGCCACACTGCAGAGTCTGGCCAAACGGCCTTTCTTGCGGGCCTCGCGATGAGCGCCATGCGGCGTTCATCGAGGGGGACTGCAAGGAGCGCCTGCGAGGCCCACACAGCGTGATGACAACTTGCAGTACGACAACTATATATATGATGTGAGACAGTGAATGATGCTTTATAGAACCAGAGCTCAGCGTTATTACATATGTAGTGCAAGAAGTGGTACAATACAGAAGAAGAGCTCAACATTATTACATACTAGCGACTTGCCTGGCAAAAATGACGGGGCAATACAATTGTAAGGCAGGTAATGCTGTTTGCCACAGACAGTAAGTGTTTTGGTCGTCTGAGATCCTTTGGCGCTCATTGTGAGCCTCTCCTTTTTGCGCTTATTGCAAGTCTCTCCCCTGGTGTAGTTTGTGTCCTACGAGCACCGTTGGTGCTGCTTGTCAGGCGCGCGGTGAAGGGCTTCCTAGTTTATTTTGATAATGTTTTTTTTTTTCTGTGTATATGTATTTTTTCTTGATAATTAATTAATTAATGAAATGATAAATTAATATACTTTACCTATTTGTAATTAATATATGCAGCAAGCAATGTGATGACCTTCTTCTTTCATCCTCATCGTCACGCTTTGCGAGCTGTGCGAAGCAAGGTACGCAGTTCGGGCCGCAAATGTAGGCCCTCGTTTCGTGAAGGGCCGCATTTGCAGAAGGTTGAGGCTCTAACTTTGGCTGCAATGAGCCGAAGGTTATTGCAGGCCACAAATGCAGCCCCTGGCAAAGCGAGGGGCCGCATTTGCGCAGGTGGAGGCGCTACGGCACCTCACAATTGGTTACAAACACCCACAGAAGCGGGACTTGAAAAAACAAAATCTAACATGCAATGGATAATAATAAATACGGACTTACACAAGAAAATACGAGCTTCAGGACTTAGACCAAAACAAATTACGGACTTACACAAAAAGTATGAGCCGCAGGACTTAGAAAAAAAAAAAATAATGAACTCGCAAAAATACGACCTTAATGGCCAAACAATAAAAAAACACTATATACACACAAAAATCAAATAAAAACCTTACCCAGAGCAAGGGGGGACACTCGAAAATCCCCTAAGCGACAGAAAAAATGGCAGCTGAAAAAAACGAAAACGAGGCTACACGACCACCAAAGCCGCAAAACACCGCCAAGCACATACGACTTTTACAAAAACCTGTACGAGGTACAACATACACTATTAGCAAGGACGCTAAATCACATACACAATCACCGCCATTTTACAACAGTAACTTACAGAATGCGGAAGTACACAGCTACACAAACGGTTTCCCCTCACGGACGCAGCCTATTTACACTACACACTGCACACATTCCTGACACTTACACCTCAGCTCAACAACAGTGCAAATCTACATTGTATGCTGCAGGAACATCAAAACAGATTGTTAGCTCTTCAGCACATTGCTTGCTGCATATATTAATTACAAATAAGTAAAGTACATTAATTTATGATTTCATTAATTAATTATTTATCATGAAACAATACATATACAGAAAAAAAACACCACATTATCGCAATAAACGACAAAGGCCTTCACTGCGCGCCTCACAAGGAGCGCCAACGGTGCTCATAGGACACAAAGTACACCAGGGGAGAGGCTTGCAATAAGCTCCAAAAGGAGATCAGCACGGACCTTACAATGAGCGCAAAAGTGCCTCTGATAACAAAAAATACACCAACGAGAGGCTCGCAATGAGCGCCAAAGGCGCCCATTGCGAGCCATGCGATTAGCACCAAAGGCGCTGAGCGCGAGGCTCGCAATGAGCACCCTAGGATCTCAGATGACTAAAACACTTACTGTCTGTGGCAAACAGCATTACCTGCCTTACAATTTCATTTTAGTAACGGATATTACATGCAAGACATGTAATAGAACAATACAGAATGAGACTCCATCGTTATTACATAATCTAGGCAAGGAATGGAACAATATAGAATGAAAGTTCAAAATGATGACATACAGTTGGAAAGGAATGTAAAAATATAGAATGGGAGCTCAACATTATTACATAAATTATGAAAGTAATAGTTCAATAATGAAGAAAAGTTTAGCATTATTACATATGGAATTCAAGGAAAGAACATATAGTATGAGAATATATATGAGGGGAGGAACTATACAATATAGAAAGAGACCTCAGCATTATTACATATGCAGGGACATGAGAGAAATATGGAATGAGAGCTCAGCATTATTATATACATGAAGCAAAGAATGCTATAATATAAATGGGGGCTCAGTAATATTGTATGTATGCAATGAGACAGAATGGCACAATAGGGAATTATATCAAATATCTATTGTGCTTCAATTGTCTTCCTATTATATCAATATATTTTGTTTTGCAAATAGATATAAGCTGCAAATAATTATATAGCTGTCATTTTGCCAGTTGATTTTTTCCTGTTTGATTTGCAAAGCAAAATAAAAGTGGGGATTTAAGAGTATAATCTTGGACCAAGCTGGAATTTTTACAAAACAATTGGTTAGCCACTGTCCTTTCCGGCACTGAACTGGTTAAATGGGGACAGCAAAGTTGTTCTTTGATAGTAATTCAACCCCTGTAGTGCATCTATAATAGCAAGTGATAAAAGAGTTAATTAAACCCCTGTTTTTGTATTGGTTTTCCCAATATTCTGCAGGTTTAAGTCAGAGAACCATGTTCCTTCCCACATTACCACATGAATAGTTACAGAGCTGTGTTACTATGAACAAGTCCAACTGTCCACTCAAGCAAACAATTTGGCTAGCAAATTGACATAATTACAAGGAACAGAGGGGTGGTAGAGAGTGCCCTCCCTTCTCTCCTTCCCCCAGAGGTCCAATTTGTCTTCCAAGGCTTGTTCCAACCCCTGCCGAGTTATTTAGCCCCTTTGTGAACTTCAATACCAGGTACTGATTGGAGACCTTATGCCCTTTTCAAGGGCTGCAAGTGATTGGCTTCCTTAATCTGATTAGAATGGACAGAGCTTGTTCATAAGGAGCATTCACACACACACACACACATACAGGCACACACACACTTTACTCGCACTCATGCACTCAGACAGTGAAGTTCTTGTTTTAACCAAGGGGCAAGTGATCTGAGTAGGTCTTCTCAGTTTAAGTAGCTCTGTGGTAGGCCATTCAATGACTGGAGTATGATCTAAGCCCACCTGCTTGCTTATTAACTGCAGGATTAAAGCCCTCGCCTCCCCCTCTCATCCTCTTAAAGCTCAATATAGAGGCCTGGGGGAGTGCGCCATCTTTTACATGAGAATTTGTCAACCTCTTTTCTGCTTCTTGCCCGTAGATCACAAGGGATTATAAGTGAGACCAAGCCTAGTGACTATTTAAACGTGGACAGCTTGAGCCTTTCCTCTCATGGGAACCTGCCTTCTAGTGGATGTGGTCAATTGCTTTATCCCCTCCCATCCAATTTGTACCTCTTAATCCTTTAGAGCCTGTACCCTATGGCCTGAACTTCTATTTTTCCCACACTTCCTTCTGACCTCCAAATGACCAAAAAACCTGATATTCTACACAATTGCCCTCTCTTATGCATTGCATTCTCATTTCATTGAATGGTTACAATTAAATGTTAAGAATCCCAGTGCCTGGGACTGAAGAGCAGTTTAATACATTTTAATCTCTCTTTTTTTCATTGAGAGTGCCCATATTTTGTGAGTTATATTACAACTGCATTAAAGCCTTTGTAAATGCTTGTGTCATAACTTATATGTTTAATAGACTTACAGATTTAATCTTAATAAATCTCTTTATAGAGGCATGTAGGCTATACTGCTCAGTCCCTGCCCTTCTGTGATGTTATAGACTCAGGGATCCCAGCAGAAGTCTGTGATAATATGCCAACTGATATAATAAAGGTAGAAAAAAAAACAGTGGGCAGTATGATTTAAAATGGCAGTAAAAGTTTAAATTAAAACTGCAATTTTCTATGAAATTGTATTTAATGCTCCTAATTGCTCTAGTCTTGCATTGATCAGTCTAGAAAAAAATAGTCAGTATGTGCCAAATATTTAGAAAGTGGTTTTAGGTTTTTCAATCATCATACCTAAATGTCATCACATTTAAGGTTAATGTTTGTCAGATAATAAGACGGCACACATCTTTTTAATATACTGACTGTGGCCCTCATTCAATTGCGATTTGGCCAATTGAATAGGACCCTAAATAAGCACATAGCATATTTTTTTAAAGAAGTTTTTAGTTAGTGAAAACCTTGCTTTTGGATAGACGCTTACTAACTAAAAACTTCTTTAAAAAATATATGTTATGTGCTTATTTAGGGCCCTATTCAATTGGCCAAATTGCAATTGAATGAGGGCCTAAGACTGTTGGCGATTATTGCTAAACTGCCTTATTTGTTGTAATGAGATGTGAATGATATTTATTTCCGGAGTGGCTTGGATGTGTAGAAAGGCTAACTTAAAGGACCACTGTAGTGCCTTTATAACTAAAGCTCATAGGTTATTTTTGCTAAAAGATATAGAGCTGGATTAAATTGGAGCTACTTGTTAACACCTGCTAAGATGCATCTTAACGTTGCTCGCAGCCAACTTTGCGTGTTAACATGCAGGACAGACAGGAATAGGCTACGTGCAGAGCAATGTAGAACCTTGCATACGTAATTCCTTTGATCTTTCATCCTTGTAACCTCTACTTGTTCGGTTCAACTACGTGTTCACCCGCGAGCAACCATGTAACACGCAAATCAAGCCCAGAGGTCAACGTGTGGTCAAGAGCACCCGCAACGGGGGTTAAGTACAATACATAGCACTTGTACTGTATATAACATCACACTACTGTACTTTTATTAACAGGATAAGTGATGTTAGGTCTTAGAATTAATAGCACAACATTCTCAGGCCCGCAAATTGGCCCCCGAAAAATACTTCATTTCATGTTTATATTTTGTGTTATATCGATCCCTGCAATCAATGTGTTAAGACATATACTGTAACTCACATGTGATAGAATATCATATTTACTGCTTTATTAATATTGCATTATTTCTGTCCTTTGGGACCGATCGCAAAATGGATTTGGAGTACGTAGGACTTCGAAAGTTACCCTCCCCTTTTTCAGTGGCATAATACTAACAATCTCTTTATCCATTGGCTCCATCTGAACCCATAACTATGAAATTTACCGCAAACTGGTTTACAAAATAGCGTCTCTCGCTCGTAGCTTGCAGCCCTTTCTAATTTAATAGCAACGTAAGTCTGACAAATTTGAAGCACTGTCCCTGAAGGTGACAAGCAGGTTACAATAAAGCTGTTACCCTTGTGTATGCAGTGGGCACAGAGATAATGATGTAATGGGATGGAGCCAATTACATCATAGATGAGCCTTCTTACAATCCCCAGGATAGTCCAACCCCCTGGTAGAGCTGGCCACGCCCCTGACAGGGCGCAAAGAGGTGGAGAAAAGGTAGTTCTTCTTAGGGTTAAAACCAACAATTTAATGTTTTAACAGACTATGCCCAACAAACACTGTTGCTTTACGTTTAAATGCATTACAGTCACCCTTTAAATATCCCATATTATGCAGTATATTATAAGTTCAAAACAGCCTCCTTATCTATAAAGGACTAATGTATATTAGGAAAAAAAATATTATCAGCTGTATAAACCATTAGCATTAAAACATTTTTTATTTTAATGGCTTGTGTGTTTGCGTCATTCAGTTGTGTCCGACTCTCCATGACCTCATGGACCGCAACACACCATGCTGATCCACTTGGTATTCATGGCAGAGATACTGTTAATGGCTTACACAGCTGCTAATATTCTGTTTGGGCTGAAAGGATTCCATCTCATCTGACTAGAGCATCTAGTGACATCTTGTTGCTATGTGTTTTTTTCTTTCAAGCTGTGGAGGAAGGGTGAGGGGGCTTTATTAAATCATATCACATCACATAATTTGACTCCTACACCTGTCCTGCACATGCTCAGAGGCCACATAGTTGATTAATCTGTCTCTGAACTTACTGGACACACAAGTGGCTTGTGCTTCGGGAAAGTGAACACTGCTTGTCATTTATACTAAACTAATATGTGGAATACACTGAGCACACAGTGGACTTCACAAAGCGTACACTTCACAAGGCACACATTGTACACATACACATACCCTTTCCAAATATAAACATTTGCAATAAGCACACATGCTGGGAGGTTGACTAGCCATACATGGCTGAACATACATACCGTATATACTCGAGTATAAGCTAAGTTTTCAGCCCTTTTTTTAAGGCTAAAAAGGGCCCCCTCGGCTTATACTCGAGTCACCCTGTGTCTCTTCCCCCCCCCCCCCGTGTCTCTCTACCCCTGTGTTTTTTTTACCCCCTCTCCCTCTCCTGTGTCTCTTTCCCCCATCTGCTTAATGTCTCTTTCCCTCCCTCTCCCTTATCATCATCCTCCTCCTTCCTCATCTTCGACCACCCTCCTCAACCCCCCTCCTCATCTTCAACCACCCTCCTCAACCCTCCTCCTCATCCTCAACCCTCATCCTCAATCCCCCTCCTCATCCTCAACCCTCCTCCTCATCCTCAAGCCCCCTCCTCAACCTCCCTCCTCATCCTCAACCCCCCTCCTCATCCTCAACCCTCTCCTCATCCTCAACCCCCTCCTCAACCTCAGCCCCCCTCCTCAACCTCAACCCCCCTCCTCATCCTCACTGCTCAACCCCCCTCCTCACTTTACCCATTTCTAATTACCTCTCCCTTTTCCATCACATACCTTCTATAAGCAGTTGCTCCTGCGCTCCTCAGCTCAGGGACTCGGTATATGCTAATGATGTGACATCACATGCGCGTTGCGTTATTAGCATTGTCCGGGTCCCGACGCAGCCAGAAGACACGCGGAGGAGCGCAGGGAAGATAAGTGAAGGTAAGTGAGGGGATAGGGGGAGGTAATTAGAAATGTGTAAAGTGTGGAGGGGGGTTGAGGTGGGAGGATGAGGAGGGGGTTGAGGATGAGGAGGGGGGTTGTGGATGAGGAGGGGGGTTGAGGATGAGGAGAGGGGTTGAGGGGGGTTTGAGGAGGGTGGTTGAGGAGGGAGGTTGAGGAGGGGGGTTGAGGAGGGGGGTTGAGGATGAGGTGGGGGGTTGAGGTTGATGAGGGGGGTTGAGGTTGATGAGGGGGGTTGAGGAGAGAGGTTGAGGTGGGGGTTTGAGGATGAGGAGGGGGATTGAGGAGAGAGGTTGAGGTGGGGGGTTGAGGTTGAGGAGGGGGGTTGAGGATAAGGAGGGGGGTTGAGGATGAGGAGGGCTGTTGAGGATGAGGAGGGCTGTTGAGGAGGGGGGTTGAGGAGGGGGGTTGAGGTTGAGGAGGGAGGTTGAGGATGAGGAGGGGGTTGAGGAGGAGAGTTGAGGAGGGGATTTGAGGTTGATGAGGGGGGTTGAGGATGATGAGGGGGTTGAGGTTGAGGAGGGAGGTTGAGGATGAGGAGGGGGGTTGAGGAGGGGGGTTGAGGAGTGGGTAGAGGAGGGGGGTTGAGAAAGAGGAGGGGGGTTGAGGATGAGGAGGGGTTGAGGATGAGAAGGGAGGATGAGGAAAGCGGTTGAGGAGGGGGGTGAGGAGGGTGATAAGGAAGGGGGAGGCAAACAGACACAAGGGAGAGGGGGGAAAGACACAGGGGAGGGAGAGGGGGGAAGTGACACAGGGGAGGGAGAGGAGGGGAAGAGACACAGGGGAGGGAGAGGGGGGAGAGACACAGGGGAGGGAGAAGGGGGAAGAGACACAGGGGAGAGAGAGATGGGCCACAAGAAAGGGTCACAGAGGGCACACAAGAGGGGGACACAGAAGGCACAAAAGGGACACAGGGGGCAGCACATTTCCCACCCTCGGCTTATACTCAAGTTCTCCCAGTATTTTGTGGTAAAATAGGTGCCTCGGCTTATACTCGTGTCGGCTTTTTCTCGAGTATATACGGTAACTAGCGACTTGCCCATCAAAAAATGACGGCAATAAGATTGTAAGGCAGGTAATGTTGTTTGCGTGCAAAATTTGTTGGTGTTTTAAGATCCTTCAGCGCTTATTGCGAGGCTATGAGCAGCGTTGGTGTTTTTTTTTGGTATGGCAATGAATAATTAATAAAATAAGAAATTAATATACTTTACCTATTGTGAAGTAATATATGCAGGAAGCATTGTGTTGAAGAGCTGGCAATCTGTTGTCATGTTGCTGCAGCATCAGTGTTGTGGAGCTGCTGTGTAAGCGTCATGAATGTGTGCAGTGTGTAGTGTAATAGTCTACTTTTGGGAGCAAATATTACCTAGGGACAGAAGTCTAAATCGGGTGGTCGTCTCCTGAAAAAGAAGATGTATGGTGCTATACTGATGTATAGTAATCTGTATCGGGTATGAATATTGGAGATACACATCTGTCGCTGAAAATACACATTGCTACAAAGAACATTCCTTCAGAGAGATTGCAAGGCATTGCAATTAATTCATAAAGCAAAGAAACACCTTTTAGGGAAATACATGTTTTATTACTCACTACTTATTTGCTTTTGCGCCCACAATGTTGTGATTCTTAGATTTTTCCAAAGTACTGCCATTTGAATTAAAAGTAGCAACCGTAAAGGGATACTGTCATCCCAAGATTAAATTAGCTTCATTTTAAAGAGCATGAAAAACTGGCTATATATTGTACTAGCCATTTGTCTTTACAGTCAATAACTGCTGAGATACCCAACATTATTTGTGTGGCTCCTGTTTGTATTGTGTGGCACAATGTGCTAATTTGCTGTTCAGAGAGCATGCTATGGGTGGGGATCTAACTGCATGATAACATTGAGGGCATTGATTCAGCCAACACAGAGACAGAAAAGCAGACTTTGGTACTAATTAGCCCATGAATGCATCTAATTCATATTTCGGAGTCAAAATGTGCATATTATTGCAGCTTAAGCAATACTGAATATGTATGAAATGCATAGTCAGTTTTTTATTCTTTTTAAGAATAACTTTAAAAAGCTTGATTTTGGGGAATTAGAGAACCATTAAAATAAGAACAAACATAACCAGTTAGCTAAATTGCTAATAAAACTAAGATACTTATGTAATGGTGATAATGGGAGAGAGACAGTGGAAAGTGGAGGAAGTAAACATCCTAAATATCCTATAATTCTGTGAGGCATAATTATTAAGCTTCACATGGAGTGCAAAATGAATGGGGAATGCAAGAGGGGGGCGGGGGCGTAATAGATGTTCCCTAGTTGGTAACCCAAGCCCTGGGGCAAAGCAGAGGCAAGCCATCCCTATATTAATTGCTGTTCTCTCAATTAATAACTGGTCCCACAACATCAGTACAAGATCTTTCAACTGCTCTCTCTGCCACTGCATCCCATCACAAGGTGCCACTTTTGGTGATGGTAAATCAAATGTCTTGTGGGGCAGGGGGATGGGATTCAGTGGTGGTTGTAGGCAGTGTTTCAGTTTTCTAATTTACCCATGCAAAAGCATTATAAGTGAGTGGCCAGTTAGAAGAGATTGAGAGAGGAGATACAGTTTCTAATTTGGTTGAGAGTAGTATTAATCCTGATGGCTGAAGTTGTCCAGTTCTACAAAGACATTAAACATGTCATAGATATAAGACCAAGAACATTTTTTACTATCATCATAGGAGTTTGGAATGCTAAAGTAGGGAACCAAAGGACACCTGGAATAACTGGCAAATTTGGCCTTGGAGTACAAAATTAAGCAGGTCAGAAATTAGTAGAATTCTGTCAAGATAATAACCCTCTTTCAACAGCCTCCAAGACGACTCTACACATGGACATCACCAGATGGACAACATAGAAATCAGATTGACTATATACTTTGCAGCCAAAGATGGAGGAGCTCTATACAGTCAGCAAAAACAAGACCTGGCGCTGACTGCAGCTCAGATCATGAGCTTCTTATTGCAAAGTTGAAAATTAAACTAAAGAAAACATGGAAAACCATCAGACTAAGTAGATACGCAATAAATAATATCTCTTGTGAATATGCAGTGGAAGTAAAGAATAGATTTAAGGAACTAGACATGGAAGACAGAATGCTTGAAGAACTTTGGACCGAAGTTTGCAACATAATCCAGGAAACAGCAACAAAGAATATCCCTATAAGAAAGAAAAGTAAGAAGTCAAACTTGCTGTCTGATGAGGCTTTGAAAGTAGCCAAGGAAAGAAGGAAAGAGAAAGGTAGTGGAGATAAGAAAAAATGTGTCCAACTGACCAATTCTACAATGAGCAATGTAAAGAGATTGAACAAGATAACCGAATGGGT
Organism: Discoglossus pictus; assembly: GCA_027410445.1. NCBI lineage: Eukaryota > Metazoa > Chordata > Amphibia > Anura > Alytidae > Discoglossus > Discoglossus pictus. Next base: position 187,086,670 of record CM050167.1, on the reverse strand, counting down.
AAATCAAGAGATCTCTTCAAGAAAATTGGAAACCTAAAAGGCACCTTTCATGCAAAAGTAGGTGTGATAAAAGACAAAAATGGTAGGGACTTAACAGAAGAAGATCAGATAAATAAGAGGTGGCAGGAAAGCACTGAAGATCTACACAGGAAGGATCTTAACAGCAATGATGACCTCAATAATTTGTCCAATGAGTTGGAGCCAGACATCTTGGAGAGTGAAGTGAGATGGTTGTGTCTATGATGTCTTGCTGATAATAAGGCTGCAGGAGGTGAAGGAATCCCAACTGAACTATTCAAAATTCTACAAGATGATGCTGTGAAAGTGTTAGTTGCCTTATGCCAACACATTTGGAAAATTCAACAATGGCCAATAGACTGGAAAAGGTCAGTCTACATCCCAATCCCAAAAAAAGGCAGTGCCAAAGATTACTCCAATTATCGAACAATTTCACTCATTTCACATGCCAGCAAGGTAGTGCTTAATATTCTACAAGCTAGACTCCAACAACATATGGACCAGGAACTACCAGATGTGCAAGCCGGGTTCCGCAGAGGAAGAGGCACAAGAGATCAAATTGCCAATATCCGCTGTATAATAGAGAAAGGAAGAGAGTTTAAAAAAAACATTTATATCTTCTTCACAGACTATTCTAAAGCCTTAGACTGTGTGGATCACAACTAAATGTGGCATGTCCTTTAAGAGATGGGAGTACCAGATGATCTCATCCTCCTCCTAAAGAATCTGTATGTCGACCAAGAAGACACAGTCAGAACCGAACATGGGACAACAGAATGGTTTAATATCGGAAAAGGAGTGCAACAAGGTTGTATACATTTTCACCCTATTTATTCAACTTATATGCAGAATGCATCATGCGTAAGGCTGGACTAGATGAATCCAAATCCGGAATCAATATTGTTGGAAGGAATATCAACAACCACAGATACGCCGATTATACTACTCTGATGGCTGAAAGTGAGGAGGAACTAAAGGACTTATTGATGAGGGTAAAAGAAGAGAGTGCAAACATTGGCCTGCTGCTCAACGTTAAAAATACCAAGATCATGGCAAACCGCAGTCTCACTTCCTGGCAAATAGACAGGGAAGAAGTGGAGGCAGTGACAGGTTTTATTTTCCTTGGATCCAAGATCTCTGCAGATGTTGACTGTAGTCACGAAATTAAAAGACGTTTGCTTCTGGGGCAACGCTATGGCAGCTTGGACAGCTTGTAAAAAGTAAATATATTAAACTATCAACAAAGGTGAGCATAGATTGAACTATGGTATTCCCAGTAGTAACATACAGATGTGAGAGCTGGACCATAAAGAAATCTGAGCCCCATAGAATTGACGCCTTCAAATTGTGATTTTCGAGAAGACTGCTTAGAGTCCCTTCGACTGCAAGAAGATCCAATAAATCAATACTTCAGGAAATCAAGACAAACTGTTCACTAGAAAGTATGATCATGAGGCTGAAGCTCAAAAATTTGGGCCTTGTTATGAGATGGCAGGATTCCCTAAAAAAGACTCTGATGCTGGGAAAGATTGAAGGCACAAGAAGAAGGGGACGACAGAGGCGCAGATGGATAGATGAGGTCACTGAAGCCATTAACATGAACTTGATGGAGGTCAGAGGGGCAGTGACTGAGAGATGCACCTGGCGTGTGGTCCATAGAGTCACAGAGATTCGGACGCGACTGAATGACTAAACAACAACAAAGTCTTAATCCATCTAATATATGGGTTCCACATACTGGTACCGTAGGTTCTGAGAAAAAGTCAGGATTGCTTGATAAGCAGGTGCTGGTAATCCAAATCCTGTAAAGTCCTCTGAACCTCCAGCATTCCCGCTATATTAGTTACAGATAAAGGCCATGATATAATTTATCCCCAGGACTGAGCAGCCATTTATGCTGCACAGATTCAACCAAATACACCACTGTGCCTTATACCATCCATTCTGCAGATTCAATTTCCAACTGTTATTTCTCAGTTGCATTTACTTCCAGGACAAAACAGCTATTTCTGCAGAAATTCAACCACACCACTGGGTCTGATACCATCCATTCTGCAGATTAAATGTCCCACTGTCATTTCTCAGTTGTATTTACCACCAGGACGGAGCAGCCATTTCTGCCCATATTCAACAAAAGACACCACTGGGCCAGATACGATACTCACTTCGATTACTTGCCAAGCTCTTGTTTCTTCCATTTATTACTTCACCATTTTTATGTATCCCTTTAGATTGTAAGTTTGTGAGTTTTCAATCTTGTAACGCATCGTGTATGTAACAATCTAAACTCAGAGTCCTCAATTTGTTTAATATTGTATTTATTTTTCCTTTGAATTTGTACAGTGCTAAATAATATGTTGGTGGTTTACAAAAAATGTAATAATAATAATAATAATAATAATCTTTGTACGACATGAGGCCTTGGGAAGCATTTAACAATGAATATAAACCAAATAATTTGGTACAGGCAATCTATAAAAAAAGATTTTTGTTGCCAAATGCTAATCTGAGGTCAAAGAGGACCCTGCAGTGAGCGATGTAAAAAAGGCAGTGGATGAGAAAAAGAGGTAAGAAATTGCCTATGACCTTTAACAGTTGCTTGTTTGCATTCACAAATATGGCCAGTGTGATAGGCAAGAAGTACCTGTAGCAATCTTCTGGTATTTTAAATTTCTTGTTTGAAATTGCCAGTGCACATAGATTGAATGGGCGGGGTAAGGAGTAGTGGCAGGACAAAGAATAATTTAGGAGTTTATTGGTCCTCACTCACTGACCTGGTTCAATTAATATGTATCTGATTATCATGATCCTCTTGGGAGCTAAATCCTAGCCCTTTCCAGGGTGGGCAGCAGCATCGAAATTTATCAGTCACTAAAACGCTTAATGTACAAAGAAAGGTAGTGTAAGGTAGGCTGAAGGTATAAATATAAGCATGTGTATTCCAACTTTTCTGCCTCCACACAGTCTCCAAATGCTTTGAAGAAGAATCCCTTGGCAACAGGATAAGACCTAGCAGCTACATAGGCACCATGGACACCAGTTTTAGTGGACAGACTCCTTCCTTGGCTAAATTAGTACAGTGAAGTCCCAGCTAAAACTGGGAAGGCAGACCAGTTAGTCTTGGGATTTGAAGTAGGATTTCCCATTGCTGCTGCCAGTGTAATTTCAACAAAGATTCCACCTAATTTATTATCGGGGTGCCGTTAGCAGTGTGCCATTACTTTCTGGCCTGGTGACTGATCCTTTAAACCTGATTCCAAAAAAGACCCAGGTCAGCTCCTCATGATTCACCACTTGTCTTACTCCATTGGACAGTTGGTCAGTGATGCTATTGACATAGAGTTGACAGAAGTCTCATACACTTTGTTTGATCAAGCTGTCAGATTAGTCAAAATAACTGGTAGGGGAGCTTTAATGAGCAAGAAGAATATCAAATCTGAATGTTGCCTTCTTCCGGTTCATAAGGAAAGAACATCTTTTTTCACTGCTACATCTATGTGGATATGTGTCTTTTTCCTGTTCCTATTCCAAGGCTTTCAGCTCTTTGCTTTTTATTATTATTATTATTATTATGATTATTATTATTATTATCTTTTATTTGTATCGCAACAATATATTCCGTAGCACGTACAGGGGATAAGAACAAAGAGAAATACAATATTAACAAACCGTAGAAGATGGCCGGCCCTGTTTTGAGCTTAAAATCTTAGCAAAAAGTTCTTTTTCCCGAAGCACCCAACACGATTAGAAACTCGCTACTTACAAAGAGGCAAAACCTGGGGAAGAAAGGTAAGGAATAGAAAGGAAGTGAAAGCTGGTTAAGGTGGTGAGGGGTGCAAAGTTAGAAAGGTTGGTTTCACATGTGTCAGGTATTTCAGACATTGCCCACTATTTGGATTGTTTTTTCTTTGTGGGTCCAAAAGCTCAGGCAGAATTCAAGTAAACAAGGCCCTTTCTATTCTTGACGACAGCTGGTGTGAAGCAACATCATCATTACATTCAAGTTGCTCTGCCTCTTAATGAGGATATCAAATTGTGGGCATCCTTTTTTTGTCTAAAAGTGCAATGGGTGATGCCTTATCTGGGCTGACAGTCTGTCTGGCCATGGATGACAACTTTTCACTGATGTTGCCATTTTGACATCAAGATTTAATATAGGGTCAATGGTGTGCCAAGTTGTGATTCTTATATCCACTGTAGTGCCTATGACTAAAGACATGGGCTTTTTCAAACCCTAAATGCTTTGATTGTCTGGGAGGACAAATTTCATAATAGCAGTTTGTCTTTTTTACAGATAAAGACATGTTCCAGGGGTTAATAATAGCATACCTGTTTTATAGACCTACCTTCAGCTGGAGAGGTTCCTGATACTAGCACTGGGCATAGAGGAGAAGGATTATGTAACAGCAGAACCTAATTCAGTAGACTTCAATAATAATTGTGAATACTTATGTCCCCCTTAATATGTCCCTATTCTGGTTCATACATGTGTTAATGTGTATTAAAGGGGAAATTATGTTACATTTTTGTCACTGAGCATTAGCATTCTGAGCTTTGTGATTTAATTGGGTCAAAAGCTTAAGAGCCAATTCAAGAGCCAGTAAAGGTACATCTACAGTTCTGTACCCCGTCTGTATTAGACTTTAAGGCATGTTGGGCCTACAGTTGGCCAACTTTGAGCAAAAGCATATTGGACTACTAGGCAATAATTCTTCACTTACTTATCATTTGTCTGCCAGGAACTAAAAATTGCTCATATCAATAAGCATTTCTTGTAGTTTAACTACATTTGAAGTAGCACTGGCTGATAACCTTGCACAACTCATTACCAGACAAGCATAATACTGATTTTTTAAAAGGAACATAGATAAAAAGTGGTGCCAGGTTAGTCAGTTTAATATATAAAAGTATGGGTACTTTTACAAAATAAAATAGCAAAAGCAGTGTAATGATGATTTATTTCATGGTTAATTGATGAAAGCTTTTGAAACACTATGGTTACTTCATCAGACATAAGTTCACCTAAATTAAGAATTATAGTGTTTCAAAGGGTAACTTTATTTTGTCATCAGCCATTAAAGTTATCATCTTTGCACCGGGTTTGTTATTTTTCTTATTGCAAAATCACCTGTATTCTTATGAGAAGGAAACACAAAAAAATATTTTTTCTAGTTTGCATTTAAAAGTTTCATTTAAATGGTACAACTATGTTATTTTTGTATGAAAGCAAGTTCTGTAAAAGTTAAATAAATTTACTTTTGACCATTTAAAAAAAATATGGAAAATTAGGACCTCACACTAATTTTATCAGGAATCGCCATTCAAGAGCAAGCAATTCAAAGTCATATGGCATGGAGAGCCACATTACATTGTTACACCGAAAATGGGCCACGATTATGATTAATACAATTTAATTCCACTCTGAATTACATTTAAATAATAAATATGGCTATAGCGTGACAGATACTGATTTATTTAACATTTAAAAAATAGCCGGAAGCTGCAGTTTGGTGGTACAAGGTCCAAATGAGACCCCCAATAACTCAATTTGACATGAGGTGTAGAAAATGACTTCTGTATTAACTGACTGAGGATTATCTCACCAACTAAATGTAACACATCCAAACATGAATTTGTGAAAGGATGCTGCAAAATTTGGAAACTCCAAGTCAACGAACAATAATGATGACTTTTTTGGTATTAAATATAAGCATCTTAATAAGATATGCAGGTGTAAAATAACAGAGTCGCTTGCATAATAGAACATGATGTAGAGCTCAGTGGATCATTTTCTTTAGTAGTGCTGTAGATTATGTGAAGCTTTGATTTCTCTACTTTTGCACTCAGCAGGATGCAGTGATAAATGATCTTATAGTCCTGGCGAGTTCAGCCCTGGTGATTTACCCTGTGTACAAGAGGAGAGAATACAGCAAGACACTGATATATGTGGCGGTTCATTTCCTCTCATAACTATTCTGTCTGTCCCCATGAGCTCCATCCATCTCAAACACTACACTGATACACTGATGATTGGAAACACACGCCCTAAAAGCTTTTATACCCCTTCCCTACTAGTCTTTTGACTCCGAAAGTGTTCGACAAATATAAAGGCCAAAATAAAGTAACTTCCTTGTTTTCTTAACTGAACAATACATTTCTGCATATCTATAAAAATGTAATGTGCTAAAATTATACAGCACACAGTTCTGTAATGGTGTATAATTGTCAGAAGACTACTGTTGTGTCTGCAGGAGTTTACTAGTACAATTACACAGGAATGTGAAACGCGTGCAGTCTGTATTTTTGCATTTTACATAAGAAGAAAAAGTAAGTTACAACAAGATTTTATTTGACCATAGCTGGATGTGATTGCCTTGTCTCCATGTACAAACATAACCTGTTTGTCATTCACACATTTTGTGTAAGAACTTATTATCATAACCACTGTTTTGACTTTTAATAGCGAAACATAAAACTCATGTAACTTCCCATCACAAAAATTTGCTATATTTAAATTTTGACCATATTTTGAGATCTAGATTAAAATATACATATATATATATATATATATATATATATATATATATATATATATACACACACATATACATATACAATATATATATATATACATATATATATATTTATTTATATATATACTTTGCTGTGTCACATTCATATATGCTTTAAATGTTTATGGATTGCACATGTGCTATTGTGGTCACAAACATCACTTGTCTGAATTTTTTCCTTTCATTTTCAGGAACACCTCCCCATTTGACAAAAAACCTGTGTGGCTTTGCAGCAAAGTCTACCAACAACTAGCCATTCATAGGGATATACCTTGACAATGAATACAATATACTTTTTAGATCCTTTTCTGCATTCAGTAAGAAGTATAATGCTTGCAATCCATAAAGAGGTAAATCTCTCACTCCTGATTTCTTGCCAGTCTCTGCATCCCAAAATAGATGTCTGTGCTTCTGGGTCAATGTATTTATAACTTGAATTAACTAGGGGTTCTCTACCCCTACGTGGCAATGCTGGTGTAGGCGTCCTGTCAGAATTCCTACTGAAGCTGCAACGTGACTTGTCATTTGCCAGAATAAATGTGTGCCAAGCCTGACAAGCTGTTATTTAAAGTGTTAGAAAGCAGTGCCATTGCAATACACGTGTGACTAATGTAGATTATGCTAGCAAATTATCAGTTACTGCTTGTCAACGGTAAAAAAAAAGGTATTTTTCAATAAAATAAGTAATTAGTGTAAATTGGAAAGAGCTTGCGGAAGCAGTGTATATCAGTAGTTGCATGTGTAGGTGATGCAATATGGCTGAACAGTTTATTCACCAATTTTTAAATTGGAATATTCTTAATTGTATGGATTGGAATCCAGTGCCATAATTTTACCATTCCCAGTGCTTCCCAGCTGTTTGCTCATAGGGACATAGAAATTTTTTTTTTTGTTCGCTTCATCTAAAAACAAGGAAATCTGATTATGTACCACGGTGTGCTTTTTTTTTTTTTTTTTTTAAGGTTGCAGTCAAAGCAGTTAAAAATAGATTCAAATGTTTAACTAATCTTGGAGTTTGCCCCTGTCATCCAGTGATCGGTAAGGTAAATGTAGGAGTCTTGGCGGTCAAATTCTTCAGACATACATATGCATTGGTTTTACAACTTCGGCAATGTTCAAACCACCCGACTTTAAATGCATGATAAGAAGAATTGTGTTCCATGTCCCTTTAATTGAAAGGTGCTAGATTTTCCAACATACATTTAAATGTATGAAGTGGAATTCTTCTCATGTTTCCTTTTAACTTATGGATAAAAAAAAGGTTCTAGAAAAAGGCAAAAAAGTAACTTTAAGGGTCATTTGTAATCATCCAGCTTCCATGATATTGTACAAACAACTACTATGTTTATGATGATTAAAGAAAAATCAATCCTTTAGGAGGAAATATTTAACTACTTAAATATTATGAATACTGGTCCATTACAGTGACTCTTACATGCATATATGTGGTTTATATACTTTCCTAGATGTATCAGAATTTTTGGGTGAATGATTGTTGAATTGTTTGTGAAATCAGCCGTTCCTTGACGTTAAAAGGGCCAATATTTTTCCCAATGTATTATCATGCATTTAGAAGATTCTGCTTTTATAAAATAAATACAGGTGTTTTAGCACAAACATGCATTATATTAAATCTAGAAAAACAAATCAACACAAAAATTACGTCATATTAATTCACCTTTATTATAACTTGTCATTTGAAAGAAACTTTAGAGACAGACTGATAAATTGCTTGTTAAGTGAAATATGTGTATTTGCTTTGCTAGTTATGTATTTGAAAGAATGGCAATAAAGAATGGAAATGAGCTTTGAGAGTCCATTGTACAGACAAACAGCTGTAATTTATCTTGTAACAGTTCAGGTCAACAGGGGGTGAAAATAAATCCCCCTTGTCACACATTGATGTATGTATATACTACTCAATGTTAATAAAACAAATTGTATTGTTATAAATATGTTTTTTTAGATGCGTGTTGCAAAATGTACATCTAGAGTGTTCCTTTCAACCCAGGATAATTTAATTTAAAGTTTGGAAATCTACACATTGTTAACACGCATAGACCTAACAGAACAGGTCCAAGCAGGGCAAACATGCAAGCTGTGTCTACATTTATGTAGTCATTACATCCTCGCACATAGGAACTGCCGAATACACACAAAAATAACAAGCACACGCTCAGCTTTTGCTATATTCACTTGTTAAGTATATAGATACATTCAGTTGAGTAAAAGCTAATTTATGCTAATGCCTATCTGTATGGCTTACAATGACCTGTGTTTATACATAATCAATTGAAAATTATACCCCATTCTTATAGATTTTCATTCATTACATTCTAAGGGGATAAACTGACACATTTTAGTGAAATTCTCTGTAACAAAAAACTGCAACAAGTTAAAACAACACTTTGTGGTGTAAAAGAACAATAACCCAATTTCCATAGTGCTGGGCTTTCACATGATTGGATTCATTTTATCTTCAATTGGTCACTCCTTCTAAGGTATGATTGAACTTTTCTGGTTGTTCTTCGTCACTTGGAAGCTGTGGAGACAAGATGGAGACTTATTGCCTTGTCCGATCATTTGGAGCAGGGGTGTCCAAGTTCAGGCCGCATACAGGCCTGGATTTGAATATTTCCTTTCTGTGCACAGGTGAGTCAATCAGCATGACTGAAGAAGTGATGGTCTCCCCTGGATGCAGCAGGGATATATCCTCAAATCCATGCCTTTGTGCGGCCCACTAGGACAGTATTTGGACACCCCTGCTTTAGAGTATTTATTCTACTTCAATATGCTTCCAAGACAGCATATTTCTAGAAGGCTGTAAAAGGCTTCTACAATATCCTTCGACCGCTTTTCATTTAAGGACAGAGCCAGGTCAGATTTTTAGAATATTTGGGTGTTGGCACAGATAAGTGAATCAAAATGTTTGAACCACTTGTCAGTTCTCAAACAAGATATCCTGAAAATCTGGCATGAGGACTGGTGTTAAATAGCATGCTTCTGTAGCATGAAGCCTAGTTGTTAAAGCAATGCCTGCAGAAGCTTAAGTAAAGCGGACTCTACATTTGCATGATAATTATCCTAATAAAATCACTAGTACCAACAAAAGGGCCCTATTCTATTACCCAGATCGTAAGTTTATACACACTTAAAGCCACTCTTAATATTGCCATATATTCTGTTAGCTACTCACAATCACTACGCGCCAGCCAAACTTGGTCTTAGAACTCCATTGGTTTTAGCACAGCTCGAATATTACAAGCTCTAAATGAATAAAGTTACACAAAGTCGATATTTTATTAGACCCGTAGCGCTAGATCACAAATAAAGTCTAACCCACAAATGAAAAAGGTATCAAGTTTCTGTCAACAATATTATGAGAACTAAATAGGACTTGCAAGGGCTTTTTAAAACACTTTAAGCTGTAGTAGCAATTAAACACACAATATTGTACTTTAAAACTATGGGAAGGCATGGAAACACATTAGAATTAATTGCACAACAGTTTCAAACCCACAAATATGCAATTCAAAAAAGTTACTGGTATTTTTGAGTAATATCAATCCCGAGACTAAAGGGGATATGGGCAAACATTTTTTTTTTTACCCTCTGGGCCACCCTCCAGTGCCATATATACACACACATATGGACATACATCTTCTTGTAAAAACATTTTTTTGTGAAAATGTTCCTCTATATAATGCAGTGGACCCCCCAGGCCTCACTCAGAAGCACCATGCAACCCCCAACCCTCTCAGCAGCAATATTCATTACCCAACCCCCAGCACCATTCACCCCCCCCCCCAAAAAAAGAAAAAACCCAGGGCCACCACAGCAGCATAATTTACCCCCCTCCCAAAAGAACCACTCACTGTAGCACCATTCACCGCCCCCCCCCCCCCCATACCCAAGCCCCTGAGCACACCATTCACTCAGATGTCATATTCACCTCCCAGGGTCCCCTAAGCAGCAATATTCACTCCCCAACCCCCCAGGGCCCCCTCAAGAGCACCATTCACCCACCCCCCCCCCAAAAAAAAAAGACAGGGTGCCCTTAGCAGCATCATTCACTCCCCCCCCAAATAAACAGGGCCCCCTTGTCACACCATTCATCCCCCCAAGCCCCTCAGCAGCCATATTCACCCCCCAGGGCCCCCATAGCAGCGCTATTCACCCCCCAGCAGCACCATTCACCCCCCCAAAAAAACAGGCCCCACTAAGGAGCATCATTCACCCCCTCAAAACCCCCAGGCCCACTTGTCACACTATTCACCACCCTCTAACCCTCTGCACTTCATTCACCCCCCTCCTCTTACTTGTGCTTTGCAGTACCTGTCCTGGATCCCATTGCTCAGAGGTTGGGTATCCTTCCCCTGCCAGAGCTTCATTGCTGAGGTCCCTTAGAGGGACCTTGAAAGGCCACAATCTCAGCAATGAGTGCCTATGGCGCTCATTGCAGCAAAGTGTTATGTCCCTCGCAATGAGCACCTGTGGCGCTCGTCGCTTGGGCTGTGATGAGCGCCTATGGTGCTTATTGCAGCCAAAGTCCTACGGGCCGCACGACGAGCTCCTCTGGCGCTCATCACGAGCGCTGCAATGAGCGCCTTCAGGTGCTCATTGCAGCCCCGCAACTGGGTGCCTCGCTTGATGGCACTAATTAATTCATAGCCTCCGATTACAGGTTATGTGTAACTTCCATGTTTCACTGACATCATGAGGACAGATTCATTTTCTATTGGCTGTGTCTAAGAAGTAAATTACGGGCTTGCTTAAATATTATCAGATCATATGATCATGCCCCTGAAATCCAATGTAAAGGCGAGGTTTGTGTGTGGAGGCTTAGGTTGTGGCCTGAGTCAATGGAATACATCTAAACATTGAGAGAGAGAAAAAAAAAACACCCGTAGCCAAAATGAAAAGGGCCCACAAGGGAGGTATCTTTATCAAATGCAGATTAGTAAGCTAAAAACATACATAAATATGATGTAGATAAAAATCAAAAGTCCATCTAGACTGTTCATTCTATCTACTTAAGTATCTGGCCTAATTATCCCTCAAGAAAGCCTTATGCTTATCTTTGACTGTGTTTGTCCATATCATAGGAAGGGTGTCACACTTATCCGTTACTCTTTAGGTAGGCTAGTATTTTTGCATATTCATCACAATGTATTTAAATAAAAGCTAGCTGCATGACTGTTCCCTGCTTAATAATGCTCTAAGTCAGGTTCAATGTTTTCATTGTAAAAAAGTATTAAAGTTTATCCCAACTATAAATAGGGATATGGTATATTTTATGCTTTAACTTAATTCAAGTCCATTTAGCCCTGCTGTTTCATATATTTATCACAGTCAAATTTAAACATGGCTATCCCCCCTTCTCCCCCACAACTACACTCAGGGAGCTCCACGGACAGTGTTTTGCAGTTCTCTAATTATAGTGAGATTTAAATCACTAAGCAGTTTCAACATAGTGTGCAGTCTGTCACCTCAACATCTGCCTGTCACCACTTGGAGAACTACCAAGAGACCAGAATCTACTTTCTGGGGGCCTCTGATGTAAATCTTTGTATGTATTGTCTCTGTGGGTTGTCAATCCCTATAGAACATATTCCATAAACACATACTTCAATGCCTTGCGTATTAAACTTGACCAAGTAAAAGTTTAGTCATAGAGCTCTTTGAGTAATTCATACTTGTGAACACTGTTATTTTGTAAGAAAGTATCTATATTTGGAAATATTTTAAATTGCTTTCTTAAAGAGCATGGCTTGTACCACAGTAGTGAAAACCTAGATCCACTTGTTTCACCCACCCCATTATTCCATCTGCTTTAATAGAAGATACTCTTAATAACCATTATCCTTATGTCTTTTTCAACTTCTGCTATGTTATTATGTTATGAATATAAAGTCAGTCCATTAAGTTCAATCTGTTTACATCTTCTCTGATACTCTGGAACAGTCCGCATAACACACAAAACATGAACATGAAAAATCACATTGAAACATTACCAGTTATCTCACTTGGAATAAATAAATCCCTGACTTCAAATACTTGAAGTTGGACCGATATCCTACCTTTTCTCTGTTAATTGAATATATATCCCTAAAGAACTATGCATCACCCTTATAAAGTTATTTGTTGCTAACACAGCCTCCTTTCTAATAAGTTTAACAACTTGTCTACTGTGATGAAGGACCTATTCTTTCTTAAAGTTAAAATCTCAAATCAGAGTTGGTCATAGACCAGGGAGCATCCAAGATGAGATGTATCCTCCATAACCTCCTTCTCATCTGACAACCAATGCCAATAGAAGTACTACACAAATGCTTGGACAGATTGGTGCGAGCGACCGGTTCTTCAAGTTAGAGGTGCTCAATCAGAGAATTAACTAAAGTTAATAGGTTCATTCTCTGGCCATAATAACCCACTCTGAGAGCAATCTCTTTTAGCTCACGTTTGCCCTTCACAGGGAGAAATATCCTGTAGTATATCAGTCTGGTCTCACCAAGAAGAGTGATCCAGCCCCGAAATACCAGGCAATTCTACCCTGAACAGGAGAAACAGCAAACCCCAGACGTATGTTTCGGCATTTACGGGCCTCGTCAGTGAGGTGCAGCTGAACTCCCTAAGGCACAGTGAGCAAGGGGCCCACGTCTGAAGTCCCCCAACAAGGCGCAAGTGAGCTAAAAGAGGTTGCTCTCAGTGTGGGTTATCATGTCCACAGATCTAACCTATTAAGGTTAGTTTGTTCTCTGATTGAGCACCTGTATTTTGTTTTTTGTTTATTCAAATGACCCATAGGGATAAGTCTCCCTAAGGGTGATAGGGGAATCCAGACGTGGACCGCTTGCTCACTGTGCCTTAGGGATTCTTCAGCTACACCTCACTGATGAGGCCCAAAGAAGGCCGAAACGTACGTCTGGGGTTTGCTGCTTCTCCTGTTCAGGGTAGAATTGCCTGGTATTTTGGGACTGGACCACTCTAGTGAGTGGCACCAGACTGATATACTACAGGATATTTCTCCCTGTGAAGGGCACAACTGAGCTAAAAGAGGATGCTCTCAGAGATGATTATCTTGGCCATAGAACTAACCTATTAAGGTTAGTTCGTTCTCTGATTGAGCTCCTCTATTTAGTTTTTTTGGCTATTTCTTAACAATTCTGAAGTTTTCCTTTTCTTCAAAATAAGTGTTGCAAGCTATTTCCGCACTTGATTATGTCATTACTACCAATGTAGACATCTAGAGGCAGATTGCACAGCTCCTAAAGCAGTTGCCATGTTTAGATGATCAATGGAAGGCCCCTATCCAAAATACTGCCTCCATTTATGCATTTCTGGACTAGATGATTGTATTTCCCTCTCCCTTATTTGTTATGCCACAACCACACACCATTTATAACACATTTCTCTTATTAGATTGTGTTCACTATTATACTAGACTATTCCACCACCTTGAGGCCAACGTCTGTATAAAAACCAGACCAGATGGAAGAAGCAGGGATAACTTCCTTATAACTGGCCAGGAATACTGTGCAGTGCCCGATAATTAGCAAGTAGCTATGGTGTATTCTTTAGATGTGGTATAGGCCAACAGTAACACATACTGTATAAAACAAGGCTTATGAAAAAATGAATAAATCCTCTTATTTCTTCTTGCACTATTTTTGTCATTACTACAACTTTATATTATTTTGTCCCGCAAAAAGAATGGCGATTGTAGTAGTAGATATCTTTTTACATGAGCAACTGAAAACAATTCTATGCACAAGGGAGCTCACAAAACCAAAAATATTTATTTAGCTGTTAACTTTTTACAACCAAAAGTGCTTATATACAGTAAGGTCTGCTTGATTTGCTTGCATTTTACTGCCATCTAGTGGCAAACAACAATATTGCACTGAAAATGTATTCGCTGTAACCTGAATTTTTTTATTTTTCACAATGTCACAAATGTTTTTGAGTATCTATCTATCTATCTATCTATCTATCTATCTATCTATCTATCTATCTATCTATCTATCTTGTTTAATGGGTTCTTGGAACATCTGTATAGAACACAGGAAGGCAACATTAGCAAACTGGCTTTGTAAGCCACCTTCACTGCCTTGTCTTGAAAAAAAGTAGATGGGTCCATACACCTGCTGTACAAGTTTGCAGGTTTCTATCTTGAGACTAAGAGTTGCAAACTACATAGATGATCTGCAGACTTTGGCAGTTTAGTCCCTTTTTGATCTGGGTGCTGCTGATATTGCTCAATTGTTATATATTTTGAAGACCTACACGTGTATTTCTTCTATCTTACTTTCAACCTTTATATGCAACAAATATTTATAGGAACATTTAATATATTAAAAGGCCTATTGGTGAGGTCTAATGTATGTCTGTACTTTAACTTCAAAAATTGGTAAATTCTACAAGAATATGTAAAGATTATGGTCGTGGTGTTTGAAGCCATTTGCATGTCTAATGAAGGTGTTTTGTTTCTACTGCTGATAAACCCTCCCTTGCAATAAGGAATTCCATATATTTATGTTATCTTACTTATCCTATCTCCCAAAATCAATGTTTATGCTCTTACCTCCCAATATACTCCATCCTCAAAGCAGTTCTCGTCAGATGGATCTCCCCAAATTGGCAACTTTAGAATAAAACCTAGACACAAATTTAAAAAGAAAATGATTAGTTATAGAATCAGAGTACAACTGTCACAATGGCATGAAATGTAGTCTTTCAACACATTAAGACCTATGTGGCCACTTTGAGTATTTTTCTTTTACATCAAAATATAGGTGCTAGTGATTACTAGGGGTAAAATGAGACATGTTGATACGATTATTCCTAGAATAACATAGTTTTTGCAGTATGGAGATGCCTTACATAGTGGTACACTCTGACATATGGGAGAAGGTAGGGCAATATCAGTACCCTAGAGGTACTAGTCATTGTTAATAAATCTTTATAAATGGGTTAAACAGTGTTCATTTTTCTGTATACAATGTGTTCTTTAAAAGGCCTCAACCTGTTTTGCCACTATAGTGTCACTTCAGCACTAATAGTTTATAATGACATATCTAATATTTGTAGTTGGAAATTGTATTTAATATGTGCTAATCTCTTCCTGCTACATGTATTTGTAGCTTGGAAATCCTCCATATTGTGCAATATTATCCCATTATGTTGCAATTCACACAATTATTATTATTATCGTTTATTTATAATGCGCCGACATATTCCGTAGCGCTGTACATAAGATAAGTTCCAGGCAAAGGTAAATACAAATCAACACATAGCAAAGCAAGGAGGGCCCTGTCTTTGAGCCCCAAATCCAGTGTCCATGGTGCTTTCCCCAAAGGATTGAAACTCGTAGACTTACAATAATCTCAGGCTTCTTTTACAGTGGGTAAACAACTAAAATATGCCTTCCTTATTCATATCTTGCAGACTTTGAAATTGAAGGAGCTCAGTTTTTTCTAAATTAGTATTGTTACAGGAAACTAAGATTGATATCATTCCAGGTAATCAAGTACTGAATGATTCAGGATTTACTGGCTGTATTTAGTAGTAAAACTGAATGTAGTTTTTTATATGGATGATTTCCTTTAAGTACATGATTTGTAGATATTAATAGAACATTAGGAAATCATTAAGATAAACCACTGTATGAATCAAACAAAACTTGGCAGCATAGCTTGAGTTTCAGATACACTGGTCATAGCAGCATAAGGAGAATTTGACTAGGGGAAGAATAAGGTGAGATGCAATCTGAACTATAGTAATGTTATGGGGTAAATAGGCAGGAGTGGGGTTAGTTAAGAGGTTGGTGTAGAGTTAGATATAGAGTAGTGATGCGTATATGGGTAGGATTATAGTCATTTTGTGGGCGGCAGTGAGTTCTGCTTAATGGATTGGATGTGGCAATATAAGTAAATCATTCCGTTGTTCTTTCATGGATGTCAGGCCTGGCACATTGATAAAAGCTAACAAAAATATCAGTCTGTAATGCATTGGAGTTGATAAACGACACAGAAACAAAGCTCTGCTTGCTGTAATCTGCAGCTGTTTGTCTTTCCATCTCCCACTAAAAGGATTACCTGTTGTATTCAGATTTTTGAGCTAGAGCATCACAGGCTGTGCAAGCAATACCTTATAATGTCTATAACTATTGATAAAGTTATTAATAAAGTGTACAGATTTAAATAGTTTTTACACATAATTTTCAAGGCTGGTGAGCAGTTTTGCAGAGTCCAATGTCCCTTTAAGTGACCATTCATTGCACTTTCTACACCGGTTATGTTACTGCAAAATCTGATGTTTAATAATAAAAAATCATGTATCTTACATATATGGTGCCCACATTAATTAACATTTAAGTCTAATATATTTCTTCATGAAAGAGAACTCATTCTTCTTACCTACAATGGTACCACCTACAAATGCAAAGGCAAGAGACACGAAAATACCAGCCGCTTGGTATCCCCCTTGAGTGCTGGGAGTTCTGTCAGCAAATTCCTCTTCAAATCGAAATAGGGTTTTCATTCTGCAAATGCAGAAATAAATACAAAATTAATGTATATCAGATAGTGAGATTATTAGAATGCAGCAGCTGAATTGAAATGGTCTGAGCAAAAAGTAAAGATCATTGTACAAAAATAATTGGAAAATATAATATGTAAAACAATTGCAACATAGATGACCATCATATTTTACTCTGTCTGCTATTTCCTACATCTTCCATCACCAGCGTCAGAGTTGTGTCCAGATTTATTTAGGTTTTCTGCTGCCCTATCCATACTCTATATGATTTACTTCTCAGTCTTATGCTCTTCTTATCTTCTCTATTCTTCTTTTTAATACTTTTGCTTCTATTTTTTCTTCCTATCTTTGCCCTGGTCCATTAAAATATAAAATAAGAGAAGTGGCTAAGAGAAACCAAAAGTGGCCACCTGCTACAGCCATTCTATCTACTGAAGATTTCTTTTGGCCTAATGGAATTTTTCTTCTAAAACATATAATCCCATAGTAATGGAGATAGGCTGTTGATATTATTTGCTTGTTCATAGAGTATGTGATTTGCTCTGTGAAAGGCTGTGGTGGCCAAGTCCTACTACTGGTAATTGCGTCTTCACCCTTCACAGGCTGATAGCTTAGTGAATCTATCCCAATTTGTCATGCAACTGTGGCAAAATATAAGATAATATAAGATAATACAGGAGCACACACAGAACACGCTGAGGTAAGGGTATATGCAAAACATAAATTAAATACCCCTTTAGAAAAACATTTATTTTTAAACCTATTCTGTATTACTTTTTAAAATCAACAAAACAAATAGTGTTAACAAAGAAAAAATACCATACTCAGAAGAAAAAATGTTAATGCATTAGAAGTATCATAAACACACTTATCACTACTCTATCAATATGGTGGTTTGGGCTTTCAAGCAAAGCTGGATCTGATTTAATTAGCACTAGTGTTCAGGCTAATAATGTGTTTTTTTAGTATTCAAGCAAACTATGTTGTTCTTACATATTGTCGAAGCCTATCCTCTAATCTGATTTTTAAATATTCCATATATATTTGGCACAAATATTTTCCCTCACTGTTTCTCTGTAGTTGCTCTTCCAATATTTTAAGTTTAATTGTAACATAATCACCATTATCACAAGTCTATGTATTCTGAAAATAATTTGGCATTCCTTCTGTGCATAATTTATTTTCAAATCTCCACATTAAACTTTTAATTTGTATGTATGAAAATATGTCTTTTTGCTGTAGATTCAATTTGATCTCCTTGAAATTGCTTATCTTTGCTATTGCATCTAAGACAATGAAAACCCTCCTTGCCTCCAGTTTTCAAATACAAAACAATCTAATCCTTTTGGCATGTCTGGATTGTTATTTGAATTGCTTTAATTCTAGATGTTTGGTTCTGCCATCCATATTTCGTGCAACATTTGTCTCACACTTCTAAATTATTTTTAATTAATGTACTATTTATAGTTTCCCCCTTATTCCCCCTTTTGATCTTATTTTTAGCTATTCTTCCTCTCCAATCAACAATTCATATATTATTATATTTTGGAACTTGCACCCGCTGTGTTTCATTACATTCCCCCTCAGAAAAGCTTAAGCCCTCCTCTTTCCCTCATTCAAATGTTCTGTTTCTCCTATCTCCAAGTCTTTTTTGTCTTCCTCAGAGACTCTGCCATATCACAATTATCTCCTGAAGCAACTAATCACTCCCCCGCATTGTTTTAGCTTTAAAACAATTAAATGACATTCCCATTTACAGGTTATATTATGTGACCACTAGGCGGAGATAACAGATCCTTTCCCTCTACCACTAAATGAAAACCTTTCAAACCTTTCTACCTGAGCAAACTGTCACTTTCTTCCTGACCCTTGCTATTCCTTATCGGTTTACTCTTCCCCGGGTTTCTGCCTCTTCCATTCCCTTCAGATTGTAAGTAGCGAGTTTCCAATCTTGTAGGGTGCTTTGGAAACCACTTTCTACAAAGATTCTAAGCTCAAAACAGGGCCCCACATTTTCTGCAGTTTGTTATTATAAATGTTAAAATTTAAATTACTAGAAAAACATTCAACTTGTTTTTTTATGCCAAAACTGAACATATGATGAAAAACAAAACAACTTTCAGCTAGATAAGATGAATAAAATGTCCGAGTATACAGTATAAATGCAATTCAAATGAATATAAAGTTATCTCCAGATATAAAGATTACATGTCGAATCATTAACTTTTACAAAGTCTACAATAAAGTGCAACCAACAGAAAATATTCATAGACATGACAGTTACAAATGTTTAAGTAGGATATATTATATAGACCTCCAATGTTATGCAAACATCTGCTATAACCCTGACCCTGTGTCTTGAGTAACCAAATTCAATATGCACCTGCAACCTATGTTACATTTAAAAATAGTTACACAAATTTAAAACTAATGAGGACCCTTCAGAGACATATTTTTATGGGGCCATATACCCCATGTACCCACTGATAGTGACCCTGTCTCTAACCCACTGATAGCAACCCTGTTGCTTCCCCCTTATCTTCAGAAAAAAAAGGTAACAGTGTTTGCTGTTTTCCAATAGTTTAGGCTTCATACCCTTCCAGGGTGTATACACCCTCAGTTGCACAAGCAGCTGTTACAGCTCCCACGATTCCTCCAATTATTCCTGGCATTCCATGGAGATTGTTTACCCCACAGGTGTCATGGAGCTTGATCTTGGAGAGTAAAATTGGCTGGAAAAGGAAGTGGAAAACTGGGTTACTAGAACCTAAAGCAAACAGTATAATCAGAATGACAGATGCTGAATGTTTGTATGCCACTGTAATACCATAAAATATATATTTTTTGCGATATGAACAACTTACTGAAAGGTAGACATATCCCAAAGTAGACACAATGCCGCATATGAATCCAACTATCAGCGATCCGTACGGTGTCAATGCCATCTCTGCTGCTGTGCCAACTGCTACTCCTCCTGCCAGGGTTGCATTCTGAATGTGGACCTGCAGTACAATTTAATACACACACTTATAAATGTGTGCATACATGTGTCATATATATATATATATATATATATATATATATATACACAAGTATATAACACACTAGTAGCAAGGGAGATAGTAAATAGAAGGATAAGTAGACTTTTAGACAAACATATAGGCATATAGATGGGTGGATGAAAAAATAGGTGATAGATGGGCAGATAGAGGACATTGTAACTTGCAATAATTTATGTGCCACTGAATACGCACCATTTCAAGTTTACCACTTTTGTTCACTACGCTGGAGATGGCTACGGTCGTTAGAACACAGGCAGCCAGAGAGCAGTAGGTGTTTATGGCAGCTCTGTGTTGGGCATCTCCATGGTTTGAGACAGCAGAATTAAAACTGGGCCAGTACATCCATAGAAACAAAGTTCCTGGGATGAGAGAAAGAGCACTGTTATCGTGAAATTCATATTTTTTGATTACTGTTATAATAGCTACTTTGTAAATAATTTTCAACTGATATACAGGTTAAGATGTTTATTTCTCAAGTTTGTATACCATTGACCGTTTGATTTCTATTAAGACACACAAAAGGTTAACTTATGTACAATATAATAAAAGATATTCAACTTTAGCTTCTATTATAAATTGAAATTAAGGGACCGATATAATTTTAAATGAGGAAATATACCTTTCCCCTGAGATTTCTATTAGAATAGATTTCTGAAAAGAGGAACAGTCATTTCTGTATAAATAAATGTAGTTGAACTCTTTTACACACAAATATTCCTATAATACCATTCAATGTGAATATGTACAAATAGGATGATGATGGGCCCATAGTGCATTGTAGTATGTAGCTTCGTGAAAAAAGGGACTTCCCTATACAAAAAAAACAGCCATTGCTTCCCTTTGTCATAATTTCATCTTTTAGAGATTCTAGCCCAAAGTGTGCATGGTAAACAAATAAGATATAAGATCCAGTAACATAAAAAAAAAAAAAAAAAACAATTCATATGATATATATTTAAAGGATAAAAAATATATTTAAAATATTTGAATTTAAGTGCATAATTATGGGGATTTAAAAAAAAAAAAAAAAATGTAGTTAGAAGTAAATCTTAATGCTTATGTTGGTCTATGGTGTCATCCATGATACTTTGGTGAATGGTGTATGTATGAGAGGAGCATATACATTTCTGCAGGTAGAAGTGTTACTATTAACCTTGCAAGTGTGTGGTTTTGAACATGTGTGGAGGAAGGGGGTAGGTGTCAAATACAATAAATTGCAATGATATAACAAAGCCCCCCCCCCCTTCCCTGTCCATTGTACCTTCCTTTCCCTGTAGATAAATAAATGTAATCAGGCTCCAATATGCCTTTCTCTATCTTCATGACATATAGCTGCTGATGTCAGTTTGTTGCATACATCTCAAACATGTGAGATTAATCCAAAACTATAGTAGTCATTTAATGGACCATAAAACCATGAAAAAACAAATATATGCTTAAAAACTTTGAGTCTGAAGAGTATAATTAATCAGGAAAAAATCATAAAGCTTTTTTTTCATTATAAAAAAGATCCATGATACATTGGTGGAAGTTGTATGTGTGAGAGGGGCATTTATTTTCTGAAGTGCTTTGGTTCCATCCTTTGATGCGATGAGTCTGCTTGTGGTCCAGTGAGGGGGGAGTGGTGTGGGATCAATCTCAGGCTTGTCCAGTGATCAAACAATGGGTGTGGACTTCTGCCTGTTCCCTCCTCGCCAAGTCCTCTCTCCTCTTATTACTACAGACACAGACCCCCCCCCCCCTTCATCCAGCTCTCGGGATGTGATGTAACAAGCACAAAATGGATTCCTGTACTCAGAAACAACGTTTTAAAAAATTCAGATTTTAATGACAGAACTTCTGCACCCCGAAGCAGGAGCAGATACCAACTGTGCCTTGACATGGCATGCAGTCATATTGCTTTGTATTTGAAAATTACAAATCAAACAGTACAGATAGACACATAAAAATGGACCAGGCCATTACAAGAATTATGCAACAGAATAACTTACCAATCATAGCAAATATATCTGAAACATACACCGACCCTTCCTGATCATTTAGTTCTTGTAATTTTGGCCGCTTAAGTATCCAGGCCACTGTAAGTCCAAAGTATGCCCCGAAAGTGTGAATAGTCATTGAGCCACCGGCATCATTAATCTGTCCGAGAGAAAAATATATAGATATATAAATAAAAAACTCCTTCCTATCTGTTTTTTGAATAATATCATTTTTTAGACATTCAAGCATTACTAATCAGTCATCATCTTAGACCCAGCATTAAATTAACCCTGGAAATCACATTTTAATCAAACAAGCTATTTTGTGAAAAACAAAACAAACAAAAAACCTAAATGGTAGGACTGTCCACCCAATCTGATAAAAAAATATATATATATCGTATACTAAATAAGTACATTTAGAATGAGGTTTTACTTCAGGTTTCAATTTTCTTTACTGAGCCTGCTTCTGGGAAATTCCTTATGAATCAATAAAGTTTGCATTAATGCCAATGATAGCACTGACAACAGTTACTGCTGCATTCTTAGGGCTTCATTCAAGTGCGATTTGGCCAAGTGAATAGGGCTCTAAAGAAGCACATAGCATATTTTTTTTAAATAAGTTTTTTGTTAGTGAAAACCTTGCTTTTGGATAGATGCTTACTAACTAAAAACTTCTTAAAAAAAATATGTTATGTGCTTATTTAGAGCCCTATTCAATTGGCCAAATTGCAATTGAATGAGGGCCTTATTGTGCACGGTAGCACTTAAAATTGCATAAAAAAGTAATACATTAGAGCCTGCATTATTGTTTTTTATTTTTTTAATTAAGTTCTTCCAAACAGTACGTTTAAAATGTATGACATAAGTGGTCCTTTAATTATTTAACTTACCAGAACAATATAACTAAAAGTGTTAGTTAATTATCAGGCTGGTCTTTGCTATCAGTTTGAGTGAGAAACTGGCATATTTTTTTCAGAACTGGCCTTTTACACAATGGAGGAGATACGCTATTTGTCATTAAGGAAGCGGATAAAAATGTCATGTTAAAAAAAGACCTGTAAAATAACATTTAAAAATTAAAAAAAATATTTAGAAGACCATTGTTGTCCTGCATTTTCAATATGCACTTTGAAATAAATACATCTCATAATGTGCTAAATCTTTTTAGAAAGTAAACAGAATATAGTCTTTTAACGTATTAACTATCAAATACAATAACTCCATATTTGCAGCTGATTTTTTTTGGTTTATTTGCTTCAACAAGCGGAAGAAAAACCATGAATGCAGAAGTAAAGAAGCAGCAGCATGAGCTGGCATGTGACAAACTAATAGAAATCTTGTGAGTGGCTCAAACATGGCAATGGCTGTCCCACTAAATGATAATTGTATATGTTTGTTATTCTATTATTGGTTGTATTTAATTATATTCGCTTTCTGAAATTTCATTTTGTCCATTATCAAACTAGTTTTTCAAAACAGCTTATCATAAATATGGGATGTACTGTAAGTTAATAGTTTTGTGCTGGAAGTCCACTAGACAGTAATGGTTGCCGGAGTCAAACTGATTACAAAATAAAAGGGTTGGGATAGTTCTGATAACATCTCAGATGTTCAGAAATATGTTATTTTTTATTTAATGTTATATTGGTTTAAGCAGCTAACTACTGTTTAGGCTGTAAAAGGCCCATTCACATATATATGTACCCTCCTCCCACAAAATATAACTTCTGTGTGTGTTTTTATGTATCTAAATAATACATCAGAGAAGTCTTAGGTACTCAATCAATACTCTGTTTGTATTGTTAAATCAAGGCAGTATGTGGTGTCTTAAAATTGTGCTGCCCTTGTTGGCCTAGGCAGAAATATCACTTCTCCTCCTCTTACTTTCTCTCCCTTTTTTTCTCATTCCATTTTCATAAGAAAGTATTTGCAAAAACATACAGTTGTAATAATATTTGTCATAGAGAGCTTAGTACATAAAGTTATACATCATGAAAAATGTTATTCTTTGCTTGATATATTTGCCAATAAATATTAACACAAATTATAATAAAAATAAAAAAAAAATATTTTTTTATTTTTATCCAAACATATTCATCACGTTTTCCTCCACCTCCATCCCCACGCCTCCAAGCTATGTTGGATTATTAGGGTGAATTTTGGCAATAATGTGGGAATTATTTATGAATATTTAAATATAGTAGATAATGGATGTTTGGAGTTTGAGAAAAGTCCTTAAGACTAAATGTTTCCTGTATAGGGGATATATTGAGATTTTACAACATATTATTGTTTTGGTTCTTATCATGTATCCCTCTATTCCCTTTCTTCATTGAAATTCCCCTCCTTTTCCTTCGTCTTTTCCCCTCCTTTTCCTTGCAATGCTTGCTACAATGTGGGTAGTGTAGGTAGGGACCCTAATGGATAACCAACCCCCTTCATGGTGAAGGGGTTGTGAACATCAGTTTGCCCCTTACCCCAATAGTGGGTCCCAATGTATAGCACATGCTGCAACAAAAGTAGCTTAATATAAGATATACTTTATATTGGTGTCAACTTCTGTTAAAGGGGATGCACCATATGGTGCCTATAGACTCAGTATTCTTAACTCTGACATCTATCAGCTTAATGCAAGCACCTCGGAAGTTCTGATTTGTGGACCAGTCCCAGCATCAATATATAAATTACATAATTATAATTAAAATAATCAGATAAGATCAATATAATAATAATAATAATAATACTGCTCCTGAAATTACATGCTAAATTCACACAAAAAAGTGACATATCCCAATACAGAACTTTATTATGGAAACATAAAGAGTTTTATTACTATGTTTCTTATCACCCACTTCCAACCATTGCCTTTCCTTACCTTGTGTAATGTTATAATGGACGTGTTCAGCGACTTTCTATGTTCTCTGGATAACAGATACATGTTACACAGATTACCATAAAATGTTTGAACCATTATTATAATTCTATAATATCACAGCAAACAGCATTGAATGACGCAATTTATATATAATTATAATATAGATGAGATATGCCAAAAGTCTCACCTTTATAATTGTTCTAAATAATGCACAACCTGTTTGTCCTCCACCCAGAAAAAGACTGCTCCCAACAGCAATTAAAGTAAAGAGTGGATTAACCTCACATACCTTATTGTACCTGATGCAATCACAGATTAAACGATACAATGGGCTGACCTCAGGGACACAAAAGTATTAAAGCAGACTCATTGTTATCATCTAACTAGAACTGGGAAAGTTACTATGACCCCAGCGACATCATTGTGTAAAATGCAGTGCATAGTATTTGGCAGTTTAAGGCAGTTTGAGGTAGGAAATCAATCAACATGGAAGATAGCAAATCAGTAATTAGTGACCTTGATATAGAATGGTTATAGTTAATACTTAATGAAATATTACAGTCATTAACATGTATATTCCAGTCCATTGCTGATTCAGATTAATGTCATATAAACAAAGTAGGTTAGTCAACAGAATAATTTGTTGAGAAAACAATCCCCAGAAACTGTAGCTCAGCCAAAAAAATAAATCACTGGGACTGATCCCAAAGTCACTTAATTCCACAAAACGGACTGAAAAAAGTTATTAAAGCAGGTTAGACCCCCAAATGAACTGGTTGTATCCAAGAATGTTCTGATAGGAAAATCAATAAGGACGGTATACTAAATTAATTTAGTTCCACTAATTAAATCAATTTACTCCATATAAAATGCTCTGCTCAAAATTAATTGTAGCTATTAAACATTTCTTTAGAAAACTAGAATGCAGAAACCAATGGCCATACACCCCTACTTGCCTGACTGTAAGATTAAAAAATGAGGATCAAAAATATTTTTCACACTTAATATTTTAATCTCTTCCTCAATCTCTAAATTGGGGATGGGGTGTTATACTTTATTTTGCTAATTAATCAGATTGCCCCGAAGAGGAAGTAGAACCTATACTTTATATGCTTATTATATTTGTTTTATATAAAAAAAAATCCCCTTTATTTATGGTTCCATCTTTTTATGTATATTTATTTTATTTCCTATTTATTTAACATTTGTATTGCCCTTATCCAAAGCACTTTCAACTGTTCACCTGTTCAGTATTTAATTGTATTATTCAGGTATTTTCTTTCATTAAAATTCACATTTTAGCGTAGTGGTTCCCCAACCACCTCCTCAAGGACCCCTAGACAGGTCATGATTTAGGCTTGACACCTGTATGAATAGAGGTAAGGCTATAAGAGACTCCATGGACTATTGAATACTAATTGTCTCACCTGTATTAAATCAAAATCATGACCTGTCTAGGGGTCCTATAGGAGAGGTTTATGAATCACTGTTTTAGAGGATGAAACCACAAATAACCAGTATAGTTTGACACTATGCTAATGATCAATCAAATTAAAAAAATATTGGAACTTTATTTACAATTATTAAAACAAAGACTACGCCGCAATAGGCCACCATCTCTTTAGACAATCATGGAATTGCTTAATTGACTGGGTAAAAACATTTACCACTTCATTATAATCACTTTACTGCTTTTGTCACAAACCAACTTAGTCTATCACTAAACAGTTATTACAAATAACCATCCCTGTAATGTCAATAACTTTGTAAGGTAATACAGCAGGTAAAATATAGCACAGCCCTATGTCCCATTTCAGGGACCTCCTGTCTGCTATGACGTGCCCCACAGGCTGGCTAGATTCACTGGGCCTCATTCAATTGCGATTTGGCCAATTGAATAGGGCCCTAAATAAGCACATAGCATATTTTTTTAAAGAAGTTTTTAGTTAGTGAAAACCTTGTTTTTAGATAGATGTTTACTAACTAAAAACTTCTTTAAAAAAATGTTATGTGCTTATTTAGAGCCCTATTCAATTGGCCGATTTGCAATAGAATGAGGGCCCCTGTAATTATGCACACAATGTGCTAAGCAAAGTCAATTGAATCAAATACCAAAAAGGACTAAAAGATGGTGGAAATATTAAAAATGAAACACATTCATACAGGTAAAAACCAAAGTTCTAGCCTGACATCACCCCTATTGGGGCATTAATTTACTATCCATGTACTGAAGGCTTGTCCCTCCAATAAAGCCCAATTGGTCCTCAATACTCTTGCCAAGTCACTATTAGTGTAACATGGTAGTAGTAATGAGCAACCTGACGGGTATCACACTCCTGTTTCGGTCCATGCTTGGCTTTGTCAAAGGCTAGGTTACCATGTTACACACAGCACCAAACCACCCACAGCACCCATCCCTAGCTCCTTTGCTCCACCTCAAAGAACCAATCCCCCCTGTACTTTACTGTCAGTCATCCTTTGTTCTCTCACCTCTTCTCTGATACACATGCCCAGAGTGCTGAACTACTTTTTTTTAAAACAGGCACAGACCAATTTCTGGTGGGGGGGGTGCAGCCAAAGGGGCCTAAGAGGGTACATTGAGGTGAAGAGGCCACAAGAGGGTTTATTTCTTTAATCAACATGAATATTCTGCTATATTGTTTTCTGTAATTTACTTAAGTTATATATAAACTATCATCATGAATGGTCTGAAACTGAACCTCCTCTTAGCAATAGCATACCTCTTTCTGCCCCTCCCTCTCCCACTCTGGCACAGCTTTATTCAAGAAACCTCTTCTCTCCCACCCAACCTCAATTTTTGCAGCTATCGAACACTCTGTAATGTAGTTTTTTTTATTTTTTGTAATTAGAGTGGTGGTGGTGGTGGTGGTGGTGTGGGGGGGGGGGGGGGGGGGGGGGGGGGGGGTTATTAGGGGTTAGGTAGTGTAAGTGTTAATAGATTAGTGTAGAGGGGGTTAGTTTAGATTTAATGGTTAATTGGGGGTTATAGTGTAGTGTTTGTAGTTAGTGTCATGATGGTCCTTCTGTATTGTCCCCCATGAGTTATGGGGTTAATTTTAGTTGCCTGGGGTTAATATTTTTTAGTGCAAGTCCTTTCAGGACCTTTGCGGTCCTTTAGGGACCCGCTAGGCGGGAAATAAAAAAAATGAAATGCAGCGAGGTCACGATCGGTGCCGTGGGGGGGGGGTTAATGTGGCGGGCTGCGGGGTCCCTATGGACCCCTGCAGCAAGGGGTTAATGTGGGGACACTTTGGGGGTCCCGATGGGGACCCCCAGCATAGAGTGGGGGTCATTTTAGGTGCCGCGGCCGAGATTAGTAATTGTGTGCCGCGGGCCCTTTAAGGTGCAGCGGTGGGGAATTTAAGTTTTTTAAATGCAGCGGGGGCATGATCTATGTAGATCGGGGACCACCGCTGCAACGGGTTAATGTTGGGACACTTCGGTGGTCCCGATGGGGATCCCCAGCATGGAGGGGGGTTAATTTTTTTTGCCGCGACCGGGATTGTTAATAGTGTGCCGCGGGCCCTTTAAGGAGCCGCGGCGCGGAATTTAAAAGTTTTGAATGCAGCTTGGGCCTGATCGGTTCCGATCGGGGACCCCCGCTGCAAGGGGTTAATGTCTGGGGGCTGCGGGGGTCCCTATGGACCCCTGCAACAAGGTGTTAATGTGGGGACACTCCGGGGGTCCCGATGGGGACCCCCGCATAGAGGGGGGTTAATTTTAGGAGTCGGGGGGGGGGGTAGTTGGAGTACCCCCCAGGGCAGGGCTTATGTGTGGGACTGCCGCGGAGGTCCCGTTTAGGAACTCTGCACTAATTGATGAAGTGCGGGAGTCTGGGAAATCATCTCGCAGACGGTCACTCCTCAAGTACATTATCGCAGTGTTGATACGGCCGCCCCTGCTGCAGAGCTCACACGTTGCTCGCAGCAGGGCGAATGTAATAGCGTCGTAACTTTCAGAAATGTTGCAGTACGTAGGGTTTAAGTAGAAGCCTCTTATTTACGAGGCTGGAATTTAATGAGGCTGTATAATAGGAAATATGTATCCTCTCTATTTATATTATAAATACACCACTTACAAATATTACCATTACAAAAATACCGTATATACTCCAGTATAAGCCGAGTTTTTCAGCCCTTTTATTAAGGCAAAAAAGGGCCCCCTCGGCTTATACTCGAGTCACTCTCCCCCCAGTGTCTCTCTAACCCCCCGTGTGTCTCTCTAACCCCCCCGTGTGTCTCTCCACCCCCCGTGTCTCTTTCCCTCCCCCTCCTAACCCCCCTAAATACCTCCCCCCTCTCCCCTAGGGGGAGGAGGGGGGTTAAGGGGGGTTTAAGTTGAGGAGGGGGGTTGAGGAGGGGGGTTGGGATTGAGGGGGGAGGTTGAGGAGTTGAGGATGAGGATGGGGGGGTTGAGGAGGAAGGTTGAGGATGGGGGGGTTGAGGAGGGGGGTTGAGGATGAGGAGGGAGGTTGAGGATAAGGAGGAGGGGTGGAGGAGGGGGTTTGAGGATGGGGGGTTGAGGAGAGGGGTTGAGGATGGGGGGGTTGAGGAGGGGGGGTTGGGGTTGAGGGGGGTTGAGGTTGAGGAGGGTTGAGGTTGAGGAGGGTTGAGGTTGAGGAGGGTTGAGGTTGAGGAGGGGGTTGAGGAGGGAGGATGAGGATGGGGGCTTGAGGAGGGGGTTGAGGATGGGGGTTGAGGAGGGAGGTTGAGGATGGGGGGTTGAGGAGGGAGGTTGAGGATGAGGAGGAGAGGTTGAGGAGGGGGGCTGAGGTTGAGGAGGGGGGTTGAGGATGGGGGTTGAGGAGAGAGGATTAGGATGGGGGGGTTGAGGAGGGAGTTGAGGATGAGGAGGGAGGTTGAGGAGGGGGTTGAGGATGAGGAGGGAGGTTGAGGATGAGGAGGGACGTTGAGGAGGGAGGTTGAGGATGAGGAGGGAGGTTAAGGATGAGGAGGGAGGTTAAGGATGAGGAGGGAGGTTGAGGAGGGGGTTGAGGAGGGTGATAAGGGAGGGGGGAAGAGACACAGGGAAGGGAGAGGTTGGAAGAGACACAGGGAATGGAGAGGGGAAAAGAGACACAGGGAATGAAGAGGGGAAAAGAGACACAGGGAAGGGAGAGGGGAGAAGAGACACGGAGAGAGAGGGGGCTTATACTCGAGTTACCCATTTTACCCAGTATTTTGTGGTAAAATGGGTGCCTCGGCTTATACTCGGGTCGGCTTATACTCGAGTATATACGGTATGCACTTTGCTACCTAAAATGTTATCATCTGCTTCACACTTAAGTGAATCCTTTTACAGTTTTAATTACAAACACGTAAACTCCCAAATTTAGTAGACAACGCTAGTATTTATAGGCTGCCATGCTAATAATGTTCAGAGATTGATGGGTGGTTACAGAGAAGCAGGATTTGCACTTTCCCATGGTGTAGACTGCTATTGGATATGTGCAGTAGAGGTGGGAAGGGGTTGAATACTAACCTGAACTCAATCACCAATGAGGCAACAAATCAAAGCCAGTAGTCAGTGCTTAACAGAGACCACATGAAAACCGCTAGACACAAACAGCATCAGCTAAAATTAAGATTTCATGTTAAATGCTTTTAGGTGTATTGGTTTTCATAGGTGCTAGTGTTATTTTGTTGCATACTTCACAAAGATGTGAAGTTCTTCCCAAACTGCAGTGGTAATTTAACAGACTTCAAGTAATGTAAGAACTTAATAATAATATATTACAAGTACATAAAATGTCTTACATGAAGCTTTTCCAGTAGGACCCACTCATTCACTGCAAAGAGTGTAACTTGGAACAAGGTCATCACCAAGACTTGCACAGGACTAACTGTACCCAGAACTGCACCAAAGGCGATGCAAACGGATGCCACACAGAAGTCAGCATTGATGAGACTGTAAGAGAGCATACAGAAAGGCTTAGTTAAATGAGGCAGTTTAATGACAAAACATAAGATTGAGCTCAAATTACATGGCTAACAACAGTACAAAACTTAGTTTTAAAATTGTTTCCCAATATTTTATTTCTTATAATGGGGATTGCCTTAGGCTGCAAGCAGTTGACGAACGCTGGATTTAGGAAAAATACAAAGTTAACGGCCAAACATAGCAAACCAAAAAAACAAGGAAAAAAAAACATCACACACAGCACGGGAAAACAGCCAGAACGTCTGAAAATGAAGTGGAACTCGAATTTAGGTAGAACTTAAGCAGTTTCGGCACTTGAAAATTGGCTAAGCAAAAAAAAGACGGCGGGCGAAAATAAAATTAAAACCGCGCAAAGCACAGCCAGTGACGTATGAGGTGAAAAATATTAATATGAACGACGCAAACTGCTCACAAAACGCGTAAAACATAGACTAACGCCGCCATTTTACTATACTAACTTACACATTAAGATTCTGAAATGGCGACTTTCCCGCCTAAACCAACGGTTTTGTCTCGTGCACGCAGCCTACATATAGGGCACACTTGCCACAGAGCTGACACTTTCTCCTCAGGTGATGACAGTCTGACTGGACATTTACTGCTGCCGGAAAATCCAAAGAGATTGTTAGCTCTTCAGGATACTGATTGCTGAATATTAATTACAAATAGGTAAAGTATATCAATTTATATTACTCATCATTAATAAATAATTAATAAATTAATTATTCTTAAAAAAAAAGTATATATTATTAGTTAAAAAAATTGAGCAACAAACTTATAATTTATACTGCCTTTATTTTAGGAATACTTTCATGCTTAGCGGTTTGTAATATAGTTATTCATTGATTAATTAATTATGTACATTAATTTATTAATTACAAATCATTATCAACATTTTTTTTATAAAATTAAAAACTGTCTTTAGTATATTAAGATTTTTAATGCTTACCTCTTTCTAATATATTTAGACATTGATTGAATATTACATTATTGTATTAATTAATTATTAGTAAACATTATGAACAACAAATATTGTATATTTTACAATGCCTTTAGTTTATTCATATATTAATGCTTAGCTCTTTAGAACACATTTATTAATTGATTAATTGATTATTAATGTACATTAATTTATTATTTATTAATTAGTATCCTTTAGATTGTAAGTCTGCGAGTTTCAATCCTGCAAGGTGCTTTAGGGAAAGCGCTATGGACACCGGATTCCAAGCTCAAAGACAGGGCCATCCACTCTTTGCAATGTGTGAATCTTTAACTTGTCATTGCCTGTAACTTAACTTATGTATAGCGCTACGGAATATGTTGGCGCGTTACAAATAAACAATAATAATTATAATAATTATAATTACCAAAACATACATTCATTTATTAAATATTAATTAGTAATTATAAGAAGAAAAAAAAAAAAAAAGGACCACAAGCAATATGTATATTTTACTATGCGCTGACATATCCGTGTTGCTGCTGATTGCCTGATAGGGTTGAATCCAAATATTACAAATGCTTTCCATCTTATCTGACAGTTTCATCATCTCTGCAGCTGACTGAATATAGAGAGTGACGTTTGCAGCCTATGACCAGCAGAAAGATCACCTTTACATGTAGATCATTTAATTAGGTTCTTATGGAACAAAAAAAGGATTAAGTCATTAATTGATTTCTTCATTAATAAAATAACAAAATTGCACATTATTTTAAGCACAATCTATACTTACATAATTACCTCTTCAGGTTTACCATTGATGTCTGTTATTGATTAATTCATTAATGTACATTCATTTCTTAATGACTTAATAATTCTTACAAAAAAAATAAAAAAAAATATCAATATATATATGTGCAGCGCTTTCCTTTTTAATGTATGCAAATGAAAAAAAAACCTTAATGGATTCATTTATTTCATGTAAAAATTACAAATGCTTTTACAAACATACAAAAAAACATTGGAGCTTACACCTGTATTTACAATTACAGATTACAATGGTGGACAACGGAGAAGACCGCATTGAACGCAAATGAAAACCGGCAAGGGAAAGAAAGCAAAGGTGGAGAGATGCACAGTCCCCCGAGACTTTCCAACGCTTAAGAGAAGAAGACCGACAGAGACTTTAAACAAAAGAAAAATGAGTAAGAAAGCACAAAGTGAGTGTGCTGGAGCTTAAAAAAGAAAGAAAAAAAAAGTAAACAAAAACATGTCTGTGAAACATTGCCTAATGATCCAATATTGTCTCATGACACGAATGTTCATACACATGACACCAATATAGATATAGAAAGTTGTAGTGATATTTATGTTGAGGAAGCTCAGGATACTGCTTTCATTACAGCACTAACAGTAGACACTCATTATTGTGGATTACTCAATGTTGTTTGTCAGTTTTGTGGGGCCTATCATTTTCTCAAGGTAAGACCAACTGACGGAGACTTCATTAGTTGCTGTCAGAAAGGAAAGGTAAGACTTCCACAAAGACACAAATTTCCAGATTACTTACAAAGTATAATGAGCGATCCAACATTTCCAAATTATACCAATTTAAAAACAAACATCAGGTGTTATAACAGTTTTATTTGCTTCTATGGGTGCTACATAAGCAGAAAATGTCCCAGGACATGGTCCATATTGTTTTAGAGTTCAAGGACAAGAAGGACAGCAAAGGAAATTTGCACAGTTATATGTCTTAGATACAATGGAAGCTGTTGAACAACGGATGACTCTTCCAGAAAATAAACAGTGTTTGCGCATAGTCTTTGAACAGCTGGATAAAATTATGGCCAACAACTCAAGCATACAAACAATTAGCACAGGTTGAAAAAGAACAACAACAGCAACATGCTCAAATACATCAATTGCCAATTGCAAGAGTAAATATGGTTTTGAAAAGAGATCGCAATACTGATCAAAGACGGTATAATTTACCAACAGTAAATGAGGTTGCCATGGCCTTTAAAAATGAGGATGGTGAACCAACTTTTCAGCGGGATATTAGAATATATCCACGCAATGAAGACCAACCTTTTATAAACATAAATATATTAAGTTGTAATTTGAATCCAATGACATATCCCATTTTCTTTCCAAATGGTGAGCCAGGATGGGAACCAAAATTACAATTGCAAAGTTTTCCCAAAAGTAAAGTTCGTGTTAGATGCAATATTTCTATGCTGGAATATAGTGGTACAAACTCTATTCGGGATAATTTTAATCCTTTTTTTATGTGGAGGCAAACTCACACAACAATGGATTATTGATTCCTATCTACAAGTCGAAGCAAATAATCTAAATTGTATCAAATTTCAACAAAACAAGCTTTGCATAAAACAATATTGTGGATTGATGGATTATGTAGCTGAATTGGCTACCAACAGAGACATTCCAGCTGGAAGAGCAATCATTGTGCCATCCACTTTCCAAGGATCTCCTTGCAATATGCGAGAAAGATATAATGATGCCATGGCTATCGTCACATAATTTGGAAAAACTGATTTATTCATTACATTTACATGTAATCCACAATGGCCAGAGATCAAGGAAAATTCGAATCTTGGACAAAATACTTCTGACTGACCAGATTTAGTGGCAAGAGTATTCAAAATAAAACTCAATTCATTAATACATGATATAACTAAAGCACAGTTATTTGGAAAATGTGTGGCTTTTGTTTATACCATTGAATTTAAAAAAAGAGGCCTGCCACATGCACACATACTTTTAATCTTGCAGGAAAAAGATAATTACTGCTGAATTGCGTCATCCAGAAAAAAAATATTCAAAACTTTATGAGATTGTAACACACAGAAGGATTCATGGGCCATGTGGAGATATCAATCCAAATTTAACATGTATGGAAAATAAAAAATGTACAAAAGAGTTCCCAAAACTATTTCAAATGCAAACTTATGTTAATTGTGATGGATACCCTTTGTATAAAAGAAGAGAAGGACAAACAGCTATTATCAAAAGGTCGATAATAGATATGTCGTTCCATACAATCCACATTTGCTGATGAAGTACAATGGACACATAAATGGGGAAGCTTGCACTTCTATTAAATCCATCAAATATCTGTATAAATATATATACAAAGGATATGATGCAGCAACTGTTGTTGTGGGGGACAAAACGAAAAGGAAAATCCAATTTCGCATGGCGAACTTTTCAAATTATTTAGATGCTCGCTATGTCAGTGCTCCAGAAGCAATGTGGCGTCTTCTGAAATTTTAAATGCATCACCTTCTGTGTATTGAATTAGCTGTACATTTGAATTAGCTGTACATTTGCCACAAAGTCAGTTTGTTTGCTTTTCTGCAGGCAATGAAACAACTAAACAAGTGAACATCGAGAAACAACACTTACTGCTTGGTTTCACTTAAACTGCCAGGACACTAAGGCCGGCCAATTTTTATACATTGAGATTCCATATCACTATGTATTTGAAAATGGCCAATGGCGACAACGAAAAAGAGATAAAATTAAACCACAAATTTATAACATCAGCCCAAGAGACATTGAACTTTTCAGTTTAAGATTACTTCTTTTACATGTTTTGGGTGCACAAAGTTATGAATATTTAAGTACAGTGAATTACATAGTTTATGATACTTTCCTATTAGCTGCAAGACATCAGTACTTCATAGCAGATGATACAGAATGGGAGAGGTGTTTGGAAGAAGCAGCACAATATCAAAAGCCAAAGCAAATGAGAGAACAATTTGCATTCATTTGCATCTTTTGCAATGTACCGGATGCATTTGCTTTGTGGGAAACATTTAAATTAAATTATATATGTGTGAAGACTTCTTGAAACGTTACAATGAGCCCATTGCGCTATTAAAAGCATTAATGGAAATTCAAGAAATATTTCTTGCTCATGGATTAAATTGTGCAAGTTTTAATTTGCCTGATCCAGGACTTATAGATGACATCAACTTGGATGACTAGGACACTGAGCTTCAAAAACAAAAAACACAAGAAAAACTGTCAACTTTGAATACTTTACAATTGCAAGTATTTAATGCCATTGCAAATGCTACAGATGATGAAATGGTCAAAGACCATTATTTCTATCTAGATGGCCCTGGTGGATCAGGAAAAACGTATCTGTACAATTGTCTGATGAGTTACATTCCAGCAAAGGGTCAAATAGCAATGCCATTTGCAACAACTGGAATTGCTGTATTTTGTTAGAAGGTGGCAGAACTGTGCATAGTGGATTTAAACTGTCAGTTCCCATTTTAGAAACACCAGTGTCAGATATTGGACTGAATTCTTTACAAGCCAAAAATAATGTAATTCATTATCATAGATGAGGCAACAATGATGTCATGTCATGCCTTGCCATGTATTGATAGATTCTTAAAAGAAGTGATGAATATTAATTTGCCATTTGGTGGAAAGGTGATGTTAGGAGGAGATTTTAGGCAAACATTACCTGTTGTGCCACATGGAAATAGGACTGACATCATTGAAACATGTATCAAGACCAGTAAACTGTAAAAAATATTTACACACCTGAAATTATAATTAAATATGAGATCTGAAGGCCAAAATGAATTCAATGATTGGCTCATTCAAATTGGAGAAGGAAAACATCCACAAATAAATAATTTACTGGATGATACTGTTGAAATTCCATCACAAATGGTTTGCAAGGAATCACTCATATCGGCAATCTTTCTAAACACTTTCAATAATGACGATTACTCAGACATTGTAAACAAAGTAATATTAACATCAAAAAATATAGATGCCTTGAATCTAAATAACAAAAATTTTAAAATTCATTAATGCACTGTCATGATTTAATTGTTTAAGGACTCATATTGCAGGTAATTTATGAATATGGCCAAGGGAGCATGACATTGTTGCATTGGGATTATGTGTTATTGTGTGGTTATATGTTGACTGTACATGGTTCTAGTATCAAGGTATCCTAGTTGTAATATATTATAAGAGGGAAAATGTTCTATTGAACATATGTGGAATTGGTATAAATGCCCTGAATAGAAGTTAGCTGCAGATCAGTAGCTAGCAGGGCAATGGCGCCTGCACTTGCGGCGTGCTCGCTGTGACCGGGTAACGGAACATGCCCTATTAGAGACATGCCCTATGAGAGACGTGCTTGGCGGGACGGATCTCCTGGAATGAGGAGCAAAGTGGGCAGAGTTTAGGAGAGGTGGAAGACGCTCGGGCGGTCCCGTGAGGCTGCACACAGGACCTGTGAGGCTGCACGTTGGAGCTGGCGTTACACTGGAGGTTGCGGTAGGCGGGTGCATAAGAGCCCGTTCAGGGAGAGGGGGTTTGGAGAGAGCCATGCTTTAGTTGTGAAGAGGGAGGAGAGGGTGAAGAGGCAGTGAGTGTGTTTAGAAGCAGTGTGCTTCTTATAATCTGCTATGTGGTAGCTCACAATGCCACTATATTAAGTCCCTCTAAGATCCCTAAGAGTTCACCGCATGGGTACCCCCTGACAACTACCAACACATCACGTCAGCATAAACAGCCTGAGAGACTGTAAAATTGGAAGAGGGAGGAGAGGGTGAAGAGGCAGTGAGTTTGTTTAGAAGCAGTGTGCTTCTTATAATCAGCTATGTGTTAGCTCACAAGGCCATTATAATAAGTCCCTCTAAGATCCCTAAGAGGTTACCGCATGGGTACCCCCTGATAACTACTAATACATCACGTCAGCAGAAACAGCCTGGGAGACTGTAAAATTTGATGCTGGCCCCTGGAGCTTAATGCTTATCTACCCTGGTTGCCTTTGATTCTCCTCACTGTGTCCTAAAATCAAGAAGCTAACATAGGCTTTGAATAGCTGTGCACAGTCATATCTAAGCCTGAAATATACCAACATGTTTTGCCGCAATAATTTGTTGAGGAATTTATCTGGACTTTTGACTTTATGTGGCATAAGTGTCACACACTCTACTGGCCTTTAAGGAATACAACCCTGCTTTCATTAAGTTTGGTGGTGAAGTCTGTCTAACTTCAGAAAGAGTTTGGTCCTCTGCCTTCCCTTTTGCTGTTCCCCAAGCCTTGATGGGAATTGGTAGCTACTGGCTTGGATTGGTTAAGAACAGTACGGTATAAATGGGTCATATAAGAACTGGTTATATCCACTCTAACAAAGCTGTCAGCAAATCCGTCAGCATCTGGGACAATTGTTTACTCTATTTTTTC
Organism: Discoglossus pictus; assembly: GCA_027410445.1. Classification (NCBI taxonomy): domain Eukaryota; kingdom Metazoa; phylum Chordata; class Amphibia; order Anura; family Alytidae; genus Discoglossus; species Discoglossus pictus. The sequence continues at coordinate 187,048,469 of CM050167.1, read as the reverse complement.
TGAAGGAACTGTGTGTACTCTCCAATTTCTTATTTTTTGTTTATTTACAGTGTTAATCCCTTAAGGGGATTAAGGTATAAAAAGGGAAACATGAATAAGAAACAAGGCCGAGTTTTAAAAAATAAACCGAAAGGGGACACACTCCATCAAAATCCCATTTCATCTAGCTCATTCTTTTCACCACCTAATAAAGGGAAAGCTGCAGAGCCGATTCAGCCTGATATTAATTCTGAAGCCAATTTTTTAAGTATGGCTCAATCCTCCCCCAATGAGACACTGAGGTCAGAAGCTTCTAGTAAAGTCTCAGAACCAGAAGATAGTGGTGTAACATTGCCTGTTCTAAAAGGGCTTTTCCTCGAATTTAAAAACTCCATTATATATGAATTAACAGGAAAAATTGCTGAAAACGCAAAAATAATAAGTATTGTTCAAGTTAAGACTGATAATTTAGGAAAAGATCTTAAATTGATTTGAGAGGAAATGCAAAACTTAAAATATAATTATCAACAACTTGAAACAGAAATAGGCCTCCTTAAAATTCGCAATACTAAATTAGATGACTACTCTAGGAGGAACAACATTAAAATTAGGGGGATTGGAGAAGAAGTTGGTAGTACGGATTTAAAGCACTATGTAAGCACATTCTTGTCCAGTATAGTCAAACCTAACTTTGAGGTATCTATTCTGATCGACAGAATACATCGTCTGCCTCTCCCCAAATCTGCTCCTAAGGATTGCCCTAGAGATGTAATCCTTAAAATCCATTTTGCTACTTATAAAGACCTAATTATGAGATATTCTTTTGAAAAAAGAATATTCCCATCGCCCTATGAAAATTTACAGATTTTTCAGGATTTCTCAAGAGAAACCATTATGAAGCGAATGGAATTGAAAGGTATAGCCAAAAGCTTAAGAGCAAAAAATATCCAGTACAAATGGGGCTTCCCCACGAAACTAATAGCTCTTTTGGGTAATAAATCAGTAATAATAAACAACCACCACGAAGGTGTAGCAATCCTGAAAGATCTGTAATCAGGTCGACTAATTCTCCGTTCTATCCATCCTGCGTCCTGCAATTTTCCCCAAAACTTCCCTCCCCACTTCCTATTATATCCCGGTTGCTCTCTTGTTAAGGTAATGAGAAATTGTACTTAATGTCACTAGGTTCTAATATTAAAATATTGATAACACTGCACTATAAGACAAACAGCGGGTAGTAGCTGTTTTCACAAACACCTTTTTTGATAGAGATTATCACTGAGAAATACATTTTTGATAGTAAATAAGGAATGGGTAAAGCCCCAAAAGGCAAGAGTGCTAATTTTCACTTTATAAAGACTTATTAGTTTTCACTATGTTTTAAATAATGGTACACAAATAATTTGACCACAAGAAGTAGTAATTTTTATCACTGTTTATACTAACCTAGTTTTATAAGACAAGGGCTGTGAATACACTGTTGTTTTTTCTCTGTTCTTATGGAATAGCAATGTTATAGAATAAATTAGAATAAGAACTTTTAAATCATTATAAGGGCCACAGGCCTATACTAGGTCCCTCCCTAGTAATCGATAAGCTATAAAGGACTAGAAGGGTTAAGGTGGGTTGCTATACTGGATCTGGGGTAGAGGCCCTCTGAAAGGGAGCTTCCCTCTCTCTTTTTGGGTATCTAAGGGAAAGTTATAAAATCTTTTTTATAATTGTGGAATTAGGATGCAAAAGCAGAGATTAAAATGAGTCTCTTATTGGAGAAATTTGAATCTTGTAAATTTGGTTAGTAAGGGCTGTCCATCTTGCTCTGGTCACTACGGGTAGCCACGGGTGCAACTTAGCCAGTGGATTTCCAGTTTTTGAACTTATTGAAGTTCAACTTTTTCCTTACCCACGGTAAACCATTTTCTATTTCTTGGTTTGGCCGGCTGGGTGATGGAGATTGTTTCACCAGGTATGAGTGTATGGGTTAAGAATGAGGAATGTGTGTGGGATGTGGCTGGAAGTCGGGTTACGGAGAAGGTGGGGGGGGGCAAGTTGGGGGAGAGCATAGAGCCTTTGGGTTATGGGTCCTAACTTATGATGACCAACACTGATATGGATAAAGGAAGCAGTCTGAGAATTTGTAGTCAGAATGTCCAGGGTTTAAACCTAGGGGTAAAAAGACAAATGGTTTATAGGTCGTTCGGTTCCGGGTCAGCCGACATAGTATGCCTTCAGGAGACTCATTGGCAGACAGGAAAGATCCCTTACTTTAAAATGAAAAACATAGGCTTGACTCTTAACTCTACTTATAAAAAAAAAAAAGCCCAGGGAGTCACTATATTGTTTAACTATAAACTAAATATGAAGGAAGAAATTTCTATAATAGACCCTAATGGTTGCTATATAATATGGGGAGGCCTAATCAACAGCGAGAAATTCACGATAGTTAACATATATGCTCCGAACCAAAGGCAAATTAGTTTTCTTAATCGAACATTTAATTTAATAAGGCGCTATAGCTCTGGGGCTCTGATTATATGTGGTGACTTCAACTTATGCCTGAATACGGATTTAGATAGGAAATCTCATAAAGGAACAGTATTAGATACCCATGCTATACAAAAATCTAATCTTTTTAATAACATTTTAATGAAACATCAGGTATATGACTCATGGCGAACTTTTCATCCCCGGGAAAGGGATTATTCCTTTTATTCCCACCGTCATGAAACGCATGTGAGATTGGATTATATATTTGTTAACGGTGGAATCTTAAAAAGAGTGATCAAAACTGAAATTGGCCCAATTTTGTGGTCGGATCACGGGATGGTCGGCATAAACATATCAATGAGACAGAGCGAAACAGTTAGACCTCCATGGAAAATAAACATTTCCCTATTACAGGACCCACATATAAAAGACCTGCTAAAAGAAGAACTAAATCATTTCTTTAAGGTAAATAATTTATCTGTTGCATCTAAAATCACAATTTGGACTGCCCATAAAGCTGCTATTAGGGGTCAGCTTATTAGCTGGCAAGCAATGAAGAAAAAACTCAGAGGTCGACCTTTACGTGACTTATATATTGATCTGACAAACTTAGATAGAGCTAACAAAACCGGCTCTAATGACAAGATTTTAAAAAGCATGGAAGTAATAAGATCTCAGATTAAAAAAATAGAACAAGAACTGGTAGATAAATCTCTATGGTCACTACAGCAACGATTGTATCATATGGGAAATAGTTCAGGGCGACTGTTAGCAAATAAATTAAAGAGTAAAACGTCTAGTAAAAGAATAGACTGTATAAATTATAAAAACGTGACCGTGACGAAGCCCAGTGATATAGGGAATGCCTTTGGCCTTTTCTATCAAGACCTTTATAATTTGAAGGACGATAAAGACTTTATCAAACCATCTAAAGATGATATAGCTAAATTTTTGGATAAAATTGATCTTCCGATAGTTTCGGAAGCCGATCTAGAAACTTTAAATAAAGAAATAACTGACACAGAAATTTCTGATGCTATAGATGGTTTGAAAAACTTTTCCTCTCCTGGTCCAGACGGGTTTAGAAACTGTTACTTTAAACTCTGCAAGTCAGAAATCTTAATCCCTCTTAAAAACGCCTTAAATGAAATTAAGATTACGGGTAGGGCACCGAAAGAAATGCTGGAGGCTTCGGTTATAACAATCCCCAAGGAAGAGCGGACAGAACCTTCATGCAAGGATTTTCGTCCAATCTCCCTATTAAATACTGACATAAAAATTTATGCAAAAATTTTAGCCACTAGGCTAAATAAAATTCTGGGAGATCTTATCTCCTCAGACCAAAAAGGTTTCATTCCAGGGAGGCAAGGATCCGACAATGTCAAGAGAATCATTAACTTAATCTCTTATGCCAAGCGAAAGGGTGCTCCCACTGTGCTCGTATCATTAGATGCAGAAAAGGCGTTTGATAGAGTGGGGTGGGAGTTCCTAGAATCTTTGTTTGAAAGATATGGGCTGGGGGACTTTGGCGTAAAAGCTATTCGGGCACTATACACCGCCCCCTCAGCAAAAGTAGTGGGCCTGGGATATAGCTCATTCAGCTTTGATATTACGAATGGCACACGGCAAGGTTGCCCTCTTTCTCCGGCGATTTTTGCCTTGTTTATTGAACCTTTGATAATATCGATCAGAAAGGAAAATGAGGTGCAAGGGATAAAGGTTGGTTCCTTAGAACATAAACTATCAGCTTTTGCGGATGACTTACTTGTAACATTGGAAGACCCGATTGTCTCTCTCGATGCACTGCTACAATTGATTGACGAGTACAGCAAAATTTCTAATTTTAAGTTAAATATTAGCAAAACAGTAGCCATGTCGATTAACATGCCTAGGGAACTACTACTTAAATTAAAGCTCCGATTTCCTCTTTTATGGCAAAACTCTTTGAAACACTTGGGAATAATACTGGAAACAAACTTGAAGCAGACAATAATAATTAACTATAAAAAAGTGTTTAACAATGTTACAGCGAAAATCAATACCTGGTCAGGGTTGAATTTATCCTGGTCAGGTAGAATTATCGCCATAAAAATGGTAATTTTACCAAAAATAACTTACATTTTACGTAATATTCCCTGCCGTATCCCTATATACCTGTTAAACCAACTACAAAATAAAATCGATAACTTCATCCATAAGGGGAAAAAAATAAGAATAAAAAAATCAAGAATGGGAGGGAAATTTAGACATGGGGGCATGGCCTACCCTCTACTTAAGGAGTATCAGGAAGCTATTCTAGTGGCAAATATGCTGGATTGGTTAGAACCTACAAATGTTAAGAATTGGGTACAAATTGAACAAGAGCTAATGGGCTTAAATAATATAAAAATGCTTCTATTTTAAAAAAAAGATTAATCTTAAATCTATGGAGAGTGGCGAAGCTATGGTTAGAGGAAAGGTAAATATATGGAATAAACTGAATGTTAAATATGAACTGATCCCATTCCCCTCGCCTATCACCCCATTACTGGACCTAGCTACACATATTGACTCCCTCATTCTAAGGAAGATAGCTAAAGCAGGGGTTAACCTGTTGTCCGACCTGTTTCGTGGAGGAATACTCTCATTGGAGAATATTAAAGTAAAAGCCCCCCATTTAAACATTTCATGGTTAGATTTTCTTACGCTGGGAAAGGCTCTGAAGAAGTCAGAGTTTTATTTGACATCATTTAGAGACTTAACCCAATTTGAGAAATTGATTATGGTCGAACCTAAAACGCATCTCATCTCAAAATGTTACAATATCATTAAAAAGCCACAAATGGAGGTAAAATCAAACTGTATGCATGATTGGGAAGGTGACTTGGATCATAGTTGGACAAGTGATGAGTGGTACAGTTCATTTGCAATTACGGATAGATTTGTTAAAAACCCTGCTTTTAGAGAACTTCACTTTAAAATATGCAATAAGTGGCATTATATGTCAAGATAGCAATGTTCAGTGGGTTAAACCAGGAGAAATATTGTTGGCGCAATTGTAGTCATATAGGGTCTTCATTACATATTTGGTGGCAATGCCCATTTATTCATAAATTCTGGGTGGAAGTTTTCTCTCAGCTGACAAAAATAAGTAGAATTAACTCCACACCCAGAAATAATCTTACTTCATATTTTTCCTCCACTGTCCTTAAAAGTTAAAGCCCGTTTATTGAAGGTTTTGATGGCAGCAAAATCACTGATAGCCTCAAAGTGGAAGCAAAAATGTGTACCTTCCTGGAATGAGGTCAAAATGAAAGTGGATAAAAATTGTAGTTTAGAAACAAACTTTTCTGAATTGGGGGTTATAAAAAAAAGCAACATTGCCTGGGCATTATGGAATAAACATGGTCCTAACTAAGTAATTATTCAGGCCTTCGTTTTGCCCTTGGACACTCTGACCATGTTTCTTGGGCCCACCCACTTGCTCCCCCCTCCTAACCTCCCAACCCCTCACTAGGAACCCGGATTTATGAATGGTAGGAGTGCGAATGGTAGTGTGATAAGCTTTCGTTTAAATCTCAGAATAGTAGTTGGCAATTTCAGTATGATGCCCTTGGGAATTTATTGCAGATCATAATGGGTTGCTTTCCCTTTTCCCTTTGGAGCAACGGACCAAAATGAGATGGAAGCCCTTACCTATCCTTCCTTATTATTGTGCTATGGGGTAGTTTTCCCAGGAGTTGTCTAGATGGGAAGCTTAGATATGAAGTGTATGCAAACTAGACTTCCCTCTCTTTTTTGCTTCTTTTTTTTTTTTTTTTAAAGGTGGAAATAATATGCAATACTTAAATCTATACAGGGCGGTGGGCAATAATAGCCTGGTCCAAAGTATGATAGTGCCAACGCTGTTCTCTATATTATTTCACACGTGTGTAGTGTGAATTGTTTTGATAGTTATGGTAGTGTTTTTGTCTGTACTTTTGTATTCTGTATTTTGTCTATTTTACATGTAAAAAACAATAAAATATTATTAAAAAAAAAAAAAAAAAAAGAAGTTAGCTGCAGATCATTGCACACTCACACATACAGACCTTGGGTCAAGACAGATGTATGTACTTCAAGTAGTCCTAAGCAAACACTTGAGTTTATCATAAAGGTTTTTTCACTAGCCAGCTATAGATATTTGATGACTTTGATCTCAAGAGCTTTGATAGCCCAAGGTTGCAAGCCAGATGGGCTGACATCACACATACGCAAATGTACACAAGGGTGTGGTATTGGAGAGTATAAATATGTTTTGATCATTCAATAAAGGATGAGAGACAGTTTTCACATATCCGCAGATTTCTGTGTGTTGTATCCTGACTTGGGGAGTGGTCTTGCCATGGGCCACCTGCATGCAGTATTATCTGCCTGTATCTCTTCAGAAGCCATTTTTTGTGCCACAGAGAACAGGAACTACACAATTCTGCTGGGGTAGGCTTAAACTAGGTTCATATCAAGCCCCCTTAATGAAGCAGATCATGACATGCACCACAATAGAATTATTACAGTGCAGATTCAGTTCTGGCTGACGATAAAGACAGTGAATCTAACTTTAGTATAGAATTTATCAATTCATTAACACCATCTTGAATGCCACCACATGTTTTGCAATTGAAAAAAGGGGCAATTGTCATGCTAATCAGTAATATGAATCCCCAAAAAGGACTTTGCAATGGGATCAGATTCATTGTGCAGGATATAAAAGATCATTTTATACTTGCAGAAATTAGGACTGGTACCCATAAAGGGGAACGAGTTTTTATACCACAAATTGATTTGGCTCCAAGTGAGAGTGGTTTGGCTTTTGTCCTTCAAATAAGAACATTTCCAGTTATCATGGCATTTGCCATGAACATAAATTAATCTCAAGGACAAACTTTTAAGTCTGTGGGTATTTTTTTACAGGAACCTGTTTTTGCACATGGACAACTCTATGTTGCTTTTTCAAGGTGCCCAAATCCAGATGATATTAAAGTTCCAATTTTAGACAACCCACAAAAGTTGTTTCATTGTATGTAATTATGGGTTAATTTTAGTAGTAGGATGATCATTTGTTGTAAAAATTAAATGTATAATTAAATACAGAGTATTGATCCAGGGAGTAATCTGAACGCCAGTTAATGGGGTCAGGAAGGAATTCATGTTTCCCTTCTTTCATACAATTGGCTACGTTTTAATGTTTTTTTTTTACTGTTTGCCTTCCTCTGTATGCAATACCTATGTGGTTTAACAGTACTTTAAATAAAAGTTGAATGTTACAAACCATTATGTAATTGTTTGATATACCCTTTGATATAAAGTTGACCTACTGTTGTGTTACTCATCCATACCGCAAATTAAAAAAATGTAGTATTGTTAATAAAAATGCTTCACTAATGTTTCAAATATAAGTTGCATGTTGCAAAGCATTATGTAATTGTTTACTACTATTTATTTATACAAACTTCATCCATTGTTACATTATTCCTGCATACATGATGATTAAAAAGGTTAATATGGTTAAAAAATGATTGTTTACCAGTTGTTGAAATACAAGTTGACTTTAAAAAAAAAAAAAAAAAGGTTATTATAATTGTTGTACTTCTTTCTACATAACAAAAAGGTTAAGAGTGTCAGAGACTCACATTGTGTGGCAAACAGCATTCCCAGCTTTAAAATTGCATTATTATGTACAGTATATTATAGCTTAATGACAGGTGGCTCCTTTACCAATATGAGCCCCACTGAGTTATCAGTTAATTTGACTTTGGATGATTGGTAATGCAGAGAGTTTATCATCAGATTAGTTTCAAAGAGTTTTTGAAGCATAGTGTGTTTATCAATGTAGAGTGGAGAAAGATGGTGGCAGGGAGTGGGTCTCAAAATAATATCTGGGCATGACTGTGTATGAACAGAGCATGATGTAGAGGGGGTAAAAAAGCACAGGATGGTAATGAATGTCTATGGAGAAAGGTTATGACTGAATGCATATGGAGGGAAAAAGGGTGAGTGGTTATGGACACAGTGAATGGAGTTGAGTAGTTGAATGGGTTTGGAGAGAAGAAGGATAGATGTGAGTATTGAAAGGGATTGTGTATTCCAATATATATTAAATATAATTTGTATAATGAGTTAGAACATGGAACAAGCTATAATTATTTAAGATGTATTGCTAATAGCCCTGAATTGTCATGTATACTTATTTTAAAAGCAAAAAATCATAGTATTCACAGGAGCAGGAAGTGTTTATCTGTCTCTGTGAAACTATAGTTTAATCAACTTCATTTTAAAGGCATAGCTGAGAAATGTATCAACATTAAAAAAAAATTATGGGAGGGTCAGTAGCAATTATCAAGGGAGTGCAATGATTACTCCCATTTGTATTAATTCACATCGCTATATCCTCCAGGCAAGAATTATATTTTTGTGTCATCTTGTTGTTTACTCATATGAGTGAATATTAAACTGAATCTATTGATTAATCCCTTGGAATTATTTAATATGTGTGTTCATATGTGTATGCATGGATAAATATACAGATGTTTAGATAGTGCTGTATTAGTTAAGGGGGGCATGAAACATATCTGTTTTTTAAGCATTTTAAAGAGCACATTATAAATAGTACTATAATAGTTCTTTTTACCTGAAAAAAAATATTAAGGAAAACCTGTTTAAACCTTACTGAAATTACATGGAAATGCACAGAGCTTACATTAGTCTGTTGATATTTTTGGCTGGCAGAGGGAAGCCCCCAAGAGCAAATAAACTTCTGTTCTGGGATCTTTAGGTGAAAAAAAAGCACACTGACACATTATCAAATACCCTCTTTCCAATGCAGTAAAGAAAAAAAAATTACAATTGCAGGGATTTTCAGCCTGTAACCCACAAATTGTTTGCGGGTAGCTAAAAGACACCAATTGAATAGCAAATTAGTTTACGGGCTACATTACGGGCTCCAGTAACTTACAATTGCTTAGTTGAATGGAGGCCCTAGTGAACCAACTTAAAAGGATCACAAAAGTCTCCATAAGTTCTCTGCACCATTGGTGTGGACATTTTTTTACATTTTTAAATTGTTTTGTTTTTAAACATTACAAATACACACAATTACATGGATAAAAAGATAAAAATAAATAAAAAATACATGTGTGTTTTGCAAAGCCCCAGTCAGTCAAACTGTCCTGCCTTACAGAAACTGCCCGTAGTTAAATAAAACCAATTCAAATCACTCAAAATTAAACAAAAAGCATGCACTGAAGGTTTATAAAACAAAACTAGCTAAAACAAACTTGAGAGCTTTGTGTTTAAGATCTGTAAAGAAGTCCACAGTTAATTGACCTTAGCCATGATAGCCAGCCACACCTACTATGGATAAGTCATTTTTGAGTTTGTTTTAAAGAGCAAATAAAATGCTCTCACGTACCCTGCGGTGACGATGTTTCTTTAAGGTCCTTATAACATTTTAACATCTTTTAATGTGAAAATATACGTGTTGATATATTTTAACATCTTTTAATGTGAACGTATATGTGTTGATATTTCCGTTATATTTATGTCTGTCTACAGTTATTTAAATTACTCCCTAAATTAAATGTAAAAAAAATATTATGCTGTTTGTTTTTTGATATGTAAAAAGAAAAATATATATATGCTGGAAACAATTGTCTTTTGGATTCATGCATTATGTATGGATAGTTGTTTAGTTTGTTTGTCAACATGGCTAATTAATATTCTATTAAATAATGATACTTTTTAAAGGAAATTAAGAAAAACATTGGAAATTAGTTGGTAAAAAAGCTTCACTAAATTATAGTAAAGTTTTTTTTAATGTTGCCTGCCTGTATGGGTCTCCATTTCATGTGATCCTCTGCTCACATCATCACAAATGCATTGATTACTTAGCCTATACTGTATGTTGAGAACATGCAATAATGATTATGTGGCCTTCTGTTTGGTCCAGAGTGGAGGACAATAGCAGAACTGATAGAGAGAACTTTAGCAAGAATATGCCCTTGGCAACGAGCACTTTAATAAAAGCAGTAAGCAAGAAGTTAATTTTATGTTTATATTAATTGGTCATCATATGTGTATTAGTGTGGAAAATACATAGTTATAGATATAGTGAGCACCTGTGAAAGAGGTAGAAATCTGATGGAGCAAAAATAAGAGAGCTCACATGTGCATGACATAGAATGTTAACCTGACAGAGACCGGGTGCCCGGCAATTAATTTCTGGAAGAAAATGTAGAGTAAAATACATATTTTGGATCTCCACTATATCTTATTATTGCAACAGTCACTCATTTTTATTCATTTATGTCCATGCATGGTACAAGAATGCATAGTATCCATTTTTGCACTCATTTTCCTATATTAGCACATTTTCTTAGCACAAAGGTAAATTATTTTTCAATGTTCACCATTTCTTGTTCTAGTAGTAAGAGCCCATCCTTTGTATACATGTATTTAATTTTAAGCCTGTCTGCAAAGGAGACTATAATATGTTGTGCAATTAATAATGACTTCAGACTTTCTTGATGTATGGGGTGGTTAATCTGTGGAATTCTCTACTAAAGTAGGTGGTGACAGCAGATTCAAATCTGAGCACAAACCTGACAAAGTGCATGTGTATTACAGAATATATATATGTCTAACTGAGAGTGACAAATTTAATTATCATGGCATACTATTACATTATTATTATGTAGATCAGTGATGTCCAATTGGCAGCCCCATGACCAATTTAGCCCTCCAGCTGTTTACTGTGGCCCACTGACAGCCAGGGAGAATCTCCCCCTAACCGACTATTATCAAAATGAAACATTTGGAACAGTTTAAACATTTGGGACTTCTATATATAAAACTCCATATTTTAGTTATTTCATATGAATAATTCAAATATATGGTTATGTATTTAATGTAGATACACAATCTAGTATTTCAAAATCTTTCCTGCCAGCTTACTAGCCAATATAAATCCCACACCCCAACTGACTGGCCGGTCAAAATCTGACACCACACAAGTAAAGAAGTTGGATGGCACTGCTCTAGACAAAGAAGGTAATATTTCTTCCTAGAAACCCATGTTGTATCCTAGAAACCTTATATAATAGTATATATTTTAAATATGACAGATATATGGAATATTATTTTACAAGTTAATTACAGTAACATTTAAAACAGTATTTTCTGTAAGATAAATAAGAAAAAAAAGCATAGTTCTGGAGCAACAAACAGTAATTTGTCATTTCACACATATTGGAACATTCCTGTTGTCCCTAGATCTGGTTATGGTTAGTAAGATAGAGTCAAAGGTGCAAAACATGCACAACAACATCTACCAGCACACATTTCCCTCTCATGTAACTGCTATGTGTTAATATGACAGTGCACTCTGTGTGCTAATACTGGGGCTAGAAAACATATTTCCTCATCCAGTCAAACCTGATCCATTCAGCCAAAACAAGAAGAAAAGAGAAGCCAAGCATGAAGTGTCACTGCCGCTCTCTAATGAGATATTGCAACACAAGACGTAATCAGTAAATACCAGCAACTAATGGGAGAAGTCTGACCAGTCAGACAGCTTTTGGAATTATGAAATGAGGGATTCAATGTTTACTGATGTACAATAGTCTTCTCTTTTTTAAATGAAACCATTTTATTAGGATCAGTTTACATAAAAAGTACATAAAAGTAAAGATTTACATAAGTATATTATATACCTAGTAAAGTCCAGAAACCCTCCAAATTCCTTTAACATTTTTAACAATGGTACTTGAAATTAACATTTAGGCTGTCCTTGGCCCTCTATCTGCAGCAAATTTCTAAAAGAGAATGCTGTAGTTCTAAAGACAAGCTTTTTGAATTACAGAACAATACATTGCATACATTATTAAATCATAAAAAAAAAAATGCCATTATTTTATATGATTATTTTTGCACTTAAATAGCATTCAAAGTGATTTACATGGTTTCAAAATGAATTGATAGGTAAAGAAAAACACTTTCCATAAAGGGTAGAGCATAAGAAGTATAGTTTGTTATAGTTGCTGATATAATATAACAATTCAGAGGCTGGCTGAATCAACAATGTCTGATTTGTGGACATGATGGGACATTTATGTAGGATGATGAATTCTATGTATTAAAATGGATATATTACAGCATGTGACAAAGAAGTACAGCCTCATTGCTATAATATTAATGAGAGAAATACGGAAGCTTAGATGTTCACTCTACCTAATCGTACAAATTTAAGATTCAAATTTTACTTGTATCTAATCCGTGAAGTAAACTAATACTCCAAAAAGTAAGATTCTTGTTAAATGGATCTGCAGCATTAGAGTAAGCAAAGTTCATATGTCAAAGTGTATTAATACATGTCCACCTGGAGAACGAATGTGTGCTATTGACCATGGTTAAATTCTAATCTACTATCTGTCCCATTAATGTACTGGTAGAGTAAGTGCAACACAAAACTATTATTTGTCTATTCTCAAAGACATGGCCCTTAATTCTTTTGCAATGTATTAAAATTGTTTTTTGATTTTAACTTAACTCCTGTATAAAGCTACTGAATATGTTGATGCATTATAAATAAAGGATAACATTCATAATGTGGTCTATTTTCTATTAGGGTCAGATATGGGGAAGAGATCGGTCATTAGAGAGGTGCAGCGCATGTGCTAGTTCCTGGAGGGAGGGAGGGAGGGAGTGGGACTGTGAGGTCTCAGAGACATCTGAAGTGTAGGGAGCAGTTTAGGAAGATTGGGTAGAGATATAAAGTAAAAATGTAAAGAAAAAGCAAACATATTACTCTGGGCAGCTTTTGCAATGTTTGTCAGTCTGCTTGACTGAGCGGCTTTCCCAGCAGACAGGGTATGTCCTGTAAACTAATGATACTAATGAGTTAGAGTGTTCCTTTACATTATATTTCTATAAAATATACAAAAGCCAATAGTCTGTCAATTTAGGTAGAACTCTCTCAATATACACAATGGACAACAACAGGCATTCGAACAGTCATTCAGTATTAAATGCACTTGTTTCCAATCTGTGAATCTGTACCATTGAGGTATTAAAACTATATTGAATGATGCAAAGCTCAACTATTTGTTACTATGCCTTACATGCTAAAGAGGTAATACAATCTACCTAAAGTAAAAATATACAGCCTTATTAAATGGAGATTCGGCCAATTGAATAGGGTTCTATATAAGCACCCTAATTTTTTTACAGAAGTTTTTAGTTAGTGAAGACTTTGCTTTTGGATAGATGTTCACTAACTAAAAACTTCTGTAAAAAATATGCTCTGAGCTTATATAAAGCCCTATTTAACTGGCCGAATCACAATTTAATAAGGCTGATGATATTTAAACAGCTAAAAGGTCAACATTTGTTAATATTTAAAAAAACAAAAACAAAAAAACTTTTAACTTCTTATTCTTTATTGTGTGGCTCCTTTTCTGTCTGCTATATTTTCAGTAGTGTGTGCCCCTTAAACTAATGTCTAGATAGAAGCTTCCTCTGCATTAAAAGGTCACCTCCCACGTCAGAATGATGATCGACAGAAGCAAAATTAGCATTTTTTGCTGTAGCATAATTGCATATAAAAGATTAACAGCCTTATTTAATTGTGATTCAGCCAATTGAATAGGGCTCTATATAAGCATACAGCATATTTATTTTACAGACGTTTTTAGTTAGTAAACTTCTATCCAAAAGCAAGGTCTTCACTAACTAAAAACTTCTGTAAACAAAATATGCTCTGTGCTTATATAGAGCCCTATTCATTTGGCCGAATCGCAATTTAATAAGGCTGTAAGGCTATACAATCATTTCTTGCATTTTAAAAACATTTTGCCTATCTTAAAGTGCAGTTCTTCAAAAGAGTATATTTAAATATAACATGCCCGTTTAAACAATGCTTTATTGTATTTTGAAGAGGCGCCTCCTGGGATTTGAATATCGATTTCCCTACCTTGAGATCTATGTGGGAAGTATATGTAATGTTGGTGAGTTCCTTCATATAGAAATCCTTGTTTAGTTTGTGTCTCTCTGTGTCTCTCTCTGTGTCTCTCTCTGTGTCTCTCTCTGTGTCTCTCTCTGTGTGTCTCTCTGTGTGTCTCTCTGTGTCTCTCTGTGTCTTTCTGTGTCTTTCTGTGTCTTTCTGTGTCTCTCTCTCTCTCTCTCTCTCTCTCTCTCTCTCTCTCTCTCTCTCTCTCTATATATATATATATATATATATATATATATATACACACACACACACACATTTATACAGATAGTAAGACATTTTTTTAGAATCACTGCTGTACAAAATTCTAGCTGCAGCTTGTCAGTGCCAGTAACAAAATCACACTTAGCTGGTTCGTGATTAATGATCACACTAAAATTCTTTCTCATATTGGTGAAAACACCATAAAAATAAAGTGTTATTACATCCATCTGTAAACCATTAACAAACATACATGTTCTGTAGTAAGAACCAATGTCAAAATGTCAATTATTATAGTTTAAAAAATACTTTTAACAGCTTGGCAAGTGTTTAAGTTAGCTGTAAAACAAGTCAGGGTACTTGTAAAGGTTATCGATTAAACCTTCAAATGGCTCTCATGCGTTTGCATCACATAAACAAGTAGACAGTGTAAACGATGTTCTAACTCTTGCTTACAGTGTTTAGTTAATGATGTAATATGTAAACAGAGCATGAGACAGAACTAAGGAAAATTGTATGGGACATAAATTGTTATCACTAAAGAGCAAGTTCCACCTAAAAACTTATGCTTTTGTTTTTAAAGAGAACACATAGAAGAGACTGTGTGTAAAAGTTATAGAATTTGCCGAATTTGCCACTTAATGAGAGCCGAAAAACCCCATTAAAAGTTCAATTTTCGTCACCAAAATGTAGAATGCGGTGTGGATTGGATCAAAAGTTCAAGAGCCAATTAAAGAGCTAATCGAACTGCAGCTGCAGTTCTAAACTGTGGTTGTTAAATACATGTTCTGTGTTCTTCAGGAGCTTGCATCACCTAATATTCAGAAGTATTCTTTCACTAAAAGGCAATTGCTAAAACTTTTACACATATATGTTTGAATCTCTCGGTGTACTCCTTCATACAAGAGCAACTTGTGTTTGGATAAAACTATCCATTTAAGTCTCTTGGACGCTGAATATGTATTTAATAAATTTGTGTATTTATTATTTCAGGGGAATTATGTAGCGCTGCATGATTACACAGATCTCTCAAAATGGTTTCTAAAATCTATTGCTTATTCACTAAATATCTGAACAATATGTGCGTTAAAATGTACTGTTTAATCCAATAAAAAAAAATGAAATGAAAATAGAGTTGTGACATATTTTATATCCACCCCACAACAACGTCAGACGCTGTGCAGGGTAAATTACCAGTGTTCTGGTATTAGTGGTGTGTTTTATGCCCAAGCCAATGAGAGTAGCAATAGGCTGTCTGCACTGCCAAGGAATAGCATGTCCTTATGCACAGAAATGTAATGTATGTGTGTTTTATATACACACACACCTATGATTTGCTGTAATTTGTGACAGCAATAGAAAATTATTTTGTAAATTGGGCTTGGAGAAGTCTGAATAGGCCTCGGGTAGTATTAAACTTAAATACACCTCTGATTTTCATTAAACATCTGTAGTATTGAGAACAGACTGTATTGCACTTATAGATATATTTGCTATGAAGTAGCATGATAGATCTGCCACAGTGAACATTTGTTTTAAATCTAAGGATTAGCCAGACATAATTTCACTTTGCCATTTCATACCTTGTTACACTGATTAAGATCTTTCCATCTACGAATGAGTGGAACCAGCCCTGCATCAGAATGGCCCATTGAATGCCGAATGCAGCAAGCAAGAAATTGAAGGCAACACTGCCAAAACCATATCTCTTCAGGAAAGTCATAAGGAACCCGAAGCCAACAAAGATCATCACATGGACATCCTGAAAACCTATAGATGAAAAAAAGAAAAAATATGTGAACATTTTCTCATGTTCTAGTTAAATATAGGGATTTCCCCTTTGATATTGAATGAGGGCAATAAAGGAAGTCAGACTGGAGATAATAACACAGTTTGTGTTGGCACTCCAAAGTCTGCAAGTGAAAAATGGATGGGTGCCAATACTCAGATTGCTCTACAGTTAAAGGATGCCAAATCAAACTAGCACATGGCATGTTTTCTAAACATGTCAGCCTTCAGTGTTTTCTTAAAAGGGCTTAACTCAACAAGAGTTTATGAACGATGCATCATTGGTACTTTAAAGAATATGTTTTTGTTATCTATTTGAAAATGATAAACTTGCAACTCATATCTTCAACTAGATTACACTTTATCACATTTTATATGTATCTCAAGGTAGCTAAACCAGCTGAAATGGTGACATCTCTGATATTAATGCCAATACTAGACATATATATATATATATATATATATATATATATATATAAAATTGAATAATCAGAGTATTGCAGTGAATAGTGATACCTTTTTTATTGGACAAACGTATTCATAATAAAGAGACAAGCTATATTTATATATATATATATATATATATATATATTTATATATATATATATATATATATATATATATATATATATATATATACAGTCAAGTCCATAAATATTGGGACATTGACACAATTCTAATCTTTTTGGCTCTATACACCACCACAATGGATTTGAAATTAAACGAACAAGATGTGCTTTAACTGCAGACTTTCAGCTTTAATTTGAGGGTATCTACATCCAAATCAGGTGAACGGTGTAGGAATTACAACATTTTGTATATGTGCCTCCCACTTTTTAAGGGACCAAAAGTAATGGGACAGATTAACCGTCATAAATCACACTTTCACTTTTTAATACTTGGTTGCAAATCCTTTGCAGTCAATTACAGCCTGAAGTCTGGAACGCATAGACATCACTAGACGCTGGGTTTCATCCCTGGTGATGCTCTGCCAGACCTCTATTGCAACTGTCTTCAGTTCCTGCTTGTTCTTAGGGCATTTTCCCTTCAGTTTTGTCTTCAGCAAGTGAAATGCATGCTCAATCGGATTCAGGTCAGGTGATTGACTTGATCATTGCATAACATTCCACTTCTTTCCCTTAAAAAAATCTTTGGTTGCTTTTGCAGTATGCCTCGGGTCATTGTCCATCTGCACTGTGAAGCGCTGTCCAATGAGTTCTGAAGCATTTGGCTGAATATGAGCAGATAATATTGTCCGAAACACTTCAGAATTCATCCTGCTGCTTTTGTCAGCAGTCACATCATCAATAAATACAAGAAAACCAGTTCCATTGGCAGCCATACATGCCCACGCCATGACACTACCACCACCATGCTTCACTGATTAGGTGGTATGCTTTGGATCATGAGCAGTTCCTTTCCTTCTCCATACTCTTCTCTTCCACTCACCCTGGTACAAGTTGAGCTTGGTCTCATCTGTCCATAGGATGTTGTTCCAGAACTGTGAAGGCTTTTTTAGATGTTGTTTGGCAAACTCTGATCTGGCCTTCCTGTTGTTGAGGCTTACCAATGGTTTACATCTTGTGGGGAACCCTCTGTATTCACTCTGGTGAAGTCTTATCTTGATTGTTGACACACATACACCTACCTCCTGGAGAGTGTTCTTGATCTGGCCAACTGTTGTGAAGGGTGTTTTCTTCACCAGGGAAATAATTCTTTGGTCATCCACCACAGTTGTTTTCCGTGGTCTTCCGGGTCTTTTGGTGTTGCTGAGCTCACCAGTGCATTCTTTCTTTTTAAGGATGTTCCAAACAGTTGATTTGGCCACACCTAATGTTTTTGCTATCTCTCTGATGGGTTTGTTTTGTTTTTTCAGCCTAATGATGGCTTGCTTCACTGATAGTGACAGCTCTTTGGATCTCATATTGAGGGTTGACAGCAACAGATTCCAAATGCAAATAGCACACTTGAAATGAACACTGGAGCTTGTATCTGCTCTTTGTAAATGGGATAATGAGGAAATAACACACACCTGGCCTTGGAACAGCTGAGCAGCCAATTGTCCCATTACTTTTGGTCCCTTAAAAAGTGGGAGGCACATATACAAACTTTTGTAATTACTACACCGTTCACCGAATTAAAGCTGAAAGTCTGCAGTTAAAGCACACCTTGTTCGTTTAATTTCAAATCCATTGTGGTGGTGTATAGAGCCAAAAATATTAGAATTGTGTCGATGTCCCAATATTTATGGACCTGACTATATATATATATATATATATATATATATATATATATATATATATGTATGTATTTATAGGAGAAACAAATCATGTAGGCATGAAAAGTAGTTTTTAGTCTACTACATTTTATTTAAACTTTGCACGAACATTTCAGGATTATTAGTACATTTTTATCAACACAATGGCTTTTCCTCACTATCTCACATATCCTTGAATGACGTAATTATATTTGTCATTATCACTTCTATTTGTCATTATCACTTCTGTTGAAAACCTATCTAGTTTCAGCCAACCTATCGCGATGGAAATATCACTCTTTCATCAGTTAGACTCGTGTATTTAAATGATAAACAGGATACAGTTGTTGCTTTAAGATCTCTGAATATCTCTGATGTTCACCAGGTAAATGTAAGTTCTACAAGTTGCACTTAATTAACATTAAAGCCTACTCATGCAAGATATTGCCTGCAAAGGTTAACTGAAGGTGATCTTGGATCTTAATGCTATTTTGCGTTTACTTCTGATAACAATCAAGAACATTTGAGTTAAGTAAAACACTCAACAGTTAGATATTAAATCATTAAAACCAATTCCCATAGTGTCTCTGTACAAAGGGTATTCAGTAAAGGACAAGTACTATCTCACAAAATAATATTTACTATATAAATACATTTAAATATATCTATGTAATTATAATTTAGTAATATTTAATTTGAATCAAATCATTATATAAAATCAAAAGCTTACAAGCTATCGGGTTTTAGTCTGATCTACTGATTAGAAACTGTCTTTGTTTTCTATGGGCATGGTTTAACTTCAACTTTAAAAGGACTCTTTAAAAATAGACTTGTTAACACAGCTTGTAAAGTTACAACAGCTAAAGACAACCGTTAAGGTCAATATATTTATTGAGTGTCCACATGATAGGTAACCAGAGTTCTCCAAGTTAATTTACATAGTAACTTACATATTTACATAGTAATTGAGGTTGAATAAAGACTTTTGGTCCATCAAGTTCAACCTTTTTAGATCTCATCTGAACCCTACAATATGTGGATTTTTTGTTAATTGATCCAGAGGAAGGCAAAACAGAAAAAACAAACAAACATTGAAACATTCAAATGTTTAACATTAACATGAAAATAAGTAAAAATCCTTCCTGACCCCAGGTACTGGCGATCGGATTCCTCTCTTTATCAATACTACTACTTCTCTAGTTATCAAGGATAACCATGAATGCCCTATTTTATTCAAAAATATATCCAACCTCTTTTTAAAGTTATCTATCGAATCCACTGTGACCACCTAAGCAGTCACTATATGAGTACTTAAGAAAAACCAAAATGAAGTTGAAAATCTAAAAAAACAACTCAGTTGGAGTTTTTGCTTATCTTGTGCTCTGCTGTTACTAATGGAATCAAGCCCTAACTTCATAAACGTTAGAATTTGTCTCATTGCTGTAAAGATCAGCACAGGTCTGACCACATCCAGAGCTCTGGGATCTTATTAGAATGCAGATTTTATGGCTGTGTGCAATGGGAAAAAATATAAAAAATTGTTCATGTGCTCAGTTTAAAATCTGAAGTTATGATGCATTTTAATATAAAATTTACAGTTAAACATTATGTAATCATTCACATTTCAACATATTTTTCATCTTAGTTAATGCTAAACTTCAAGGAATCCGGACACCTGCTTGTTACACATATCAGATGTGCATGCAGTACCTGATAATTGAATGAAACACCATTGATCATAATGATAATTAATAATAAACAATACACATTTTTAGGGAAGGGAAACCAAACTTTTATAAAAAATATAACCCTTCAGCAATGTTAACCCTCACAAAGAAGTTAACATTATTAAAATCTGATTAAATCTTCATAGAACTTAGTACAACATGAATTTGTATAGACAAGTAACATGGATGAAATATGTGCACCAATAAATTACTGTATTAAGTGTTAATACTTTAAATTGGACTAATGTTTTAATACAAAATTGTATTCAAATTCATATCAATGTATTCTACAAATTTGCAAGTGTTCAAAGTCTGAATGTCCAAGTACTTTAAACTCAGAAGTGCTTGTGGTAGGAAAATAAAAGTGAGGTAAAAGCTAAAGAAGTGGGATGGTAGTGCAAGATTTATAAACTACTAGGCCTCATCTTCAGGTTTCACCATGCGTAAAATTCTTCGTAACCTTGAAAGTTTTTACTCGCTCTGATTAAATAACTAATAATGTTGTTTACCTCACTTTTGTTCTTATCTGAACCCAAAGTGATTGCTCTCTAGTCTACCTACAAATTGTTGGGCCATCTGGATAATCTAATTTGGCCTTGGGCTAACACAGTACCACATAGTATTTAACCTTTTGTTTCAATAAAGCACATACATGGTCTACACTTGGAGTTGTACCTTTTTTCCCCCCTCATACATGGAGTCATGAAGAAAAGGAAAGTAATCAGATTGCTAAGAAAGCAAAAACTTGAGACACACCAGTATGTTTCCACACAGCTTTTGAGAATCAGTGCGCTAGAGATTCACACAGGAAGAAGAATACTTACCATTTCAAGTGCTGTGGACTTTGAAAATATGGTTGAAAAAATATTGTGTTAAGTATTATTTCACATTGTCGCTGTGATCTATTGCACTTGGTCGACATGTCTTTTTATTATCAAACTTTAGAAAAATATAGTACTACTCACAAACTATTTTATTATAATCGACTTGATATCAAATTATAAATTAAAATAGAATACACATTTTACACAAAAATGTATTTATTAAAATTTTCGATTATAGGTCCGCACAGTACAATGCATGAGTTTAGGTAAAAAAATTTTTTGCAGATAACTTGGAAGGCAATTGTATAATTTGTACAGTTGCCTTCCAAGTTATCTCTAACAAATACATTTGTACAGTACAAACTTAATTATTTGATGTAAAGCACAGCACTTTAATTGAAATTGAAGTGTATTCAAATATGGTGTCACCCTCAAGTGGCTATAAAGTCACCATTTATGTTGCTAACAATATTAGAAGTAGGGCATGCCTGTGAACAGATGTGAACATCACTGTATAGATACTTGATGTACATGATATTCTATGTAAGGTGCACATGATCTTTTTAATTTTGAATATCTTAAGCACATGCTAGACATAACTAATTTTATTACATTTGTGACTACAATGAAAACAAAAACAATTACATTAAAATATATATAAAATATAATGAATGGATTAAAGTTATATCAAAAATCCAATAAATATTGTTGAGTTATTTTTTGTGTAAGAGTGTAGGTTCTCATGAGCCGGAACCTCTACTCCTTTTTAAGGTGTTATCTGTATTGTGATATACTCACTATAATCAATGTATTTTTCCCAGGTATATAGCGCTAGGTATATAAAAGAGAGGTTAATAAGAAGGATCAATAATGAAAAAGAAAGCAGATTTCAACATGGGAGAAAATGTGTTTCTCCTGTAAAGATCAAGACAGGTAATTAAATAAAGCTTTCATATGCAGTAAATCATCTTTTTAATGCAGCTGAGTCTCATTATGCAATATAGACACTTTCCATACCTGCAATTCAAGTTTGTATTAGTTATGCAAAATAAATGCAGGTGTTCAGTACATTATTTGTAAGGTGAAAAAAGCTAATTACATTGGCATATTTATATTTATTATCTACTAACATATAATTTTTCATAAAATGGGTGTCACAATAAGGAGAGTCTGTAATGCATTGCAAAATAGTACATGACAAACCCCAAAAGAAATGAAAAGATAAGATCAGGCAGGTGTTATTCCAAATTGACAAAAATTTGCCTCCCAACCGGATAATTCAAAGACCAAGTCATAATATCAGCAAATTGCTCCCGGAGTGAGAAAAGGGCTGTTGCCCTCCATGTTATATGTGGGTGCAGTATGTTCACAGTAGCATTTTATTCCAGACCCGCCTTTCTGGAACAAAGTTTACATAGCAAGGCACAGTTCAAGGTTAGTGACATGTTTTACCAGCTCTCTTTCTTTGGCAATTGCCCAGTTAGGGAAGGGTGTGGAGAGTTTCCAGAGTTGGAGTCAGACTGCAGTCCCCAAAAGATTAGCACCCAGGCAGATCGGTGATCATGTCTGACCCAATGATATATTTCAGTATCATCTATATGCTGATGACACTCAAATCTAATCAGGACTAAAGCTATCCCCCTCTATTCAAGCATGAGTTTCCAACTGGTTATCCTCCTGGACGTCCTCCCGTCAACTCAAACTTAACATAACTGAGCTTCAAATGTTCCCACCCACTAGTACAGCTTCCTCTCCTCAAATATCTCCCTGTTGACAATGCCATCATCACTGCCACTCCCCAGACCTGTTGTCTTGGGGGTTCTACTGGAACAACGATAGGGGTACAAGGATTAGTTGATCCCAGTTTTATAGTAAGGAGATGACTAATAAAATGATGGTTAAAGTTCCATATCGCCTCCTTCAGAGTTATTTACACTCACTTTGATAAGTGGTGCACTACAACATAAGTATCAGATCCCAATTAAACCACCATAATAAGACATGTGAGTCTGCGGATCTATCTGGGTATTGGTATATTGGTACACATTTTGTATACATACATAACATATATATTTAAATACATGTGTATATACCTCTACTGAACCCTGCAATCTCTTTTATTTCTCACATACAATCAATCACAAAATCTTGTTATTTTCCCCTAAAAAAATAATCTACAGCATATGTCACTATTTTAATTTTACACAAGACAGAACTAAAATTCTCTCATCATATCTTGCCTTTACTACTACCACTCTCTCCCTGCTGGCCTCCCCATCACCTGTCTGTCTCTACTCAAGTCCATAATGAATGCCTCCGCTTATCCGACTTATCTATCATACTCCACACTCAGTGTCTGCAGCTCCTCTCTGTCAGTCTCCACTGGCTTCCCATAGTCTCCAGAATAAAATTTAAAATCTTGACGCTAACATATAAAACACTTAACAACAGTGCCCCCACTTATATCTCTGCTCTTGTCTCAAAATACTCCCACAACTGCCCTCTTTGCTCTGCTAATGATTTTCTTCTATCCACCTCTCTTATCACCTCCTCTCAATCCTGCCCCTATTCTCTGGAACTCCATGTCTCAATCCACTAGACTATCCCCCTGCCTCAAAGTCTTCAAATCTCACAAAAATGGGTTTAAAGATTCTTATCACCTTCAGCTCTAATATGCATAACATATCTGTCACCCTCCTGTATCACACCCAAACTCTTTAGATTGTAAGTTGCGAGCTTTCTATCTTGTAATGTTGAATCTTGTATGTTAGATTCCAAGTTCAAAGATGGGGACCTCCATTCTTTTGCAATGTGTTAAAATTAGTTTTGCCTTGTACTGAAGCCCTGTATAGGAATATGTTGGCATGTTACAAATAAAGGATACATATTATTATTATTATTATTATTATTATTATTATTAAAACCACTGAAGTTCAAGAAAAAAGATGTTTTAATGAAATATGTTTAAAAAAAAAGCCACAAGACATGACATTTTATGAAAAATCTGAATGTTTGAAGAGTCTGTACATAAAAAAAGGAATCCATTTTCTGTTTGTTACATTACTTGCGGAGAGCTTGACCATGAGGGTAAGAGCTCAGAAGTTAGATAATTGATTCTGACACCCATTCCACGAAAACAGGCTGAGGAGCAAGCTACTTGAAAAGAACACACACACAAAGGTATTAAAGTTAATATCTTCAATGGCCAACATATGTAAACATTGGATTGCAGGAGTAGTGCTGACAACTTCAGTTTTGTTGAACGTTGATCACATTGGGCTATTTGCACTAAGTTGAGAACTTTCTCTCCAGTTAGAGAGGCTTATCCCATGCCTATGTTATTCAGTGGGGCGTCTTCCATTTGGAAGGGTCTTAAATTTCAGGTAAGGTCAAGTTCTGAGCCATTGGAGATTTAATGTGTACAAAAACATTTCTCTTAATTATTTGTCCAGTCTCACATTCACACAGAACTGTTATGTTCAGCTGGCACCTACTTTGTTATTGGAAATTTGATTTTTTCCCCCATCAAAACAGACTGGCAAATGTTCATGTAAGTGAGCACAATGAGTAAGTTGTTGAGCAATTCTTACTGGGAGTTAAAATCCTTCACCCAAACTCACATACAGTGCCTTGCAAAAGTATTCACCCCCCTTGACTTTTTATCTATTTTGTTACATTACAGCCTTAAATTCAATGTTTTTTTAATCTGAATTTCATTTGATGGATCAGAACACAATTATCTAAGTTGGTGAAGTGAAATAAGAAGAATATATACATAAAACTATTTTTTAGAAATAGAAAAGAGAAAATTGGCATGTGCGTATGTATTCACTCCCTTTGTTATGAAGCCCATAAAAAGCTCTGGTGCAACCAGTTACCTTCAGAAGTCACATAATTATTGAAATGATGTCCACCTGTGTGCAATCTAAGTGTCACATGATCTGTCATTACATATACACACGTTTTTTTGAAAGGCCCCAGAGGCTGCAACACCTAAGCAAGAGGCACCACTAACCAAACACTGCCATGAAGACCAAGGAACTCTCCAAACAAGTGACAATGTTATTGAGAAGTATAATTCAGGGCTAGTTTATAAAAAAATCCAAATCTTTGATGATCCCCAGGAGCACCATCAAATCTATCATAACAAAATGTAAAGAACATGCACAACAGCAAACCTGCCAAGAGACGGCCGCCCACCAAAACTCACAGACCGGGCAAGGAGGGCATTAATCAGAGAGGCAGCACAAAACCTAAGGTAACCCTGGAGGAGCTGCAGAGTTCCACAGCAGAGACTGGAGTATCTGTACATAGGACGACAATAAGCTGTACGCTCCATAGAGTTGGGCTTTATGGCAGAGTGGCCAGAAGAAAGCCATTACTTTCAGCAAAAAACAAAATGGCACTTTTTGAGTTTGTGAAAAGGCATGTGGGAGACTCCCAAAATGTATGGAGGAAGGTGCTCTGGTCTGATGAGAGTAAAATTGAACTTTTCGGTCATCAAAGAAAACGCTATGCCTGGCGCAAACCCAACACATCACATCACCCAAAGAACACCATGGTGGTGGCAGCATCATGCTGTGGGGATGTTTTTCAGCAGCTGGGACTGGGAAACTGGTCAGAGTTGAGGCAAAGATGGATGGTGCTAAATACAGGAATAATCTTGAGCAAAACCTGTACCATGCTGTGCGTGATTTGAGGCTAAGACGGAGGTTCACCTTCCAGCAGGACAATGACCCCAAACACACTGCTAAAGCAACACTTGAGTGGTTTAAGGGGAAACACGTAAAGGTGTTGGAATGGCCTAGTCAAAGCCCAGACCTCAATCCAATAGAAAATCTGTGTCAGACTTAAAGATTGCTGTTCACAAGCACAAACCATCAAACTTGAAGGAGTTGGAGCAGTTTTGCAATGGGCAAAAATCCCAGTGGTAAGATGTGGCAAGCTCAAAAAGACTTATCCAAAGTGACTTGGAGCTGTGATTGGCGCAAAAGGTGGCTCTACAAAGTATTGACTTTAGGGGGGTGTTATTTTGTCCTGTTTGTTGTTTACTTCACAATAAAAAAGAAAAAACATCTTAAAAGTTGTTGCTATGTGCCAAGGGGGGTGAATACTTTTGCAAGGCACTGTACATATTGCGTGAACCTAGATCATGGATTCCATAAAATTCCAGAGCAATAGGCAATGTACCTTCATTGCAGGAAGGGAAAACTAACTTTTATGCATGTAGGTAATTCTCTTCATATGCCTAATTAGCAGTTTCTTTAATGTTATGGAAACTTGTACTCGACCAACCTCAAAGAATAACATCTTTACCTCACCTCTGTAATATACTCATATCTAACAAATGGAGATACAGTATATGTACTAAACAATATTTCTTGGACCTGAGTATAGACATGGAAAGGTTCTCCAACACTTTGCCCATTATAACAACTAGTCAGTGCTCTCATGGGCTAATACTGCCCATGGCTAATGGTTTGGGTGGAAACATAAAACACTAAAATATAAAAAGGCATTTCAACAAGCAAATACAATGTAGGAGATTAGAATAGTGACATATAAAGTCATGCTTAGCATAAGTACAAAACATGAAAAGTTTGTTCCCTAATAGGCTAGGACACTACACTGCACATTCAGCCCTACAGAGTCTGTGTCTGCATATGCTGCAGGGGAAGTCCCATACAGGAACTATTTGTTTCATTTTAGGCTAAAAACATAATTATAAGTGCTTCTAATAAAAATTAAGTACATAACAGGGAATAGATATACAGGTATATTATATACCTAGGAAAGTCCAGGAACCTTCCATATCGCTTTAACCCATATCTCTTCAGCTGGGGTTCACTTTTCCAGTCTGAGATCTCCAGCTGCCATTTTTCCACAGCCATATGGATGTGTTTCTGTCTAGGCTAGGGCCTAAAGCAGCACATATTCACTGGGCAGCAGGCTGCAAGTAGGGCGTGGGCGTGCACACATCTGAATGGCCTAGGGCAGTATAAAACCTAAATACTCCCATGCACAGTCACAATAATTTCCAAGGCTAGGGGCCACAAGTATTACAGACATAAGTCTAAGACCATGGGCATCCAAGTTCAGTCCTGCTGGGCTGCAAACAGGCCTGGATTTGAGGATATTCCTGCTGCACCTAGGTGAGACTATGGCAGGGGTGTCAAAACTCGGTCCTGCTGGGACTCACCTGTGCACAGAAAGGAAATCCTCAAATCTAGGCCTGTGTGCAGACCTCCAGGACCGAGTTTGGACACCCCTGGACTATGGCTTCTTCAGTCATGCTGATTGACTCACCTGTGCACAAAATCCAAGCCTATGTGTGGCCCACCAGGACTGATCTTGGACAACCCGGTCTTAGGCAATTATTGAAGATCTTACATTTTAATGTCCCTCATGGGATAGCTTCGCTCCTCAATGCATTTAGACCTAGGCTGTTCTAGATTATGACTCCTTGTGGACACTAGATTCCCTAAGATCATCATGAGCTGTGAAGAGCATTGTTGATGATGGGGTGGAAAAATTAGTGCGTCTAACAAAAGAGTAAATATCCACTTTTCCTATCTATTCTGTGCAGTCTTAAAAACATGGGAATAGAAGATTTTATTTTAAACCCCAGTTAACATGTATTTAGCACAGCAAACCTCAATCATCCTATTTAATCTCCAATTTTTACCTATTTATTAAACAGACCACATTGTAGCCATAGATTTGATAGTCACTGAGCTTTCTATGACACAGTAGTTTAATTTATAATTATTAACTTGACTTAACCTGCTATACTATATATTCATTACAAGACAGCATGATATAAATGCTAATTCCCAAATCTTTCCATCACCAGGCAGGACAGGATTTAAGTTTAACACTGTGTGAATGCAGGAGAGGTAGTTAGTAATCAACAGGCTGTGGAGCCTTTACTTGCATCACTGGTAATAAACGTAGATCTTGGCTTCTAAGGAGGTATCTTGGCTTGTAATTGAAGAGACATTTTTGACTCACAGATGTATACCAAAGATAGGGAAGCTATGTCTTTTGCAAATTGTTTTTTGTGTTGCAGATTGAAACATATCTTTTAGAAAAAGGGGTGCTTCAGGATCTAGGCAACAATGTTGCTAGAACGTCAACAATGTGCAGGATTTCCCTGCAGATGAGTCAATCACTGCATAAGACTTTCTGATTGTCTCACCTGTACACAGCAGGGAATCCTGATATCCAGTGTTTCACATTTGATGTTACGTTACAAAAAAATGTAGAAGATCTTGTGAGATATTAAGATCTTTGAGATGGAAGCTATCACACAGGAATACATTTTGTCAATGGGAGATCTAATATGAAAATAGGGCGGGTGGAAGGTTATGATGTAAAAGAGCACCAATCAAATACTTACATGCATATCGGTAGTAAAATTCATTTTCAATGTCAATCTTGTTTACTTTTGTTGCGTTCCAATGGGGGTCAGCTTCACCGTCATAACGTACAAAGACTCCAAAGAGAATTATCATTGCGATCTGCCAAACCATGCAAATGAATGGAAGTTTCCATCGCATGTTTGTATTCCATATCATTATGACTTTAAACTCTTAAATGGAGTAAGCTAAACACCAGGAGAAGGAAAGCATCAAATATGTCTTACTTCAATGATATATAGAAGCAATGAGGGATTTTTCATTATATATAGCTACATTTTAGGTGTGTGACTTGGCATTAAAGTCATATGCTACACACCTTAATAAAAGGGAGTAGGTAAAAAACAAAGATGTGTAATAGTTCTGGCAGAATTTCAGAGCTTAGTTTGCATTTGATATATTCTGTATGTACACTGATGGCTGGAATTGAGCCATCTTTAAAGGGTATCTACTACCCAGTACACATTAAATATGCTATTTAAGCTTTTTCTAATCACTAACCAAGCTTCCTTTCTCTAAGAAATCTGTAAGAAAAATCTGAAGCTTGTTGGACACCTGGAGGTATGAACTGGACTATGGAGGTTGGCCAATCCCTGTAGCGAATATTATTCATATTATTACTAATGTATGCATTTTATATATGTTTTCAAGATAGAAATAATTTCTTCCTAAATATCAACCCCTTTCAAAGTGTTGTAACATCTGTGTAACCTCCCATGCTGTGTCTGGTTTCGACCATGCCTCCCTACCCCTGTTTTATTACCTGCATAACTTGCAAAGACCTCCTCATTCTCATATGTCCAATTTCTTGTCATATCTCTCTAATTCCTTTCCCATCTTCCATCACTCTCGACTGTCACCCTTCCTGACCCATCCAAACCCACATTTGTTTTTCTTGCTCAGGCTTCTGTCTCTCCCAGTGCATTTAGACTGTAAGTTTGTGAGTTTTCAATCTTGTATAGTGCTTTGGGGAAAAAAGCACTATGTATGTAATTTTTTAAGCTGAAAGACTGGGCCCTCCTTTTCTGCAATGTATTTAATATTGTATTTTTCTTTGTAGTGATCCCCAGTATATGGAATGTACTTTTGTGTTACAAATAAAAGATAAGAATAATAATAAAAAAATGAATAAATAATTTGCTTCTTTGGTGCATTTGGAAGAGGGTTTTTGATCCGCTACCACTGTGTTTTCTCTTTTCGAATGATGCAGGAAAAAAGTAGAAAAAACAATTGTTTAAATAATTTGGAGACTTGCCCCTGTCAGCCTTGAGCAGTAATATAGATATATGAGTTATGTTTAGCTGCCAGTGAAATCATCAGACGTACATATGCCTCATCAATTCCTGTTAGTTTCAACAACATTTAAACAGGTTTTGATGTTTTTTTTACTTAATATTTTATGTGCACAACATAACTTTGGTAACGTTTAAAGCCTTTTCTTTTAAATGTGCTACAAGTTGGGGGGAATTACTGATGATTCCCCCTTACCACAAACTATTCCCTATGACTCAGAGGACCCCAAGCAAAATGATAACCATGGGGGCCCTATGACATCAATGGGACCTAAAATTAATCCTGATATCACTGTGGTCTGCATTGGTGTATTGTGAACAATAGAGTGGTTGGCCCTTTATAGAGCCAATCTGCATGTTAAACCAGAATAAGACTGTAAATTAAATAGAAATCAAATTAGGGGATTGAGATGAAAAGAAACCGGTTGGGGGATACCGAGCAGAGTACACCATCTACAGCCCACTGGGAGACAAACTCATCTAGAGAGAGTCTGTGAAATTAGCCAAGTACTCTCCCGTGCTCAGTCCACCATGGAGCAATCTCCAACTCAAGTCCCGGGTGGGTCGTGGAACTAAAGTAGAATAAAGCTCCCTCCACCGAGGCCTCTTGCCCTCGTCAGCTGAGAAGACCTGACTCCAGATGGTATCGGGACGGGTCACGAGGGCAAGGAAGTGCACTGTATGGAGCACGAGAGAATACAAGCTCTTCCTCGGCATGCCTCGAGAAGTTGGGGACAGGAGGAGCCTGAGGGGAAACACGGGGCTTGTGTCCAATGCAAACAGCCGGAGCAGGGTTGTTAGAAGGTGCATGTGGCACTCCGGCTTGCAACGCCCCGTGAAGGAAGGTGCAAGAGTCGGGGGAGATGGCATTCTTAATCTCCTGGAGCAAGCGCCTCGGGACTTTGGGTGCCATATATCCCAAACGGAGCGTAAGCTCCTGAGGTGACACCCAATTGGAGTGCTCGTAGTCCAGAAGATCCCCGACTCGTGTCAACCGTGCCTGACTAAGGCGGCAGATGATGCTGGGGGACTGTAACAATGGAGCCCCTACTGCTGGATTATATAATAGGGGCTCCATAAGTATTTAATCCCCCAAAGGCACGCCTTGCCTGGTCACGGAGACCATGCTCCAGGCCTTGAGGGTTTCCTAGTAGAACGCCGGTAACACCGATCCCGTGGTACAGGAGTCTCACACAGAGCAGGGAACAGTTGATCCATAGCAATCAAACATAAGGGTTTGCTGTAGGTAAATGTAATAGCTATGGAAAGTTCACTTACTGGAAGCATGTGTGTACACATAGTTGCATATTTTTAAATGGATACAGCAGAAATTCCAAACATGGTACAGTTTTAAATCATAGGTAATCACAAATTTCAATCATAATTAATAATTTGCATTGTGTCGAGACTAAAACCATCTGACATTGAGAAAAAAAGTATGTGCAGAACCCAATAAGTATTCTTCAAAATTACCGTATATACTCGAGTATAAGCCGAGTTTTTCAGACCTTTTTTTAAGGCAAAAAAGGACCCCCTCGGCTTATACTCGAGTCACTCTCCCCCCGTGTCTCTCTAACCCCCCCGTGTGTCTCTAACCCCCCGTGTGTCTCTCTACACCCGTGTCTCTTTCCCTCCCCCCTCCTCAACCTAAACCCCCCTCCTCTGCATAAACCCTCCTCAACCACCCTCCTCCACCTAAACCCCCCTAAATACCTCTCCCCTCACTTGAGGAGAGAGGATGAGGATGGGGGGTTGAGGAGGGGGATTGAAGATGGGGGGGTTGAGGAGGGAGGTTGAGGATGAGGAGGGAGGTTGAGGAGCGAAGTTGAGGTTGAGGAGGGAGATTGAGGTTGAGGAGGGAGATTGAGGATGAGGAGGGAGGTTGAGGATGAGGAGGGAGGTTGAGGATGAGGAGGGAGGTTGAGGATGAGGAGGGAGGTTGAGGATGAGGAGGGAGGATGAGGAGGGGGTTGAGGATGAGGAGGGAGGATGAGGACGGAGGTTGAGGATGAGGAGGGAGGATGAGGAGGGAGGTTGATGATGAGGAGGGAGGTTGAGGATGAGGAGGGAGGTTGAGAAGTGGGGTTGAGGAGGGTGATAAGGGAGGGGGGAAGAGACACAGGGAAGGGAAAGGTTGGAAGAGACACAGGGAAGGGAGAGGGAAGAAGAGACATAGGGAAGGGAGAGGGGAGAAGAGACAGAGAGAGAGAGGGGGACACAGAGGGCACAAGAGGGACACCGGAAGCAGCACATTTCCCACTCTCGGCTTATACTCGAGTCACTCATTTTACCCAGTATTTTGTGGTAAAATGGGTGCCTCGGCTTATACTCGGGTAGGCTTATACTCGAGTATATACAGTAACCTCATAAAACACAATGAAAACAATAAATAGGAGGAAAAGCTGCAGATCTATCCCTCTTTGCGTATTTCTTCTGCAGCACTGACAGCTGCAGTTACAGGTGTGAGTTTTCGGGCACCTTCAAGTTCCAGGAAAGGCAAAGAACTATTTTCCCCTCCGACGTGGTGCAGCTTGCCAGCGCTGAATCGACAGCGAGGCCATCGCTATGTTCGGTGCGGGCACTTGGCCCCCAGGGCCTCGGGCACACCTCTCATAGCTCAAGGCTTCTTCTGTTGATGCGCCTTGTATGCTAAAATCGTCAACGACATCTGTCGGCCGGAGGCAGAACTGCAGCTGTCAGATTTTGCGATGGTGAATAGGGAAGGACCAATGCTGCTCTTAATTTGCCTGCTACACATATTAAAAGTACATTTTAATAACAATTATTTATTTAAAAAAACACATATTTATGTTGTTTTAACAGTTTTTCTGCTTCTTATGAATACTTAAAGGGATATGGGTCACAACGTTTTTGAGCATTTAAAAGAGTACATTTTAAGCATTATTAAACTTGCTGGATCTATCCCATTGTATATTCACAAAATATCGCCAGCACTGACAGCTGCAGTGCCAGCAAGTAACCGCTAGATGGTGCAGTCAGGTTTCATGGAAGGCCTATAATTATTCCCCCCTCTGACGTCGCCCAATTGATGGTGCTGAATCGACTATGTTCGGAGCGGACACTCGGTCCTCGAGGGCCTCGGGCTCGCCTCTCATAGCTCAAGGCCTCTTCTGTCGGCATGCCTTATATGCATTGTGCAGCAGTAGTCTGAAAATCGGCAGCCCCATCTAGCGGATGGCGGCGGCACTGCTGCTGCCAATGTTTTGCGTAAGAGAAGAGGGTAAGGACCGACTTGCTTGTTTTTGCATGAAGAAATATGAGCTAAAACCTGTTTAAACTTCTTTGAAACACATAGAGTATATGTTAGTCTGTAGATCTCATTGGCTGGCAGAGGGCAATCCCCCAAGAGCAGTTACAAATCTGAATATTTTTGTGCTCTGAGACCTTTATTTACAAGAACAAAAACACATTGTGTCACATAATCAAATACCCTCTTTCTGATGCAACAAAGAAAAAAAATCCATGGCACTTTAAAGAAACAGGGCACAAACATAACTATCTAGCATGAATATAAAAGAGCATTTGTTGTTGTTATTCCATGCTTCCTTCATGTCTGACTATCTGTGACCATATGAACCGCAACACCCAGGAACATTCGTCTGTGTTTCTGTTTGTGCTAATCCATATGCTTTTCTTAGAAAAATACTGGAGTGGGTTGCCTGTTCTGTGATTTATCCGATTTCACTGTCCATCTTAGGTCAAATTATGTGGTATAGCCAGGGGCGTAGGAGCCTCAAACAATCTGGGTGGATAAGGTTTAAAGAGTAAAAAAAAAACTGTGGCCCTGAGTGATGTACTTTAACTCTCCTCCCACTGGCCTCAACATAATAATAAAAAATTACAGATATAGATATATAATATATACTTATATTTAGAATAGATATATATGATTATGGGTCAAAGCTTTCATGATAGGAAAGACATACTTATCCATAGCACTGGCGCCCTTTAGTGGTCAAATCTGGTAATGTATGATGAAGTTTAATTTTGCTATTTTTGTGACTCAGTACATATAATCTGGGAGAATTTGTTCCCTCCCCCCCAGTTGCTATACCCTGGGTATAGCTTGCAGTTTTATTGACGCACACAAGCCCCTTCACCACAACGAGGTAGCGATCCAGAAAGGGATAAAATAGCATTATATATATACTAGCGACTTGCCCGTCAAAAATGACGGGGCAATAAAATTGTAAGGCAGGTAATGCTGTTTGCCACAGAAAGTACCGTAAGTGTTTTGGTCGTGTGAGTACCTTCGGTGCTCATTGCGAGCCTCTCGGTTGGTGTATTTTTTATCAGAGCCGCTTTCGCGCTCATTGTAAGGTCAACGCAGATCTCCTTTTGGCGCTCATTGCGAGCCTCTCCCCTGATGTTCTTTGTGTCCTCTGAGCACCATTGACGCTCCTTGTGAGGTGCGCGGTGAAGGCCTTTGTTGTTTATTGCGATCTTGTGTTGTGTTTTTTTTTCTGTATATGTATTTTTTAATGATAATTAATTAATAATTAAAATTATAAATTAATATACTTTACATAATTGTAATTAATATATGCAGCAAGCAATGTGCTGAAGAGCTAACAATCTGTTACAATGTAGATTTGCACTGTTGTTAAGCTGAGGTGTAAGTGTGAGCAATGTGTGCAGTGTGTAGTGTTAATAGGCTGTGTTCGCGAGGGGAAGCCGTTTGTTTAGCTGTGTAATTCCGCATTTTGTAAGTTACTCTTGTAAAATGGTGGCGATTGTGTATGTGGTACGTGGGTGTGGATGATTTTGCATCCTTGCTAATAGTGTATTTTGTACCTTGTACGGGTTTGTGTAAAAGTCGTATGTGCCTGGTGGTGTTTTGCTGGTTTAGGGGTCGTGTAGCCTCGTTTTCGTTTGTTTCGTCTGCCATTTTTTCTCTTGCTTAGGGAATGTTCGAGTGGCTAAACTCTGTAAATTGGACTTAAATTTGCGTGTAACCTGACTCCCAGATGTCCCGGCTGTCCCCCCTTGCTGTGTGTAATGTTTTTGTTTTTTTATTTGTTTTTGTATTTTGTGTTTTTTCCTGTTTTTCGCTCAATGCACGGGTCGGACGTTAAGTTCGTATTTTTGCGACCTCGTAATTTTGTATTTTTGAACCTCGTACTTCTTTGGCAAAAGTCGTACGTGCATGGCTGTTATTTGCGGGTTCTGGGTCATGTAGCCTTGTTTTCATTTTTTTCGGCCGCCATGTTTTTTGTCTCTTAGCCAATTTTCAAGTTCCAAAACTCCTTAAATTCGACTTTAATTGGGGGTCAACCTCACTGGAAGATGTCGTGGCTGTCCCCCCATGCTGTGTGCTTATTTATTTATTTTGCAGGCCCTTAATTAATCTAAACGATATCTCCATGTAATATTATGTTGTAAAAAAAATACTATTCTTGGTACATGCATACAACCTCCTTGACTTGCTTGTTCCTCCAACTGATGAGAGACCAAAGGGTGGGAAACCCCCTCCTAATATCACTTACTAACTCCTCCTCAAACTGACTAATGTCTACCCAGCACTACGCCCGGTCAAAAATCACGGCTCCCATGCTGTTTCTAGGAACTGCCTTTCGATTCAGGAAGCAGTTAGGCACCAACTGTGCTACTCCAGTCTCTGCAAAAACCTTATAGTAATGCTCAATATGCAAATTTCCTCCATAAGGAGACAGAGCTGCTGCACGTGCAATGTGCTGGGGAACACTAGACACTTTAATCCAGGGGTGTCCAAACTCGGTCCTGGAGGGCTGCACCTAGGCCTGGATTTGAATATATCCTTTCTGTGCACGGGTGAGTCAATCCTTGCGACTGAAGAAGTGATTAACTCACCTGACAGCAGGGTTATCATCAAATCCAGGCATGTGTGTGGCCCTCCAGGACCGACTTTGGACACCCCTGCTTTAATCCCAAAGTTATGTTATATCAAAGTCTGTCATTCCCTCTCCCCCTGCTTCCATATGCTATTATTTCTACTGCTTCCACTCTGCTGTTATTTACCTCTGTCTCCCGCATTTTAGTTATCAATGATGCTTCTGGGCCTCCATTTATGGACCTCTACTTTAAAGAGCAGTTGTATAGGTGCAGTTTTTATAGCTTTTAAGTAGTACAGGTCAGTATAACAATGCATCTGCTTATTACGATTTAAACAAATTTGGTGTTTGGTGAAACAAATGAAATTAAATGTTTTTTCCAACATCACAAGCTGGTCCTCCTTCCAATCTTTCTCAGACTGTGGCACAGCCTGGAGATGATGTCTTGGTATCTGCCTATTTACTGTACAGTTTTACTGGTAGAGCCAGAGGAGTTGTCCTGGAACTCCTGCTACACCCGGAGTGCCTGCCTACAAATCAGGGTAAACAGTAGGTTTCACTGTAAGTTTTTGTTTTTACCAAACAAAACCACCACTTGGTATGTGCTCAGTCCAGACTATAAGGTGTGTACTGTGTGTTTGCACAGTACGTGCAGTGTAAATTCAGCTGTCTGGTCTCGGTTACTTAAAGGCAGGTGTATTGCCTAAAGCGACACACAGAATAACGTTAAAGAATATTATACTATGATGTTTCCTTCTCCACCCAAATTCAGACAATATATTATCAACATACACTTCTGAAGATGTACTGATTTTATGACCCATCAAAATGAAAAAATTTAACATTTTTGTGAAGTGCTTGATAAACTAATAACATTTGCAGCTGTGTAAGCCATAGCTGTAATAATTTTTTTTTTAGGGAAAAACAGCATTTTTGAAGACTTTGTTTATGAATATATGAATCAATTTTGTTTCTTTCCTCAGCGTTCGAGGAGGGTGTGTTTATGTATATATCAGTGGAAGGAGGAATGGGGAGGAGGGAACAGGGAGAGGTCAATGGTCTTAGTCAGATAATTGGATCAGACTGCCATTAACACCACACCCCTTCCCCCTTACAGGCCCAGAACAACAAATAAATGCAACTCTCAGGAAATGTAAACACCCCTTTCAGATATACTATGCGCACTATCAGTAAGGATTTTTAAAAACTGTAATTCATTACGTAACTCTGAAATAGATATTGTGAGATTCTGAGCCCTGCCCTTCCCTCCAACATGAATGGCAGGCAATACTGTATGATAAAATGTTGTTTAATGCTAGAGACCTTGGACATGAATAGTATGCATAGAATATTGAATCATAATGTTGTTGCTTAGAGTATTTTAATTTATTATATTTTGTGAATTCATTCAAATATTATTATCCTTCTAATAAAAATGTATATCTTTAATTTGTTTTTACTATGATAATGTGTGCTTTCTACTTTTTTTTTTTTTACTATTTTCCTTTAAACCTGGTGGCTCTGCCTCGTACAAATACTAGCATGATGGTACTTTTTTTCCTATATTTTTTTTCTCTGCATTGTTTTTTTCTCCGATTGTAGTCATGAAATTAAAAGATGTTTGCTTCTGGGGAGGAAAGCTATGGCAAGCTTGGACAAGCTAGTAAAACATAGAGGTAATGCTATCAACATAGTTAGATCTATGGTATTCCCAGTAGTAAAATACGGATGTGAGAGCTGGACCATGAAGAAGTCTGAGAACCATAGAATTGATGCCTTTGAATTGTGGTGTTGGCGAAAAATACTTAGAGTCCCTTGGACTGCAAGAAGATCCAATAAATCAATACTACAGGAAATCAAGACAAACTGTTTACTAGAAGCTATGATCATGAGGCTAAAGTTCAAAAATTTTGGTCATATCAGGAGACGACATGATTCCCTAGAGAAGACTCTGATGCTGGGAAAGATTGAAGGCACAAGAAGAAGGGGACGACAAAGATGAAGATGGATATATGAGGTCACTGAAGCAATGAACATGAACTTGATGGAGGTCAGAGGGGCAGTGACTGACAGATGTACCTGGCACGCGGCGGTCCATAGGGTCATGGAGAGTCAGACGCGACTGAACTGCTAAACAACAACAACAATTTTAAATATCTAATCTTGATAATAATATGCATGGTTTTTAGAAAGCAGGCTTCAAATTTCTCATTTGAATCAAACTGCGACTCTCTCAGGAGAGTGTGACCTTGTAAACTATTGAACTATTCATTATTGTGAATCAGGGCACTGTTAGCTTAGATGCCACATCCCCCTTCCACCTCAGGAAGTTTATCACTGGAAATCAAAATTGTAGATTTCATAGCAACAGATTTACATATGATTGTATTATTTTTTACATTCTAAAACATTCTGCCTATTTTCAAATGTAGTTATCTTTAAATATTTAACTAAAATATTGGAGGCACAGGTCAAAAATATTAGAGATATGACAGCTTAGTAAATCTGGCTTCATATAGAAATATACAAATTGGAAAAACTCTCCAAGACCTTTCACCTTTTTGACTAGTTCTACATTCCATTGTCCAGAAATTATTTTTCTGTAGTGAAAACATTGCTTAAGAATGAGATGCACAGTGGTGTACTGCCTCCTTTCACACGCCCCGAACACTCCCTATACTCATTACAGGAGTGTTGAACTTTCTGTTTTAAAACAATATGAAAATAGTTTGTATCCTACTTGTCTAGCCCAGAACAGTCACAGAAATGTAGATATCTACTGTATTATTGCTCAAACCAACCAGTCCCATTATAAGTATAGTACCCTTTTGTTGAAGCATAATTGACAAATAATTTAGATCTTAAAATATACTGTGCTTTGGTAAAAGGCTGTGCCCAGGAGAGACATAAATCATACAGTATACACGTATTCCTATCCATATTAGAAAAGTTGCTTATTTACATGAAAAATGAATGATTCGGTGGTTAGAAAACTAATTCGGAAGCAACTTAGAGTTTGATTACTTAGCTCCCGTAGGAACTCCTGGAAGGCTGACTCTACAGGAACCTTTACAAGCAGGTTTGTGGAGCTAAAGAACTCATAAAAGTTACTGATGGCATCCAAGAGTTATAACCTATAACTCTCTAGCACTGATGTGTGCTTTCAATCATCCTTATGTATACGTGCACAAGACTAAGGGCCTCATTCAGATGCGATTTGGCCAATTGAATAAGGCTCTATGTCAGCACAAAGCATGTTTTTTTTAACAGACATTTTTAACTTTTGGATAGATCTTCACTAACTAAAAACTTCTGTGAAAAAAATATGCTATGTGCTTATATCGAGCCCTAATCAATTTTCCAAATCGCAATTGAATGAGGCCCTGAGTCTTCATAGCAACACTAACTTACATGAATACACTACACTAGCCCTAATATCCTCCCACCCATATCTATCCATCTATATATCTATATAAACCCCCTTTCATGCTAGGAAAGATGTTAAATATAAATACTAATAATTTGGGGAGGTTTTTTTATGACTATACCCAGTTACCATCTATATGACTGGGTGGGACCTCCTCACCACCGGGGGAGGGGGGGGGGGGCATGAGGCTCCTTCTTCCCCTCACCCCAAAGCAGGCAAATTAAACTCTCACTACCCTCCTACATAACCCACCGTACCTACAGTAAATGGATTTTAAGATCCCCATGGGTGTCCTAATGGACCCCAAAGTTCTAATTTAGTATCGGGGTCCCTACTGAGCATATTGTAATGAGGTCTCTTACTTGTACATGAACAGATATTGGTAATGGATTAGCTGGCGCTGTGGGTGGCTGAGGTTACATATGGGGTTTATACTCACTGCCAACACCCAAAGGGCTTTACACCAACATAGATTATTATGGTCAGCACATAATAGCTACATTAGGGCTAATGTAAAATTTTTGCTCACAAGATTTCCTACAGAAACATTCTAAGTATAGCTACAGACACAAAGAGCCTCATTCAGTTGCTGCGATTTTGAGCTCCGGGCTTGCAAATGGAGGTCGCAAGCTACTTTGCTAGTCAATTGACTTCCGTTTGTGTGCTCTGATCGAGTTACTTGCAACAAGCTGCGATCCATTGCGATTCTGAAAATCGCAAGTTACTTCCCTCAAAGCATTTGATCTTTCACGGCCACAAGAGTTGCGCTGCTAAAATCACAAATCGCTATTCTCTAATTCTCCCTCGCGAAACACCCCATCAAACCCGCAAATGGCAAAAATCGAACCTCAGGTTACTGGGACCAAAGAGGTCTCGCAAAGTGCTTACTTACAAATCGGAGCACTTTAAAATCAAATATAAAATCAATCCAGCACTGTAAATTGATTTTCATACTTTATTTCATGTTTCTTTTCCATCCAAATTGCTACAAGCTTCAACCTCCAAGCCCGTAGGATTTCGAGAAAAAAATGGAGGTTGGATTCCAAAGTCCTACGGGCTTGAATAACGAGTTACAGGCTTGGAGGTCATTCAAGCTCGTAGGACTTTGGACTGAAATTAAACATGAAATAAAGTATTATATTTTGGCGATGTGCGAGCTTGAGAAAGTTGTGCTTTTAATTCTAATGTGACCCATAGTGTTCCCAAGCATTTACAGTGCTGTATTAAATTTATATTTGCATTTAAAGTGCTCTGATCTTACGGGCTTGAACCACGAGTTACGGGCTTGCATCTGCGATCATGTTCAAGCCCACGAATCACACTGCCAAGAGCATGGTTTCCGATTCTCGCGACCAGCGCCTAACTTTCAATTGAATAGCAGAATAAAAGTAGACCTACTGGAGCCCGCAAAAAAATTGGTTATCTGCGATGGAATTATGGCCCCAAATTGAATGAGGCTCAAAGCATTTAATGGGATATTAAGGAGGTTTCCTAGGCTGCATTTTCTTTCTCCTTGTGAAGCTTAGTGAATGTGTCTCAATGTGTTTGCCACACCTCTACCCTCGCCTGTTTAAGAATTCTGGAAGTTTTACAGAAGATCGGAAGTTCTTCATGGACATAGCAATTTTTGCCATAGGAAATCGCCATTACAGCCTTTACCAAAGACTTCATAAACCTTGTAGATTTAAACTAGCGAAATAATTAGTGGTAATATTGTCAAGTAAATAAATTAGAGGTGTTCAGAGATGAGTCTATTTTTTCTGTATAATATTTTAAATAACATCTTGATATGTAACAAAATGTTCTTAGAAAGCAAAAATGAACGCAGCCTTTATATATTCTTATATGCAACTATTCTTTAGTTTAAGAATCCATATTCTCTGAGTAGATAATGCCGCTGTTCATAAGGGTGTGTCTTTCTAAACTAATAAGATTGCCATTAGGCCTAATGGGGGCACTAGCAGTTATAGATGTCATATCCCCAGTGTGGAAAATTCCGTACCTGATGAACTTATCCTGCTGAAACCAAAATTGCAGATATCATAACTGCAGAATTGTATATAAAATGTGGTAAAATAAGAGACTGTGTTTTTTTATTCTAATCACATATTCTCTGTTTTTTTTCAAAATAGTATATAGGTAATTTAACAGTTACTGAAGGAGAAATTGTCCCTTTTTTAAAATGTGCCTCTTAATGTGGATTGTTAGTCCAATACAAAATGTATTACTTTATACTGTTATACTTTTTTTTTTTCTGCATTACTAAATGCAATATAGATAGCACACGACACTGAGGAATTGGAGGGAAGGGAAACAGATATGGAAGAAGAATAAAAAAAATATTTGATCTCTACACCAGTAGTCGTCAACCTTTTAATACCTACCGCCCACTTTTAAAGGTAAAATTTCCTTACAGCCCTAATTTCTGTTTACATAAATGATATGACCCTAGCTATGTATCACCCTGTACTCTTACTAGATAGTGATCCGGTCCTGACTGCTGTCCCTAGCTATGTATCGCCCTGTACTCTTACTAGATAGTGATCCGGTCCTGACTGCTGTCCCTAGCTATGTATCGCCCTGTACTCTTACTAGATAGTGATCCGGTCCTGACTGCTGTCCCTAGCTATGTATCGCCCTGTACTCTTACTAGATAGTGATCCGGTCCTGACTGCTGTCCCTAGCTATGTATCTCCCTGTACTCTTACTAGATAGTGATCCGGTCCTGACTGCTGTCCCTAGCTATGTATCGCCCTGTACTCTTACTAGATAGTGATCCGGTCCTGACTGCTGTCCCTAGCTATGTATCGCCCTGTACTCTTACTAGATAGTGATCCGGTCCTGACTGCTGTCCCTAGCTATGTATCTCCCTGTACTCTTACTAGATAGTGATCCGGTCCTGACTGCTGTCCCTAGCTATGTATCGCCCTGTACTCTTACTAGATAGTGATCCGGTCCTGACTGCTGTCCCTAGCTATGTATCGCCCTGTACTCTTACTAGATAGTGATCCGGTCCTGACTGCTGTCCCTAGCTATGTATCTCCCTGTACTCTTACTAGATAGTGATCCGGTCCTGACTGCTGTCCCTAGCTATGTATCGCCCTGTACTCTTACTAGATAGTGATCCGGTCCTGACTGCTGTCCCTAGCTATGTATCGCCATGTACTCTTACTAGATAGTGATCCGGTCCTGACTGCTTTCCTTAGCTATGTATCGCCCTGTACTCTTACTAGATAGTGATCTGGTCCTGACTGCTGTCCCTAGGCTCTCCAACCAGCCAAGTGTAGTGCTGCGGGTCTCTGGTGTGTGACGTCACTCCGTAGAGTCGCCACCTAGCAATTACCCCTCTGCCCACCATGAAAGCTTGAATCGCCCACTAGTGGGACCAGGTTGACTACACCTGCTCTATGATTAGACTGAAAGGTCTTTGATTATGCTAGATACAACGTATTCTTCTAAAGAAAAATGACTTATTTTTAAACAAGTGTCTAGTCATGAAACAAAACTCAAAAAATATTCTAGCACTCATTGGAGAGATAATATTATAAAATAGCAAACTTATTTATTTACATAAAAATTCTAAAGTAAAAACCACTTGAAAAAATAACATGTGGTAGAATTGAGTCTAATTTTGTGACGCTTAGATGTTTCCATGCTGATTGGCTGAAAGTGACAAACCCCCAAAGTCATTATATATTTGTCGCACTATGACATTTGGATATAAAAACATATCATTTCCATAGTAGTTTAATTGTTTATTTCAACTGGCTCTCATTTAAAGGAGATTCAGCACGGCTAGCAGATATAAATGCATGCAGCTTCCAAAAACATATAGTATATCAGTAAAAATGCTCAATTCCAAAAAGTATATTTATACCAAACACATAAATAAATCAAACTTCTCAAAAAGTAACATATTGTACATTTTATTGTTGGTTAAGAATGTGCAGTGACCGATTGTAATCAGTATGTTCCCAGTATTCAACCTGCTGATGACCTGATCTGCTGTAGGTTAATGCACATGTTCAGTCTGCACAGCAAAATCACAGGATGCAGAGCCATCTACTACCAGTCTCTTCTACAAATCTGGTATAGTCTTGGTGTGTGACAGTGCCAGGTGTGAATGCAAAAATACCATTGGATGAAGGGACACATTTTCGAAACAAATTTTATCAAAGGAAAAGACACATAGCTGTTGATGAACTGAAAAAGTAGGTATTGCTTATTACACAGTCCTGTAGAGTGTATGCAAAATTATTTATCTTCATATCTTTTTGTTGGCTGTCTAATTGATGTCTCCACAGAACTACAGACTCACTTACTCTGAAGCTTGATGATTAAGATCTGTTGTGTGCTTTTCAATCTGTATCTGAATGTTATACATAATATGTAATAAATATATTTAGAATTAATATTTTATGTTACTGGGGGCAAAATCCCCCTGAACTGGTCCTTCTGTAGATAAACACTGGAGCAGTTGATGGATCCTGCCAGAAAGCTTCATTTTAGTGTATATTTGGCCCTGTTTTTTTCCTGATCAGAGACCCTCTGGCATCAAAATAGTTTACCAATTTTTAAGGTTTTTGACAGCTTTTAATGCTATTCCATTACAAGGTGTCCATTATATGTAATAACCCTGCTATGTAAGTGTTTCTTATCATGTAGTGTAGAAAGGAAACATTTGAGGAAGAGTAGTCTCACAGAGTTGTCTAAGAATGAAAAGTGGAAGAAT
Organism: Discoglossus pictus; assembly: GCA_027410445.1. Lineage (NCBI taxonomy): Eukaryota > Metazoa > Chordata > Amphibia > Anura > Alytidae > Discoglossus > Discoglossus pictus. The sequence continues at coordinate 187,004,487 of CM050167.1, read as the reverse complement.
CAGGTAAAAGTTATACTTTGCAGAAAGAGAAGCATGACCATGTTGGCTAAAAACTGAAAAAAAAAGAATTGATTTATACTTACTTGGATACCTGAAGTAAAAGTCATTCTCAATTGCACTTGTAATGTTTTGCTCCTTCAAATGTTCAGCAAAGTGGGGATCAGCATCAGTGTTATATCGTACGAAGACCCCAAACAGGATTATCATGGCAATTTCCCATATGAAGCAATTTATTGGTAGTCTCCATCGCAAATAGGTATTCTTTAACATATTGGTTACTCAGTTATTATTTCTTTTAAAATAGTCACTTCTATGAGGCAGTCAATATCCCTGCTTCAAGTATCTATTGAAGCAAAATTTCCCCAAACTCTCAGTGAAAAGGTGCTTTCATTCTATATATCTGAATTTTAGGGGTGTGACTTCTTCAGTTTTTCTATAATCCAGAAGCTACACACCTCTCTTAAGAAGAGGGAGGAGGTGTAAAGATGTGTAACAGTGCATGTGGCAGGTCTGAGCTCACCTTGAGCAAAGAGCAGCAGGACCACAGCTGTCTAAAGTGACTTATGTGGGTGTACAATGTAATTTAGAGGCTTATAAATATAAGACATGTAATTACACTGAAGTAAAATCATATATTAATGACAAATTGAAGATTTATAGTTTGTGTACCTGTTTTAACTAGAACAAACCTTCACTTTGTGGATTCTTAATTGTAGCACAAAAACTTTTTTTTCAATCTTTAGAATTGTGACACAGATATATATATATATATATATATATATATATATATATATATTTCTTTGTAAGTTAACAGTAGATTACATTTGTTGTTCATGTGCCTTATCTAAATTGTACTTAAATGACAACTAAAATTCCATATTTACATTATGCTTGTTTGAAAAAAATAAAACTGATAATGAGCAAAATTTTTACTTATTAAATAATGTACACAGATACAAACACAACTAGGCTCCTCTATTAAAGCCTCATCTATCCATTCTTAATTTGAGTTTGGATGGTACACGATTGGGAGAATGTGAGGAAGAATTACTTTACAGAAAGAGTAGTAGGTAGGTGGAAGAGCCTTTCAGAGGATAAGGTAAGGAAACTGAAGCATGCTAGCAGTATATATATATATATATATATATATATATATATATATATATATATATATATATATACATACATATAAACAAATAATACACGTGTAAGCCCATCTGCCCATCTGCAAGTCTAAAAATCAATTTAACAACTTAGCCATAAAGCTTGAAACAGTACTGTATGTGAGTGGGTTTATGATTTGTGCAAAATCCTTTGCTTTGCTATAAAGCTGTGGTACAGCGGATATATGCATTTAAATGAGCTATGTATAAAATAGCATTTTGAATTTAAGAGCAAGAATGCATTATTTACTCATTTGTATGTCCCCGCCCAGTGGCTCAGAATGCAGTACAATAACTGTATTTCTGGGAATCCTGAGTGGGTAATAAGTTGTTAAATTGCAGATGGGCTTACAGATGTATTATGTGTTTCTGTACTCTGTACAGTGTAGGGCTTCTCTTGCTCTTGTTGCTCACCATACACTAAATGGTTGTCATGTATGTATATATATATATATATATATATATATATATATATATATATATACATACATATACATATACATATACAGTGCCTTGCAAAAGTATTCACCCCCTTGGGAATTAACATGGATTGTTTGAGGATTTGCATAATTTAATTTACAGAACATGCCCACAACTTTGAAGATGTTTTTTTATTTTTTTATTTTAAAGCAAACAACAAATAGGCCAAAATAACAGAAAAGTCAATGTGCATAACTATTCACCCCCCTAAAGTCAATACTTTGTAGAGCCACCTTTTGCGGCAATCACAGCTCCAGGTGGCTTTGGATAAGTTTCTATGAGCTTGCCACATCTTACCACTGGGATTTTTGCCCATTCTTTCTTGCCACACTGCTCCAGTTCCTGCAAGTTGGATGGTTTGCGCTTGTGAACAGCAATCTTTAAGTCTGACCACAGATTTTCTATTGGATTGGGGTCTGGGCTTTGACTAGGCCATTCCAACACATTTATGTGTTTCCCCTTAAACCACTCAAGTGTTGCAGCAGTGTGTTTGTTGTCATTGTCCTGCTGGAAGGTGAACCTCCGTCCTAGCCTCAAATCACGCACAGAGTGGTACAGGTTTTGCTCAAGAATATCCTTGTTTTTAGCACCATCCATCTTTCCCTCAACTCTGACCAGTTTCCCAGTCCTGGTTGCTGATGGTGTTCTTTGGGTGATGTGATGTGATGTGTTGGGTTTGCTCCAGACATAGCGTTTTCTTTGATGGCTGAAAAGTTCAATTTTAGACTCGCCAGACCAGAGCACCTTCCTTTTGGGAGTCTCCCACATGCCTTTTCACAAACTCAAAAAGTGCCATTTTGCTTTTTGTTGAAAGTAATGGCTTTCTTCTGGCCACTTTGCCATAAAGCACAACTCTATGGAGCGTATAGCTTATTGTCGTCCTTTGTACAGATGCTCCAGTCTCTGCTGTGGAACTCTGCAGCTCCTCCAGGGTTATCTTAGGTCTCTGTGCTGCCTCTCTGATTAATGCCCTCCTTGCCCGGTCCGTGAGTTTTGCTGGGCGGCCGTCTCTTGGCAGGTTTGCTGTTGTGCCATGTTCTTTCCATTTGATTATGATAGATTTGATGGTGCTCCTGGAAATCATCAGAGATTTGGATATTTTTTTATAAATTAACGCTGAATTGTACATTGTCCCTTACTTATTTGGAGAGTTCCTTGGTTTTCATGGCAGTGTTTGGTAAGTGGTGCCTCTTGCTTAGGTGTTGCAGCGTCTGGGGCCTTTCAAATATGGTGTGTATATGTAATGACAGATCATGTGACACTTAGATTGCACACAGGTGGACATCATTTCACTAATTATGTGACTTCTGAAGGTAATTGGTTGCAAGAGAACTTTGTAATGGCTTCATAACCAAGGGGATGAATACATACGCACATGCCAATTTTCTGTTTTCTATTTCTGTATATATTCTTCTTATTTCACTTCACCAACTAACACTATTGTGTTCTGATCCATTGCATGAAATTCAGATTAACAAAACATTGAACTTAAGGCTGTAATGTAACAAAATAGGTAAAAAGTCAAGAGGGGTCAATACTTTTGCAAGGCACTGTATATATATTTAATAGAATTTATGGTGGGCAAAAGAGTGATAGAAGCCCTCCACCATACAGTAGTCCAGTAAATAAATAGTACATTTGTGTTCACATTTGAACGTCTAAAACAAGTTAAAAAACATGTTTCCTACTCAGAATTCCAAGAAATACAGTTATTACACCGCATTCTGTGAACCAGGGCAGGGACATGCAAATTAAATGATTGTTGTGATGAACTACCTCCTCAAAAAAATCTACTACAAAAGTTAGGAACCAGCCCTATGCTGATGAGAGGCGGTAACCTGTACGTGGGTGGGATTCCTAACTTGTATATAATCTGTCCTTAGCTACGTTCAAAGCTTTATAATACAGCAAACATATCCTTAAAGGAAGCCATGTTTAAAAAGGATTACAAGATTTGCATGTCCCTGCAAAGGTCCTCAAAATGCAGTGTACTAACTGCATTTCTCGGTATTCTGGGCAGGAAACAAGTTTTTTTCAACTTGTTTTAGACTTTCAAATGTGAACAAAAATGTAATATATATATATATATATATATATATATATATCACATATATAATTGTAATTGCGAGTTTGTCTGTAACGCTATGTTAAAAGCTACGGGCTTGCGCATGCCTTTGTCGCTCATTGCAAGGCCCGAAAGTTACTGGTTTGCCGAGGTCTGCAATGAGCACCAAAGGTGCTCATTGCAGTGCTCGCGATGAGCGCGGAAGGCGCTCATAGTGAGACCTTTAAAGTAGAGGAGGGGGAAACAATGAAGGTGCTCATCGCGAGGCCTGCAAGTTAGAGGGGGAGAGAGGCTTGCAATGAGCGACAAAGGCGCTCATCACAAGGGTTGCAGGATTGCAGGAGAGGCTCTGAGCGGCTTCCGAGTTACAGACTTTAAAAGAAATACGACGCCATTTATTTTTCAAGCTTGTAACTGTTCTGAGGCCGCCAAAAGACACCAGTTGAATAGAAAATTAGCTACCTGAGGCAGGGAGTCCATAAGTGAGGTTGAAAGCCAATTTGCTATTTAATTGGAGTCTTTCAGCCTCCCAATGTCTGCTGAGTTATGGCCTAGAAAAAAAATGGCGGAGTTAAAACCGTAAAAAAAGGTTTAAGCCTGCAAGGCTTGGAGCAATAGCGATTTATGATTCAAGCCATGCGGGTTTGAGAAAAAAATTACAGGTTTAACCGCCGCCAAGCCCGCACATTTTTACAAAGCTGTGAGAGGGGGCTACAGACAGGGGAGGGAGAGGGTGGAAAAGAGACACAGGGGAGGGAGAGAGGGAGAAGAGACAAAGGTGAGGGTGAAGGGGGGAAAGAGACAAATGGGAGGGAGAGAGGGGAAAGAGACAAAAGGGAGGGAGAGATAGGGGAACAGACAGGGGAGGGAGATACGGGGAAAAAAAACAAAGAGCGGGGAGAGGGGGCAAAGAGACATGGGAGGGAGTTGGGGGAAAGAAACACAGGGGAGTTACGGGCTTGCGCAAAGCCGCTCATTGCGAGGCTCGCAATGAGCTCCAAAGGCGCTCATTGCGAGGCCTGCAAGTTGTGGGTTTGCCCAGCCCTGCAATGAGCTTCGGAAGGCCCGAGATTTCCAATGAACGCTCATTGCGAGGCCTGCGATGAGCACCGAAGGCGCTCATCGCTAGGCACCCAAGTTACAGGGGACAGAGCCACGCATTGTGTGGCAAACAGCATTGCCAGGCTTCAAATTTTATTGTCGTCACTTTTGACAGGCAAGTCGCTAGTCACATATATAGCTGTGAGCGTACGAGTTGCTGCTAATGCTTGCGGGCTCGCATAGCGAGCCCGCAGCCCTCCCAAATCTTGCGAGGGTCGCAGTTGCTGGCAAGGAGCGGCCCGCGGTGCTCCTTGCCAGCAACTGCGACCCTCGCAAACTTTACGTTGTAACGCAAAAAACACCACACAGCAACTGCGACCCTCGCAAACTTTACGTCGCAACGCAAACAACATATGAGACACGTTACCACACATTATGACCTCGCAAAAATCGTCCGCAACCCGCGAACATGAAAAAATTAAAAACACAATAAATACACACAGTACATACATAAAAAGCTTACCTACAGCAAGAGGGAGCATCCAGGACCTCAAAAAAGCAACTTACACCTTGATTTCACTCAAAATAAAAGAGTTTAGACACTAAAAAATTCTCTAAGCGAGAGAAAAAATGGCCGCCGAACAAAACGAAAACAAGGCTACAGCACTCTAAACACGCAAAACACCACAAGAAACTCGCAAAACACCACAAAAGACTTACGGATATTCCGCTAAGACGCATACCACACATTACCCGCCATTTTACGACAATGCAGAAGTACACAACTACGCTAACGGTTTTGTCTCGCGCACGCACAGTATTACACTGCACACATTCACCACGCTTACACAGCAGCTCCACACCACTAATGCTGCAGCAACATCAAAACACATTGCAGCTCTTCAACACAATGCTTCAAAATAGGTAAAGTATATTCATTTATTAATGTATTATATATTTCATTATTATACACCAAACAGCATTAGCTACCTTACAATTTTATTGCCGTCATTTTTTGACGGGCAAATCTCTAGTATATATAAAGGCAATACTAGAATGTATTAAGCTTACATTTATTTAAATAGAATGGATAGACTAGATAAGCATATGCATACTTATATGCAGCCAAATCTACATTCCTATGTTTGTGTTAAATTCCAGTGCCCTTTCTGCTTTACAAGAGAGATAAAGAAAGTATCTTTGTTATAAATGTGCACTGGGAAATATGCACTGTTCGCTCTTCATTTGCCCTAAGTGAGTTGGTTTCAGTGTATTGAATCAAGGTTACCTCAAGACACATAATCTCACAGATAAAATATAAATTGCTTAAAATGTTAATCCTCATCATAAAGCTTAGCCTGGCTCACTGTTTAGCAGTACATTGAAGAGGGTCATTACTGGTTTACATATAGACACACCAACAGTACAACATGCCCCAGAAAAGAAAAACAAGAGTAGGTCAGTGGTGGGATACTCAGTCTTATGTGGGCTGCCATGAATTTAAATATCCCTATGGGTAAACTCAGGTTGATCCATCAAAATGAATGAAACTGAGGAACTTACATTTGTTTAATCCGAGAAATCCTGAATACACAAGCTATAAAATATAGAAATGCTGGATTGCATGGTATTGAGCTGCTCACAACAGGATTTGATAGCAAATCAATGGTGAGAATGACCTTCTTCATGGTAGACAGAATGTTTTATCCCTTTGCCATCACTGTGAGATTTAGTGAATCTAGCTTAAAGTATATAGTTACATACCTCAGAGTATTTAAAACGACCATGAAGGACACATTTTCTTGAAAATGTACGTGCTATTAGTAGTATTACTGCCATGCTGTAGAACTGACTCTTAATACATCTTTGACTTTGAGGGAAAACATCAGAAGGGATCAGGCAAAATGAGACATGATAAAGACTGGTTAACAGAGGACTTGCTCTAACATTTATGATTTTTTCTTTAAAAGAGGGTTATTTGGGAGCATATGAGAGGCAGATAGATTTCCCCTAAAAAGAGGGACGGTTGTAAGGTATGAAGTTATTACAGTTTCTTAAAATGGATTCCTTCTACGTTAAAGAGAGAAAAGAGAGACAAATCGCCACATTAAATTCGGGCTAAGTGTTAAAACGTAGCCCATAACGCAGATTTTAGGTCATTTTGCTATTAAATTAGCCCCGTAACGCAGGCCACAGACGACTTGCACTCAGCAAGGCCGAGAAAAGCCTATTTGTTGCGCAATGTTGAACTTGTCGCCCGTTAATCCTTTGATCTGTCAAGCCCGTAACCGCTACTTGTTCAATTTAGCTATCAAATTGCAACAAAGTCACTTGCGAGCAAGCCTGTAACACACAAATGGAGCCCAAAGCCCAACGTGTGCATGACAGGGCCCGCAAGGGGGGTAAAGTCCAATACGTAGCACTGGTAATAAAAAAATATTTGATGTATATTTTTTATGTTATATCGATCCTGGCAATCAATGTGTTAATACATATACTGTAACTCGCATGTGATAGAATATCATATTTGCGGCTTTATTAATATTGCATCGTGACTGGAATGTGGGTTCGCTCGTAGATCGTCATTGAACCTCGTAAGACTTTGAAATCCATCCTCTATTTTCTTGTGACACAATGCTGACGATCTCTGTTTCCATTGGCTCCATCTAAACCTGTAACTAGGGCTTGCTTAATTGATTACTTTCTAGCCACAGCCCTTCTAATTTAATAGCACCGTAACTCGCAGCCATTACGAGCTTCACTTTGGAGTTACTGGCTTGAAATTTAATGTGGCTCATAGTTACCAGTGAGTGACTGAAAAATTGTGCGAGAATCAAAGATGAAAGTGTAGTAAGAAAGAGAGGAAGTCACAGGCTTACAGGGGACAAATGCAAGGGATACATACTTTCTGCTCAAAGGGTCTAACAGTATAGAACATACTTGTCAAATGTTATTCTTGGGAGCAAGTTTACATTTTCAGGATAACCCTGTATAATCAAAGGAAAGCTAAGTAAAGTCATCAAGACCCTGATTTATCCTCCTGTATTTAAACAAGATATCCTGAATATGTTGCCTGGATCTAGCCCTAAAGGAGTAACATTGGTCAAGTGATTTTTTCATAGCAAGTAGTTTTCCTATTAGTGATTTCTTTTCAACATCAGCTCTTTCAGCCCACCTCGTCTCTCCAGCTTAACTCTAGTATTTATATAAACCACCTAATATTTACATTCATGGTTCCGTATGATGCTCACACAGGATGGAATGGTTATTAAAGCATGATGCAATAAAAAGAAAAATATCTATACAGGTAGTGGAAAATGACAAAATAGTCCAAATTTTTTTTAAAGGTGACAAGTGACCATGATAAAAATAAACAATGATTATTGTATTTGAATACGTTTCTGAGGTTTATACGTTAGATTAAAGGGACTCTGTACTTCCAACTATCATATCATAAGAGATACAAGATAGAATGGTGGCTCAAAGTGCAAAACACAAGAACAAAAGTTTGTAAAGGGTGCTCCTAAAGGATTGTTATATACTATAAAATATTGAGATGAGGATAGAAAAAGTCCTTTTTATTAGGGCACACCAATTTCTCAATCTCACAAAGGAGAGTAAATTGAGTAAAACATAACTTAGACTGAAGTTTTTTTGATTCTTTTGTGAATCAATCAATAACATGATCAATTAGACGAGGATCAAGGATGCAGGTTAAAGGACATTGTATTCAACTTTGTAATATTTGTAGAAGTACTTGTCCAGTATTCTGACCTGGCTGGTTAGAACAGTTTTTCTTCAATCTTAGGTATTGGCCTATTAGTATCCCTGAAATTAGAGCCTTTGGATGGCTACTTTGATCATGTAATAAGTTTTTAGTTGCCTTGCATATAAATATGAAACATAAAGGTTTTCTAAATGCTATTTCTTTTGTAGCCATTGATAGTATTACACAAACTATCAGGAGGGGAGATCTAGACAATGAGGAAGCAAAATGGATATACATACTAAAAACTAAAAAAACCTTTGGGCCTATATGAAGGCTTTACATTCTCTCCGTTCATCTAAAGAAAAGTGAAGGAAGATATATAAATTGAGTTAATTTGACTTTAATAGGCCAAATTACCTCGAATAAAAAGGCATAACTTTAAAAGATTTCAGAAAATCTGATTCACTAATTAAGCCAACATATTGCACGTTATGTAATGGTAAAATAATCTCACAAGCAACAATGAATAATACATCACATATTATAATTGTCAAACTGTGATTTGTCGTCAAGCTTGCGAGCCGCGCAAAGCGAGGCGAGCCGTTGAGGCATAGAAGCCTTCCGAGCTCGCAGGACTTAGGCAATGAGCGCCGAAGGCGAGCATTTGAGGCATTGAAGCACGCAGGACTTAGGCTGAAATTAGCAATTAAGCAGCCGCACAGTTAGACATGCAAGCTCGGGGGGAAAAATACGCAGAAATCGAAAAACACGAAAAACAAGAAAAACAAGAAAAATTATAAAAAAAAATAAAAACACACTCACACACAGCACAGGGGGAGAGCCAGGAAGCCTAGGAGAGAGGTTGAAAGTGATTCTGAGCCTTATTTGACGTGTTTCGTCACTCGAAAAACGTCTAAGCAAGAAAAAAATGTTGGACGAAAATCTTTAAAAATGCTGAAACTGGATGAAAACGATGCTGAGCAAAGCCAGACATGACGGCAAAGACAGTAACACTTACACCAACAAAATCCGGCCTCGTAAAAATACGAATTTAACGGCCGAACCGCAGAAATCGAAAACTACGAAAAACAAGAAAAAATAATAAAAAAAACATAAAAACACATTCACACACAGCACAGGGGGAAAGCCAGGAAGCATGGGCGTGAGGTTGCAAGTGATTTTGAGCCTTATTTCAACTTATTTCGTCACTCGAAAATCGGCTAAGCAAGAAAATAAATGGCGGACGAATTATGTAAAAATTCCTGAAACTGGATGTAAATGAGGCTGAGCAAAGCCAGCCACGCGGGACTTAGAAAATACACGACGGCAAAGACACTAACACTTACACCAACAACGCCAGGCAGGCAGGACTTTGAAAATAAAACAAACGACAGTCAGCGCCCCCCCCATCCCCCCACACACAAACAGCAGACACACAGAAGAGAAACACACAGGGAAGGCACAGGGGGAGATGCACATGGAATTCCCAAGAACAAACTTGCAGATTGATGAACCCTGCAATGAGCGGCCTGTACAGTAGGTGATAGAAAAGGTTCGCCAATTCGCTAGTTTACTAATAATATCCAGAAAGTAATTTGAGGAATAAAAAGAGTGGTAACAATAAGAAATATTAATGCTTTATACTCTTGACACACTAACTAAAAGAATATGAAATAGAAAGGACAAAATATGTGGTTTTGTTAACTAGCCGTAATATGTCCACTTTGTACTATACTTTCCAATATAAGAGTTTTAATGTGAGGAGACATAACACATGGTACAAATTATAAATAATACTCGTTTGTGATACTATAAAGAAATAGTGAATTAATCTGGTATGATTCTACTTATAGTCAAATGGATTCAAATACATGTTTAAATTAATATCCTAATATACAGCCCCATTAAATTGGAGCTAAGATCAAACTCTTATCATGTTGTGACATAAGTAGTACTACGTTGCTTTTAAATTAACCTTTTTTACCCGACACGCAGCCGACTTGGGTTTGAAAATGCAGGCCGGCCAAAAAATGCCTAAGAGACAGGCAACATGTAATGTTGTAGCCTGAAACCCCATTGATCTGTCATTCACGTAGCCCTTACGATCCAATCTTTCTATTAAATTGCTAAGAAGTCACACGCGAGCTAGCACGTAACACACAAATGGAGGCCCGAAGCACCACGGGCTAGTAAAGCCCTTATGTGCTTGCTCGGAGCAGCACAAAAGACCCCCAATCCAGCCCCGAACATCCCTCCAGCCCCTAAACCTCCCCTCTTCTCCCTAAATCTAACCCCATGCAGCAGGGGTCCCGATCTGGATCCCTCCCCATATTAACCATTGCTGCAGGGGTCCCTATCGTGTGGCAGTTAAATAGTTAACCCCTGCTCCGGCACCTAAACTTAATCCCCTATGCTGGGGGTCCCCATCGGGACCCCAGCAGTGTCCCCATATTAACCCATGCATAGAGTGTCCCGATCTGGACCCCCGCTGCATTTAAAATGTTAAATTCCCTGCCGTGGGTCCTTAATGGGCCCGCGGCACACAACTAGTTAAGACCGACCGCGGGGGTACGGTAAGTACCGCCCACACCACCAGCTGCATATAAACATTTACATTTCTCGCTGCGGGTCCTGAAAGGACCTTAAAGGGCCTTAAAGGACCCACTCGAAAAAAATAATTAACCCCTGCCGCAGGGGTACTATAAGTACTTCCCCAGGCATATAAAATTACCCCATCACCCCCTCAGTCCCATAAGGGTCTATACAGACCCTTATGGGACACTGATTAACCCCATTATTCCCGTAAGAGTCTATACAGACCCTTATGAGACAACACTGAACCCCCATCAGTCCCATATGGGTTTATACAGACCCTTATGGGACACTGATAAACCCCCATCAGTCCCATATGGGTCTTTACAGACCCTTATTGAACACTACTTAACCTCCATCAGTCCCATAAGGGTCTATACAGACCCTTATGGTTAACTGATGAACTCCCTCAGTCCCATAAGGGTCTATACAGACCCTTAGGGGACACTAATTAAACCCAATCAGTCCCATAAGTGTCTAATTTAACCTCATCTAAGTAATTAACCCTTTTTAACCCATACCATACCTAATTAACCCTATAACTAACCATTTAACCCCATTTAGACCTTTTAACCCTGTCTAGTCCTATATAACCCCATCTAGTGATATTTAACCCTAACTGGGCCTATGTAACCCTATCTAGTGCTATTTAACCCCATCTAGTCCTATTTAACCCTAACTGGGCCTATATAACCCCAAATGTACCCAGTAAAATTAATCCCATAAACCCCCTCTTACCCTTTTAACCCATACACTACCCACCTAAAACCATGATAAAATCCCTATTACCCCCCTAATTACACAAAATAAAAAAACTAGAATTACAAAAAATAAAAATCCCACCTAATTACACACAAAAAAGAAAGGACATTATTGAAAATAATAAAAGGACATTACAGAAAATAAAAAAAGAACATTACCAAAAATAAAAACATATATTACAGAAAATAAAAAGCATAAATACATACAGTGCCTTGCAAAAGTATGCACCCCCTTGACTCTTTACCTATTTTGTTACATTACAGCCTTAAGTTCAATGTATTGTTAATATGAATTGTATGTGATGGATCAGAACACAATAGTCTAAGTTGGTGAAGTGAAATGAGAAATATATATACATAAAACTATTTTTTAGAAATAGAAAACAGAAAATTGGCATGTGCGTATGTATTCACCCCCTTTGTTATGAAGCCCATAAAAAGTTCTAGTGCAATTACCTTCAGAAGTCACATAATCAGGGAAATGATGTCTACCTGTGTGCAATCTAAGTGTCACATGATCTGTCATTACATATACACACCTTTTTTGAAAGGCCTTAGAGGCTGCAACAGCTAAGCAAGAGGCACCACTAACCAAACACTGCCGTGAAGTCCAAGGGACTCTCCAAACAAGTAAGGGACAATGTTGTTGAGAAGTACAAGTCAGAGTTAGGTTATAAAAAAATATCCAAATATTTGATGATCCCCAGGAGCACCATCAAATCTATCATAACCAAATGGAAAGAACGTGGCACAACCGCAAACCTGCCAAGAGACGGGCGCCCACCAAAACTCATGGTCCGGGCAAGGAGGACATTAATCAGAGAGGCAGCACAGAGACCTAAGGTAACCCTGAAGTGTCTGTCAATAAGCCATACGCTCCATAGAGTTGGGCTTTAAGGCAGAGTGGCCAGAAGAAAGCCATTACTTTCAGCAAAAAACAAAATGGCACGTTTTGAGTTTGTGAAAAGGCATGTGGGAGACTCCCAAAATGTATGGAGCAAGGTGCTCTGGTCTGATGAGAGTAAAATTGAACTTTTCGGCCATCAAAGAAAACGCTATGTATGGCGCAAACCCATCACATCACCCAAAGAACACCATCCCCACAGTGAAACATGGTGGTGCCAGCATCATGCTGTGTGGATGTTTTTCCGCAACCGGGACTGGGAAACTGGTCAGAGTTAAGGGAAAGATGGATGGTGCTAAATACAGGGATATTCTTGAGTACCACTCTGTGTGTAATTTGAGGCTAGGACGGAGGTTCACCTTCTACCAGGACAATGAAGGAGCAGGCAAGAGAAGCTTCATTTGCGGCAGGGAACTCCTACAGGGATGAGCTCCGTTAGTTTTTTTTTGGTTTAATAGACAGGCAGAATTTTTTGGAAGGGCCCTGCCAGCAAAGACTACAACGAGGACGAAGGGGCATTGTAGAAAGGTAAGTGTACTATTTAGAATGTAATTAATTATATGTAGTGTTTATTTTTTTATTAATTGTAAAAGTTTCTTTTTATCCTAGAGGTGCCAGATCTGTGGACACCTAGGAAGGGCTCTTAAGCTAGGGACGAAGGCAAGAACACCATCGTCGCTGGAGGGGTATTTGGGTAAGGTAAGTGGTCTTATTTACTCTATTCTAGGTTTAGTGAAGAAAGTTGTTTTAGGTTAAATGTCGTTTTTTTTACTGTATGTATTTAGGGGTTTAATTGTATGTAGGTAGGGGTAATAATGTATGTAGTGAGGGGTAATAATTGTATGTATTTAGGGGTTTAATTTTATGTAGTTAGGGGTATTAAAGTATGTAGTTAGGGGTATTAATTTTATGTATTTAGGGGTTTAATTGTGTGTAGTTAGGATTATTAATGTATGTAGTTATGGTGTTAATTGTATGTAGTTAGTGGTTTTACTGTATGTGTTTATGGTTTTTATTGCATGTTATGTCCCATAATGGTCTATATAGACCCTTATGGAACTGATGGGGTTAATCAGTGTCCCATAAGGGTCTGTATAGACCCTTATTGGACTGATGGGGTTAGTCAATGTCCCATAAGGGTCTATATAGAACCTTATGGGACCAAGGGGGTTAATTAGAGGCTCATGGGGGTCTGTATAGACCACCATGAGTGATGGGGTTAATCTTATATGCCTGGGGGGGTACTCGTAGTACCCCTACAGGAGGGATTAATTATTTTATTTAGTGCGGGTCCTTTAAGGTCCTTACAGGACCTGCGGTGGAAAATTGTAATTTTTACATGCAGCGGGGGTCCTGATTGGGACCCCCGCTGCAATGGTTAATGTAGAGAAACTGCGGGGGTCCCTATGGAGACCCCCAGCATTGGGGTTTAATTTTAGGTGCCGTACCCCCACGGCCCAGATTGCATAATAGTGTGCCGCGGTCCCTTTAAAGACCCTGTGCGGATTAATTTTAGGTGCCGGGGGGTACTTGGAGTACCCCCGCAGCAGGGCTTGTGTTTTTAACTACTGCGGAGGTCCCGATTGGGACCCTGCAGCAAGGTCCGATTACGGTAGCCTGCATGTGATCACTCAGGCTTTCATTAGGCATGATGGCAATCTGTTTTGCCATTGGCGTATTCTAACCCATTGCTGCGTGCTTGCTTAATTGATCTTAGATCGATCGCACATCCAACTAATTTAATAGCAGCTTAACTCTGTCAAATTTAAAGCACGTAGCCCTAACGTGCTACACGTTAGACTTACAAGGTTGGAATTTAATATGGCTCATAGTGTTTAAAATTTTTACTAGACATGATGGAATGCTAAAATAGATTAAGGACTATCATTCACATCAGTATCTCTATATAATAAATACACTAACATTACTATCCCATGAATTCACTTTCATTACTTTGGGAATAATAGAATGTAAAGATGTTCAAATGCATATGTTTGGCTTATTAGACTTGGTCAAGTATAAATTATATATAGTAAGTTGATTTTTTTAATGCTATATTGTATATGATCATATTTGTTTCTAGAAATCGGGTTTCCGTGACAATGAAGCCTGTTAAATAGAGGCTATGCTAACAAGGCGGTAACCTCTGATGACATAGACAAATGTGTTTCCTGCCGATGAGGTCACACGATGGCGTCTAGGCTGCAGGACATTCTTAGAAACTATAGTTTTTAACAATGAGAAAGCAAATAGAACCTTACTCCCCATACTAATAGCTAGAAGATCCTAAGGCAAAACTAATAGAAGGGATAGAAGAGTTGGGTTCTGTGATATAAAATAATTGAACTATGTTAAAAAGAATCCATATTTTATTATACTCGGACTGATCATAATGATTTAATCTAAGATAATTATCAGTTATACTAATACTGTAATCTGAGTGGATTATCAATATCAAAGAAGCTAACCTTAGCACCTTTTTAATTTATAAGCACATTATCATTTTTTTTTTTATGAATTGTCCATCTACAGGCACTTTACCCCAGCACAAGCACTTTATACTGCAATACTGCAGATATTCAGTGTATATTAATTAAGGAATTATCACTAAATCTTCTATGTATTCATTTTTGCACTCAAAAGCACTTAGTACTTTGAACTATTTAATACCATTCTATAATTTCAATCAAATTTAGAAGGTTATTTAAATTGATTATAGAACATCAGATTACACATTCTACTATTTAGTTTCCATTGATGCCAGTCAAATTCTTAATAATAGATCTCATTTGCAGTGTATTCTCATTTGCAGTATACTCTCCTTTGTGAGATTGGGGAATTGGTGTGCCCAAATAAAAAGGACTTTTTCTATCCTCAGCCCAATATCATACAATTATTATATCATCCATATAAAAGAAGTTGGTGAGAGTTTGCTTTTCTACCTTGTGATTTACCTCTTATAGGGCCCCATTCAATTAGCCAAATCACAATAACTTGAACCCAGAAAAGCATCTTGTAAAGTTTAATGATATTCAATCGGCTACATTTTGCTACTCGCATTCCAATTGTGAGTTACCTGCCCAAAATCACTGCGGGCCAGCCAAAGACTTAACTCAGCTTTATTTCCTTCATTTTTTTCAAGCTCGCAAAAGTTAACAGTACTAAAGAAGCAAAATCGATATTCAATTACAAAAGTTCAAGTAGCACACAAATTAAATCTGACCGGCAACTTAAAAATGTATCTACTATATAGGACTCACAAGGGGCTTAGACACTAGTTCTGACAACTGCAGCAGATATTAAACACACTCTACTGTAATTTAAAATCTTAAAAAAGTAATTAGAATTAATTCCACAAGTCTCAAGCTCGCAAATCTGCAAAAAAAAATATTTATTTTCAACTCTTATTATGTGTTATATGAATCCCAGGAATCAAGGGGTTAATACATATCATGGAGCCAGCATGTAGTAGAACAGTTGCTAAAATTATAAAATTATAAATTTTACTTCCCAACACAAATTAATTGTAGTATAAACTCCATGTTTTACTGATGTCATGATGATGGTCTTTACTATTGGATGTGACTAAGAAGTAAATTATGGGCTTGCTTAAATATTGACAGATCATATTATCCTGAAATCCTACTTAAGTGTGCATGGTTTCCGCATGGAGGCTGTGAGAGGGCAATTTTGCGTTAGAGACAATTGAAAGAGTTTAAATGTTTAAAAAAAATTAAACCCACAGCCAAAATTTCGGGTTACAGGCAATTACGGGCTTGTAATTGAATGAAGCACAAAGTAATTATCCACAGATACATTGCGAAGAGCCCCTTTTTAAACTGCACATTTGTTTTTAAATATTTGTAATTGTGCTTTAAGTACAAGTTATTTGAAATGTGTCCTCAGAGTATGGAATGTGGTAGAAAGAAAATGACTGTAGCAGAGCAAGTGAACAAGAACCAAGGCTGTGAAAACTCATTTCAGTTGCGTGACACACATGTTGTGTGACCTGCTTTGTAAAAGCCCACATATCAACAGTGTGAAGAGTTCAGTACTTGTACAGGGCAAATGGCTTAACTTTTAAAGTGCATAATTTGATTGAAGATATAAAGGGGCACTGAAGCGGTCCCACAATAGGGTTTCATTTATTTATTTAGTTACTCATTAGCAATAAAATCAGTAGATGCAGAAAAACATAAAGTGAAGCTGTACGGACATTTGAAATCTGCATTGCAGTTGTAGTAAATCTGCCTCTATACATCCATTGTTAGTTGTCCAGGGGTGAAAGAGAAGCTGCCCAGAATGCTGTCCTGATTTTTTGTCAGACCAGTGTAGGTTTGTTTACATTAGCCACCACAGGGAAGGAGGCAGATAAACAATGTTATCGGGGCAAGAGATAAAGTCTTATATCAGGACAGTCCCTCTGGGCACATACTCTCCCTCCCTTGGACACATGATAGGGGTAGAGAGCAGCAAATCTACTAAAGAATAAAAAAATAAATTCATATATACAATTTAAAAACAACATTGATATTTTTTGTATTATTGCTAATCAGTAACTAAATAAACAAATGACACTCAATTATTTGAGCAATTTAGTGATCTTTTAAATAAGTCATCCAAACAAAGTTTGATTATATTTATATGAGTATCATATATATTGTTGTGGATCTTGCGAATGTTGGCTCCGTTTGGGATGTTGGTTCACGCTTTGCAGCCCTCACGATGCAAGGTGAGTAGTTGACGCACGGGCCTGCAAGGCCCGTGGGACAGGCTGCAATGAGCGCCAAAGACACTCATTGCAGGGCATGCGATGAACGCCGCAGACGCTCATCGCCAGACCCGCGTGACTTAGGGTGCAATGAGCGAGGCCCGCGGGAGTTAGGCTGCAATGAGCACTGAAGGACTTAGGACCGAAGCACTTAAAACGCCCGAACCACGTAAATAGAAAGACCGCCAAAAATCCACAATTATGACTCAGATTCACTTACACACTCACACACAGCACAAGGGAGAGCCAGGTAGCCTGTGAGTGAGGTTGCAAGTTAATTTAAGGCATATTTGCAGTTTTTTCAGGATCAAAAATCACCTAAGCGAGAATAAAAATGGATTCCGCAAGAACATAAAAGAAATGAAAACAAGACTGAAGGCAGTAAAAACAGCCCAAAGGAAGTAACACTTAACCATAGCCAGTAACATTAAACCAAGCCAGTAACAGTTAACCCAAGGCAGTAACACTTACACCAAGGCAGTAACACTTACACCAAGCAAGTAACACTTAACCCAAGGCAGTGAGCATCAAAGGTAATCATTGCCAATCAGCAAACTTGATGTACACGGGGGAGAGGCTTGCTATGAGCGCTGAAGGTGCTCAGAGGGGCAACATCCTCACATTGTGTGGCAAATAGCATTGACAGGTTTACAATTTTATTCCCGTAATTTTTGATGGGCAATTTCCTAGTATGTAATAAAATTAAATGTCCAGAGAGTTAGAGGAATGTAGATATACTTTATCAATCTCAGAATTTGATAATAATAATAATGATCATTTTGTAAGATTGACTAGTAACAAGAAATGTAATTTGACTTTCTTTTATAATATGACACATTATTAAACTAGTTCCCATACTTTGACGTAGATCCTATGTGATTAATTCTGAAATTCAACACTTAGTTTTATGAGATATTGGGAGCTTATACCGACAATCTCTATTAAATACCATTTAATTAGGATGTTGCCAATTGGCAACATTATTTCAAACACTGCTTGTCCATTAAAACAAAGAAACTAATAATTTGAACTACTATTGACTTTATGTAATACTAGCGAATTGCCCGTCAAAAAATGACGGCAATCAAATCGTAAGGTAGCTAATGCTGTTTGGCGTGTAATACTAAAATATATAGTAGATGAATAAATGAATATACTTTACCTATTTTGAAGCATTGTGTTGAAGAGCTGACAATCTGTTTTCATATTGCTGCAGCATTAGTGGCGTGTAGCTGCTGTGTAAGCGTGATGAATGCGTGCAGTGTAAGAGTGTGCGTGCGCGAGACGAAACCGTTAGCGTAGTGGTGTACTTCCGCATTGGCGTAAAATGGCGGGTTATCTGTGTTATGGGTGTTTGCGGATTAGCCGTCGGTGCTTCGTGGTGTTTTTCGAGTTTCGGGTGTTGTTTTGCGAGTGTGTTGTGGTGTTTTTTACGTGTTGAGAGTGCTGTAGCCTCGTTTTCGTTTTGTTCGGCGGCCATTTTTTCTCTCGCATATCAAATTTTTTATTGTCCAAACTCTTTTATTTTTATTGAAACGAAGGTGTAAGTTGCATTTTTGATGTCCTGGATGCTCCCTGTTGCTGTAGGTAAGTTTTTTATGTATGTGCTGTGTGTATGTATTGTGTTTTTAATTTTGTAATGTTCGCGAGTTGCGTCCGAGTGTTGCGAGGCTGTAATGTGTGTGAACGTGTGTGGTATGGTGTTTGCGAGTGTCGTAATGTGTGTGCCGTGTTATTTGCGTTGCGACG